>CM052436.1:177575818-177671683 GCA_028533085.1 Varecia variegata
CTGATAAAGCATGTGCCAGGCACGGCACACTCTTCCTTATGGTGGTTCAAGCTCCTCAGCCTGCTCACCTTCTACCATTTTGTTAGGCTGACGGGGGGAGTCACTGAGCACTAGTTTTCAATCCAGGATTTGAACTCCCTGCAGCCCCACCTACCAAGCTTCCTGGGGCCTGGGACTCCAGAGCCTTTGAGTTGTGCTCCCCCAAATCTGCTGGGACCAGTCCTGCTGAGTTCAATGCCTGGACTGGACTCCCATAGTGCTGGCCCAGAAGAGGTTGGGCTGGGGGCAGGAATGGTGGGCAGTCGCAGGGGAGACCCTCTCACAGGACTAACGCAGTCCAGAGTGCCACTGTGGTCAGCAACAGCCACCAAAACCACACCAGCCTCCTCTTCCACCCTCCTCACCTTCCGCAAACAGCAGAGCTGCTTTTCCACCCATCCTTTGGGGAGGAGCCTAGATCAGCTTTTAGTACAGAACACAGTGATTCAGTGTTTCTGCTTTCAAAAGCCAAGGGGCAAAGGCTAGAAGAAAGAAAACATGTTCGTGGTGGATTTGGCTGGAATCTCAGCAATCGATGCCGTGCTCACTGCGGCTGATTTTATTGCCCCGGCTTGGGTTAGTTGCACTAATCTGCATTCCGTGCTGCGTGTGTACCTGCTCCTCTCTCTGATCCTGCTCATGTTCCCACTAATCCTTCTATAGATTTTTTGTTTCCTCCTCCCGCGAACCTTCTCTCCTTTCCAGGCACTCTGATGTTTGCTGTCAGCTACATGTTGCAAAGATGTGATCTGGGCAGAGCTGCCCCAGCTGGGCATAGCCTTGCTTCTCCTCCCGCTTCTTGCCCCTTTAGGTCAGGTAATACAGTCACTCCGTAAGGGATCAATTTGGCCAGTGCTGGCTGGAAAGAATTGAATTATGTTTCTGAGTAAGAGCCTTGGGGAGCCTTGGCCTCTGGGGCACCCTGCTGTGCAGCTCAGACAGAGGAAGCGAGGAAGTATTTCCTGTCCAGAAGCCTGTGTTCCACTCAGTCAGGACCAAGCAAGAGTCTCCCATCCGTCTTCCCATGTGCTGTCTGTCCGTTGGCCCTGACCGCTGTTTGCATTTTACTTGGCGAAAGGCTAAGATCTCCTTTCTGTTTGTAGCCCCTCCCCAGGCTGCTTGGGTCACGGCTCAGCTTAACCGACTATTTTGAGTTGAATTGGGTCCCCCAAAAAAGATATGTTGAAGTTGTAACCCCCAGTGCCTGTGAGTGTGACCTCATTGATAAAGAGGATCTTTGCAGTTGTCATTAGTATAGATAAAGTCAGAAGGGTGGACCCTAGTCCAGTATGACCGGTGTCCTTACAAGAAGAGGACATCATGATGTGAAGGCAGAGACACAGGAGGATGACACCATGCTGACAGCAATGGCAGAGATTGGAGTGATGCATCTCTGAGCCAAGGAAGGCCAAGGATGGCCAGGCAGAAGCAAGGAGAGTATACCCAGCATCTCAGAGGAAGAGGGGCCCTGCTGCAACTTGATTTGGGACTTCTAGCCTCCAGAACTAAAAGAATAAGTGTCTGTTGTCTTAACCACTCAGGTTGTGGTAATTTGTGACAACAGCCACAGGAAACTAATACACTTGGAAATGCAGGTGTCCTGAGTGCTGATCAGTGGGCAGCAGTCAAGCCCAAGGCTGTGCGTTTACAGTGGCCAGACCTCAGGGAGACCACGGCCCGGAGCTGCCATCCCAGAGAATCTCTTTGTCCCATCCCCTCTCCCCTGTGAGGTCCCCTTGTAGACCATATTCTGTTTGGCCCGGACTCCGGCTCTGACCCTTCCTGTTTTTGTTTGGTTTCTGCCTTCTCCCTTTCAACAGTCGTAGCATCCGCTGCTGGTCACGCCCCGGCCTGCGCCTTTGCCTCGCAAACCAGACTGTGGTACCCTGCTGTCCGTGTCCTGGGATTATATGACATTATGTGACCCGGAGACTGTCCCTGGTTGGCTTTTGTTGTCTCCTCTACAGTTACCGCTTCTGAGACGGCGTCCCTTGTCCCCGTGCTTCCCTGGGACTGCTCTGAACTCCATGGGAAGAATTACAATCAGTTCAGCGTGACCATGCGCTCTCTCCTACCGGCTGCCTGAGAGAGTCTGAAGGGACTATCACTTTGCCGCAGGGCATCCTAAAGAGTGTGTGTTCTCCTCTCTTACATCTGCTCTTCTCACTAAAGCCTTAATCCCCAGCGCAGGCCGTGGGTGCTTCTGTCGGCAGCAGCTAAGCGGCTTTGAGCCCCCTGGGCTCCGGGCTCAAAGCACAGATTTCTGCAAGTCGGGAGCCAGGGCTGTCGGTGGGCGCTGAGCTGACTCAGCCCTTCATCCTCATCAGAAGGGCAGGCCTGGTCTGGACCACAGGGAGCCAAGGTGGGGAGGGGAGAGAGGCGGCCACTGAGTGGTCTCAGGAGTACCCGTGCTGTGCCCCACTCCACTGATGACTCCGCTGGTGGAGATCGAGTCTACAGTCTGGGTTGGCGTAAGCAGAGCCACGCATGCCCTTTCCCGCACACCTTTGTGTCAGCACCCCTCGTGCTGAGCTTTCACTTTCCGTTGGCACGCTGCCCTCTCTCGCTGAGCAGGGAGCTCCAGGACAGCAGGGTTGTCTCTCAGTTACCTCCCATGCTCAGCACCTTGCTGTACCACTGGCATCGTGATCCTAGCACCACTCAGGTTAGGCAACGTCTAGGCCTTTTCCTCTGTCGCCAAGGGTTGAACTGGTGCTAATGAGACCAAGGTATTGGATCTCATTTGAGGCCAAGTCTATGTGGAGGTCACTTGGCTTTGTCCAGTTAGCTCTATGGCCATGGGCTAAATTTTATTTCTGGCCAAAGTCTGAGCACAACTGTAGGCACAGTTTGACCCCTCACGGAGGGTGCAGACTGACTGCCAGGACACCCCAAGTCAAGCCACAGGCTGACTCCTGATCCCTGCTTTAGCCCTGACCATGCCCTGATACCTCACCCAGTCTACGAAGTGTGCCCTATACCAGGTTCTTAGACAACCTTATACCCAAATCTAGGCATAGCTTAAAGTGCTAGTCTAGTTGCAGACTGAACCCTCTCTCTAACCCCAGCTGAGCCCTGGGGTTGGGTAGGCCTCTCCTGGGCACACGAGTGAGCAGCTGGGGTCATCGGGAAGTATAAGCATATTTCTGGCCCACCAGTGATGAAAAACTCAACAGGCCTTGCCTTAGAAGGAGTGTGTCAACAATGACCGTCTGGCATTAGTTGGGCATGACTGCTCTTAAATAAGCCCATTTTGCTACACATGAATGCATGAAAAGGCATTTTAGAATAAAGGAGTTTTCTTGCACCCAGAAGAGATTCTCCATAAGAGCCTCATTTAGTCATCTCTCCTAGTGTGTGCAGCATGACTGAGTTAGAATTTGACCTACACAGAGCATTTACGGTGTAAAACAAGGTCCACCTGGAAACACAGATTCAGGAGCTTCGTGGAACCAGGCAGAATCAGCACTTGAGGAACAATTTATTTGAGTGGCCTGAGTGCTTTCAAACAATCAATTAAAGCTATTCCCATCTCGCAAGGTGCTAACCTTCAATTGAGGCTGAACATGAGGGCAACTTCTGTCAGCAATATTTAGTGGTTTCAGTTGTGTAGGCTGTGATGGAGTCAATTCTAACCTCTTAGGACCGGCTGGGTAATATTGAGGGAGTCTGAGATATTAGAAATGTGTGTCTTCTTTACACTTAACTCGGCACTTATTAAATGCTTTTCCAAAGCAATGGTAGAGCTGTCTTAGAAAAACTTGTATCTCTGTAGTGTTTTCCAGCTACTTAACATTGACTCTGAGTTACATTGTGGCTAAAAGCAATTACTGTCATATGATGAATTGAGGCAATTTATGTATTACTTGAGAAACATCCTAGGTGATGTCACTTAGAAGAATGATGGAATAATCCTTCTCAAGTGCTCCATTACCAACCAGATCTGGTGAGGGAGGCACTGTTCTAAGGCATGGAGGGAGGGAGTTGGCAATTTAAAAAAAAAAATTAGTCACAGTGAGATCAAAGAAAGAATATGAGAGGCAAAGAAGAACACGGTCACCTAAACTTGAGCGAGACTTGCCTCCCTGTGGAATTACATGGGATGTTTTCACTGCTAAATATCAAGAAGGGTATTCTAGAGAAAGCCCAGGGATTAACAATAAAACTAAATTCAATGTATGAAGGGCTTGCAGATGGTGGTTGATATACAAGGAAAGCAAAAAGGATGAGGGAACTTAAGCTAAAAAGGTCAAGTTTAAATATCATTTGAGCAAAGTCTGTATAATTTGGCCCATGTAACAAGATTCACATGACACGTTCATCAATCCCTTGGATATTAGAATATGATGTGTGGGTGTGAGGACACAAGGGGACACGATCTTCAAGAAGGGCTTATGAACGGAACTGCATGATACAGCAGGTGGCAAACTCGGCACGGACAGGCATAAATGCAAAGGTTTTAATCTGGCTGGTCAAGAGAAGATTCTAGATCTCCTAAATACTGGTCTGCTTCCTTCTTCCAGATATTTGAAGAAAGACAACCAAACTCCTCTGCTGAGCAATCTCTCTCCCTATTTATTAGAGAGATGGCAGAGTAGTATAATATTTTAAGGAGAGTAACTTTCTGTGCCAGACTGCCAGGGTCCACATCCCAGCTCTACTGCTTGCTCCTGCTACTTAATCTCTCTGAGGCTCAGTTTCCCCATCTCTGAAATGGGTATAATGATAGAACTGCTCCACAGTGTTCTAATGAGGATTCAAACAGATAAAGAGGTTTAAAAAGGTAGCCCAGATTGTAGTAAAAGCCCTGAATATGTGTCAACTCTTTGTTGTTAATTCTATTAGTGTTTTCCATGTGGTCAGGCATCCTAAGCCTTCTGTTTCCATCTTCTGGAAAAACTCAGTTTAACACCCGGCTGTCTTAAAAGCCAGCCACAATTTATCCATCTCAGCCTTGACTTTGCTGAAATCAAGACACAGTACTGGACATTCTCTTTGATTTGCAAGTCTAGACACCTCCCAAAAGTGGCAAAGAGGTGAGCCTAGCATCTCTTGTTCATAGGAAGGACAGGCTGGCCCTGGGCCCATCTCATCTCCCATTCATCCTTCACTATTGCCCTGTCCTGCGGGGACATGCAGGTGACCCCTGCAGGCTGTGTTTCCCTGACCCCCATGCCAGCTGGCCTCTGGGTTTGGCCGATGGGAGACAAGCATAAGGGATGGCAAAGCAAAGGCAAGGGAGGAGTCTTCCCCCTCCTGGGCTCAGGCCCCTTCTTCGGCAGCCATTGTGTCTCCTCCATGGCTTCAAGGCCCCTGATGGGCTCCTGGAGTTCCACCTGTTGGGCAATCCTGACCTCTGGGCTCTGATAACCCCTCCACCTCTTTTTGTTTGTCCAGTCTGGGCTGGTTAGTGGCTTCCTGATATTGCTACCCTCTGGGTTGCCTTACCATTGTCCTCTGATCCCTGTGTACCAGTTCTCTAGTAAATTTGCTCCATTTGAAATGTGTGGAGTGAAGTTTCCCTTGTCCTGGGTTAATGCTGGCTGATATGGAGCCTGTGCTGTGTAGCAGTGATTATTCCTTCCTTTTATAAGTGGTAATGGGGAGAAAACCTGATTTAATCATCCAGTCTATATTTTTTTTTCCTGTATCAACATCACACTTACTAGTGTAAAATATCTGAAATACACATTTTTTCATTTAACAAAAAAAAGTCAGCAACAGCATTTGTTTCTCTCCAGGCTTCTCGCACCCATCCTGTTCGCTCCAATTTCAATCCTCAAAGACTGCCAGAGTAGTTCATGATCACAATTACAAATACTCTCAATGCCTTGGGATGCAATTTGTAAAGTCTAGAGGCTTGAATCTAATGAAGTATCCAGATGCTCTCCTATCAACTTCTTTCATATCTTGGACTCTAATTCCATCTTAAAAATAGCCTACCATCTTGAGAATTTGTTTCCAGCAAAATCAAGAAGGTGTATGTTGCATACCTGACTTTTGAAGAGCCAGAAAGTTGCCCAGCTTTTCCCTGTTATCTGCTCTTGGCAAAACTCCCATCGTCAGAGATGCCTGCAATGTTTAAAACCTTCACTGGCATAGAAGAAGCAGCTTAGAGTCAGGGCTTCAAAGGTTTCCTCTACCGGGTGCCAGATACATGCAAAGCCAGAGTAAAGACAGAGAAACTCTTCAACAAAAGAAGTCATTAACTAGACGGGGGTAAACTGCCAGCACAGTAAGATTTGCCTCTGATAAGCCACACTGGGGATAATATGCCCTTGGACAGCTGAGAGAAGACGGTGTGTTTTGAAGCGCGCAGCTTTTAGGAATTGTGTCCCCGAGAGTTGGCTTCCTTTCTTTACTGTCAGCAACGATCACCAGCATGGGTTACGCATCCATTGGGATTTACTTGGTTTTATCAATTGCAATTAGATGTTCTTTATCTGTGACTTCTATTTTTGCTCCGTATCTTTATAGGGAAAATTCTCTGAGGTAAAGCTATAGAAGTGGGTCTGTTGCCAATGAGAGCACTTTGAGAATGAGTCATTAATCCCTTGTTGCCGAATTATGTTATTGCTGCCATTAAGTCATGCAGATGTCAGCCTGATACAGGCCCTGCCTCTATGAGGAAAGTTAAGTCAATCGCTCTGGGGGCTCTGCCTGCCTTTATTCTCAGGACTGGAGGGGCTCAGGCAGCAGGCTGCAAGGAGGCATCGCTCCTGCCTCTGGCACCCACAGTTCAGAGACACAGAAAAACCCTCTACCACTCTGGGGCCAGTTCCAAGGACATGTCATCGTTATGCCACATAGGTGAATAGTTCCTCAGAATTTATCAAGCACTCTTAGCTCCACTGTTACATTTGATCCTTAGAAAACCCCTGTGTGAACTTGGCATTTCTTCCCTCTTTCACAAATGAAGATATCAAATCACACCATCATTAACAGATTCGGTCAAGGTCACACAACCAGTCTGTGATGGCATCTGGAGGCAAGTTGACATGTTTCTGATTTAAAACCCATTCTTTTTGAGCAAACTCCTAAGACCACAGGATCTCAACATCAAAAGAGGCATGAAAAGTCACGTAGTCCCTTCCGCTGGACAGGGAGCACACTGAGGTCCAGCCAGCTCCTTTCATGGTCGATGACACGTTCCCCTGCCTTTGAGGGTAACTTGGGAAGGGGCAGGGCAGGAGCAGGATAGACTGCATGGGGTTCCTGTGGCTCTAACAATGACGAGGAGAATTCCTCTCACCAAGATTATGGGTATCACTGGAATTGAGGCACCAAGTTGAGGTGGGAGGTGACATCCGTAGGCAGACAAGAAAGGTCAGCATCCCATGAAGGTGAGGTGTCCAGGGCTTGGTTAAGCATCCAGGAAGCAAAGGAGGTGAGAACAGGTAGAGACAGAGTGGGCGAGTGAAAGGAGGGCTAACTCTGACACAGGACTTGGGAACAACGACCGATTCCATCCTCTCTCTGCATCGGGTTGCTGCCTTGGAAGGGCCTGCTCTGGGCTTTAGCCTCAGCTGGGTGGCTCTTCCGCATTGCAGCTTTTCCTGTGTTGGCCCTCAGTCTACTCCCTGTCACTTTTACTCATTGATATTAGCTCTGATCTTTGAAAAGTCAGTGATCTCTGGACTTCAGTGTGCACCTGGATCATGTAGAGACCTTGTTAAAATGCAGCTGCTAATTCAGGAGTCTGCGGCAGGGCTCAAGATCCTGCATGTCTGATCAACTCCCAAGTGATGCTGACATTCTGGACATTGGACTGCTTTTGGAGTACCAAGGCTCTGGGCCTGTCTTCACCCTGGAGATCCCACTCAGGGGGCCTGAGTCCACAGTTGGACAGGACTCACCAGAGTGGTGAGTGTGGAGCAGAGCAGAGCAGCACTGCCCTTGGTGAGACTAGGGAGTCACTGGGGAAAATCAGTGGGATGGTTGTTTGGGAGCAGGGGAAGAGGCAATAGATAGACAAAACATGGCAACTGGGCCCTGTGTAAAGAGCTACTATTGAAGGAGGGGAGGGGATTTTAAGAAACCAAGAGCCATGCCTTGGGCATCAGGTTTCCATATGTAAGAGTAGACAGGTAGCACATGAAAAGCCAGATGAGGACTCCGGGCTGGAGCTGGGAGGAGACTAAGCCATCGTGGCTTTAGGGGAAAGAGCAGACAGCAGGAGGCAGCAGCAGCTGCTTTGAGAGAACTGGCTCACCCTTCAGGAGTGCTCAGAGATCACAGGGCACAGCTGGCCTGGGCATAAGGTCAGGCTTGTAGCCTCATGTTAGAGACAGTAGATTCCTGCCAGGGCAAGCTGAGTTCACAAGACTGTTTTTGATGATTGCATCACACATGGGGCTCAAGTAGAGCCTTAAAGCTTCTCCAGTCAGATAAATTTATCACCTGGTGGTCACCTGGTCACCAATTCCAATTTACTTGGACTATTCTCAGCTTGGGTCCCGTGGAGGGCAGAGATGAAGAGGATTCCCCCTTCTCCCAGTTCTCAAATTCCTGGTCCCTGCTTAACAGGCAGGAATCTCCAGAGTCAGAGACAGAGTCTTTCAGGGACTGGGACTCATACTAAGGCTGACCCTGATGAAAAGGGTGGGCTTCAGGTGAGATCAATCCAGCCACTATCTCACTGAAGGGCTTCCAGTCTACCCCTCTGAAAAGTCCCCTTGGGTTTTGGGGCCACTGAGTCAGACAGGCAGCCTGCTGTGTGGGCCCAGTGCTGGCATCTGTGGGAAGCCCATCACGTGGCCAGGAGACCCTGTAGACACCAAGCCTTGCGTGCTTCCCTGTAACTGCTCCCACCCTGCGCCACTGGGCACTTACAGTGTGAGCCCTGGGGCAGCACTCCTGACTCTGCCACGGGAGCAGGACCATCCCGCCCTCTGTCCATCTCTTTGTTGTTGTTTTTTTTCTCCCAGATATAGGAGCCACATGTGAATGCTATCTGGCCTTTAGTCCCAGGGCCATTTCCGTTATCCCTTTATTGCCTTTGAACACTGCTGGCACCCTTCCTTTATGAACAGAGGCAAAATTCCCCAGAGTCGAGAGCAAGTCCTCCTAAAGAAGTGAAAGTTGGATTTGCCACATCCCAGGCAAGCTCACATTCCTGTGTGTGAACTCTGGTTGGACCAGCCAAGCATGGCTCCTCCTAAAAACTTCTTTGTGTAGTCTGTGATTTCAGCTCTGATGCCTGTGGGCTGAACTCATTAAATTTGTCTAAACCACTGGGCTCTGACCTTTCAGACAGCCTCCCTCAGTCCCCTGGGTGTTCCTCTGTGGCCCTCGAGTATGTTCTATTGTTGGTTCACGGTCACTGCTGAAAATGCTTCTATTTAGAAACATCTTGGAATTGGCGGTGGGGGGAGATTTTCTAATACTCATCCAAGATCTTCACTTTCCTTTGGCTACGGAGCTTGATTCTACTCTGGGAAAAGCACTGGACACAATGGATCACTCCCTCGTTTTTGAAACAATCTCTTCTCTTGGCTCTAGGATGTTACACTCTCCCAGGTTTGCTTCCTACCTGTCTGGCCATTCCTGTTTCCTATACAGGTTTATCCTCCTCTACCCACTCACTAAGTGCCGCAGACCCTCAAGACTCTATTCTAGGTCTGCTTCTCTCCTTATTCCCTCCCTGGGTGACTTCCTCAACCCCCATGCCTCAAACACCATGTATGTGCATATGACTCACACATTTTCACCTCCAGCTCAGATATTTGTTCAGAGCTCCAGATCTGCATTTTTAACTACCTACTTTTCTGGAGTATCTCTCAGCTCAAATTGTCCCAAATACACGTGTTTTCCCCCTAAAGCTATTCTTTTTCCATTGTTTCTGGAACCCATAAACATCATTCTCATCCACCTTGTCATACAAACCAAAGACGTGTGGTCATCCGTGACAGCTCTTTCTCCTTTATTCCCCATATCCTATCCATCAAAAGATTTTTTAGCTATATCTCTTTCAAGTAATTGTCTCTTTTATCACCTCTCTCTATCTTCACTGTTATCACCTAAGTCTAAGCCACTACCACCTCCCACCTGGATTCCTGCAATGGTCTCAAAACTCATCTCCCGAGTCCACTTTTGTTCCACCCTGAAGCTGGAATGGTCTGTTGCAAACACAAATCTGACCATATCATTGCACCATGAATAACACTTAAGTGGTGCCCTATGTTTCTTGGGCTAAAGAACAAAAACCCTTTGTGGCCTATAATGTCCTGCATAGACTGGTTCCTGCTGCCCTTCCAGCTTCTTTCTGACCCTCCCCTCCTTACTTTCTCACCCTCGTTGTATCACATTTCTTTTATTTCTTGAGTGTGCCAGGGTGCCCGCTCCAGTGCACAGCGTTGGCCAAGACTATATCTGCCGCTGCTCCCATATGCTCTTCTCTTGCTCCCTCTGCTTAGTTTTAGCCTGTCTTCCCTTGGAGCTCACCCTGCCGGCCACTTCTTCCCAGAAGTCACTCATTTTCCTTTTATACACATTCCAAATGTCATGTGCCCCCCTGTTCAAACCATTAACGGTGTTGAAAATTCACTATTAACTGATTCTTAGTTTATTAATTGTATGCCCCTAGTCCCAACCACTGCTAACTGTAGACTGTTTGAGGGCAGGAACTGTGCCTGTTTTGCTCACCACTGTATCACCAAATGCCTGGCACGTGTGGGTCCTTGTGATTGTTTACTGAAGGAGTGAAGTGTGAGTTTCATCAGACCAAGCTAATCACAGAGTTCCTAGGGTAAAGAGATCCTGTCTAGGGGCTCTTTGCCCGTGTATGCCAAGTCTCTAGACTTGGACCCCATAGCAGGCACTAAGTGAAATTTAGCTGTGCCAACACATGAATGCTCCAGAGCCAACCCTTCCTCCAAATCTTAATAAAAAGACTCTGTCAATATAGAGGAAATTGTGATCTGAAGTGCTCCACTTCCTTTATACTTGGTACATGGTGGCTTAGCCGTATCTCAGACGTTGTCTCCAAACCAGGAGATGGGGGCTACATGGGAGCTATTCAGAACAAGCCCCCACCCTGGAAAGTCAGACCAGTCCTGCTACAGAGGGGGTGGCTAACTCCCCCAGGAATTCTCTAGGCTGTACATTGGCAGAGTCTGCTCAGGTAGCCCTGGAATTGGATGAGCTGGTCTTGCCTTTAGCTTGGGAAAGGAATGAATAAAATCCTTCATCCTTAAGTCTTTCCAGAAGAGTCTCGGACCCTACAGACAGCATACAGCACATGGGTGCTCAATAGCAAAATAATGAATGACTGAATGAATAAATGAAGCCAACAATTTGATTCACTCACCTTTATGTCATTTCATAATCATCTGTTAAGCATTGATTATTAAGAGGAAGCTCTGTGCTAGACACTGGCATTAGAGAGATGAATAGGATGCACCCTGTTCCTTAAGACTTACTATTCTCACTGGGGAGACTTGGCTAAGTAAACCCAACTTGTCTAAGTTACAGCAGTCTGTGGCAAGTGCTCTGAGAGAGGAAACCCTTGACACTCTTAAGCCAAAACAAAGGGATGCATCGATGTGCTAGAGGGCTGTTCTAAAACATCGTGAGTTTGGGGAAATCAGAACAATAGCATATGGGTAGTAGCATCCCTTAAACTCAAGACTCAGCCGAGTTCTGTGAACACATGACTAAAAAAAGGAGAAAACTCAATTTAGTTCCACGAGAACAAATGTGTGTGGGCAGAGACGTCATCCCTTGAGCTAAACAGTGAACAACCGCAAACATTTAGGGAGCCCTTATTACCAGCCAGACTCTGCTAACATGGGAAAACAAAGATAAACGAGGCATAATCCCTCGCTTCTGAAAAGCTTGCAGACCACTGGAGGAGACAGATGTGGAGACAGATAACTAATAATATTGATGCATCGGGGTAAGAGAGATTGTGAGGTTTGCGCAAAGTGTCATGAAGTGTTAACAGAATTTAGAGAAGAGAGAGAGAGAAACTCTTCCGGGGGTACACGCCAGAGAAGGTACACTGGCTGATGAAAGATGTGCTGAGGCTGATGTGACAAAAAATGAGGAATGAGTTAGGACTTTCAGCTGCGCACACAAATGTGGCACCGTTGGGAATGGAATATGAAAGGGAGCAGGAGGACGTTCGCTTAGGGTGCTGGTAACCCCACTCTCCAGAATGTCTGAAATCAGAAGTTGCCTCTGATCCAAGAACATGGCATGAGAAGGCTGGGCTTTGGTGTTCTTTGACTGCTTATTTTTGCTATGGCACAAGCCAAATGGTTGTTTTAGGGATGGTGGGATTGAGAAACTAGGGGATTGAGAGTTGAATTCAAGGTTTATGACCACTAAGGTCTAAACTTGGAGGCAGAAAACCTGTGGAATCCTGGCCCTGACCTTGATCAGTTAACCTTTAGCGAGTTCCTTAAGTTCCCTTGGTTTCCTCATCTGTAAAATGGGAAAATCATTATCTATCTTTGGGAATGTTTCGAGGATTGACCAAGCTAGATCCATGAACTCAGCACAGGTTGAGAATGTAGTAAGTGGCCAGTTTCCTGCCTTCCTCTACTGGGGATGGAGTCAGTGAATTAGCACCTGGTAGAACACATTGTATTAGACTTATGGAGCTAATCAGATTTAAGTGTTTTTGGAATCCAAGGCAGTTTCCTTTAATACACTAAGTTTTTACCCTACCATTTGTTTCGTGTGAGGAATAAAACAAACGCTTTTTTATCTTTAAAAGTCCGGTGGTTTTAATTGTGTTGCCTTAACATGAAGTTGTCCACCATTTACCTGAAAGTCTAAAGTAGGGTTAGGAACAATTCCATGAACCCAAACACTGAACTGTAGATCAAATGGTTTGATCCTAGGGACAAAGCTCTAGGAGATAAAAATTTGCCACTTGATCTCACTGGAGGGAAAAGGATGCTCCAACACAGCACATACATGACCTTAGACAACTTCTTTCATTTCTCTGCATGTCAGTTTCTTCATATGCAAAAAGATCTAATGATAACCACAACCTCACAAAGAATTAATCCTTAAAAAAGGTAAATCCTTAAAAGGTATCAAATGGGACAATGTATATAATGCTCTTAGTACAGTGCCTGGCACATAGTTAGCTCTCGATAAAAGGAAGCTGTTGCCATTATGTTTATTGTGAAGTTGCATGTGTGAACCTTTTCAATATCTTTGCCTTTTCCTGTTCCCCTCCAAGGTGCCTCCACCCAGAATTCTAACACCATGGAGCCAGAGAAGCAGGTGGACAACACCGTGAAGATGGCCGGTGTGATCGCTGGCCTCCTCATGTCCATCATCATTCTCCTGGGCGTGATGCTCACCATCAAAAGGAGGTGAGTCTCTGCCACTGCCCTAAAGACTCTGCTGACCCCATGCTGACCTGCCATGTGGTCAGGTCACTGCTCTGTGGATCACTGTCCAGCAGGGATCTTCTGATTTGATTGTCGTGGTCCTGAAATACTTGGGCTGACTGTGGCTCACTGTGTTGGTATCCGAAGGGTGTGTGCTGCCTGCTCGGCAAGTAGCCCTGAGATGGCTGGTCTCTAAGGGGCCAGTGGTCTCTACAGCTGGGCCACCTTGATGTGCAGTGGGTTCTGTGTATCAGGAAATGAGTCTTCCTGGAATTGCCTGCTGTGCTGTGATCAGTCACGTCATCGAGGCAGCTGGGGAGCCCCTGGAACATCCATGAGCCCAGAAATGCAGTTGCAGGAAAGGAATTCTTTGTTCTTTTCACCTCCAATTAGCCCTGATTTCCGTCGGTCAAGTAGCAGCATCCCAAGCTGCCCTCTGCTTGAGAGAAAAAGCCTGCAGGGACTCTCCTATTCCAGGCTCCTTCCTACTCCATGTCCCTCAAAACCTTCCCAGCTGGGTTGTTGCTGCTTGTCACCTCTTAACATTCTGTCTCCCCAGGCACCTCTGGCCAACTAACACAGTTTTCTCCTACTGTGTATGTTTCTGCCAGTGGTGTTGCTCATGAAAGCAAGGGT
Organism: Varecia variegata; assembly: GCA_028533085.1. Lineage (NCBI taxonomy): Eukaryota > Metazoa > Chordata > Mammalia > Primates > Lemuridae > Varecia > Varecia variegata. The sequence continues at coordinate 177,589,843 of CM052436.1, forward strand.
GCAGATTCCTCCCTTTTCCCAGAATTTACTACACCAGCATCTCCTGGTTAGGAGATGTTCACAGGCTTGAGGATAACACAAGGGAAATACAAGGAGTGAAAGCAAATACAAAGACTGAATATCACCTATTGCTGACCTCCAGGTGCATTGGTTATTGCTCTAAACAGGAGTCCTGCTGACCTCCTCTCCTTACCCCTGCCTGCCACCATGTTACCGGGCCTACTTCCCACCTCCACGTCTTCTCAGTTCCAAAGCCAGGGCCCCAACTTTGGCTCTACCTCCCCATTCCCCTGTCTTTTAGAGCAAACAAAGCATTTACCCACATTATAATATGTGCCATTAATATAATGTGCTCTGCCCCCAGTGAAAAGAGCCTTCTACATTATTAACCAAATTAATATCTCAGCCTGAAGCTCTGGGTTTTGGTTACACACAGAGTTCAGGGCAACCCCAAGAACTAGGGCCAGGGACTTGCTTCCATCTGAAGGATAAAAAATGCACATGAAACTTGCTCCTCACCAGAACAAAGGGACAGAATTCCCCCAAGACTAATTGCAGCTTCTGCCTTAGAAACCACATGAATATAAATGCAGAAAATAAAATTTAAAAAAAGCAATGTCCCCATTTCCAGCCACCAGTGATTCAGAGAGAGATACTGGGGTTCCCACTACACATGCAGTTGGCCCTCCCTTAGCCATGTAGGCACCAGAATGTCCCTCTGTCTTTCTCTCATGATTCTGTTTTGAACCTGTTTGGAGCCTGTCCTTCCTCGGGCCAGGACAGCTTATGTTAGGACAGCCTTTCTTGACATCTTTTGTCTGATAGGATCACTCCTTGCCTCAAACTCTCAGCAGAATGGCTTAAGAGTTAAGGTTCTCATCCAGCTACTGATTTTCTGGTTGGAGGGACCCAGGGAGAAGAGAAGATGCTGTGTTAATATTGGGGGTGAAGAGTCCTCAGAGGATTAAGGACAGCACAGTGTTATCACATCACCATCATCACCGATGAAACGTAGCCATATAATACGTCTCAGTGACTAGGCAGCTGCTATTATGTGAGGCAGGATACGAGTTTAGATTTCTCTGGGGGCAGTAAGAATGTTGCACATGTAAGATCATTGGCATGGTGTTAAAGGCAGAGGTGAGTTTGGGATTGTCTGGCTGGAAAAAGTAACCAATTTAATGGAATTGAATATCTCTTTAATAGGCCTGAAATTCTCTCATTCTTTGCCACTGATTTGTAAGTCAGATATACTCTTCCAATTTTGCTCTTTCTAAAGCCTGGCTTAACCCACGTCACCATCGTCTGTGAGCTTGTGAAGAAATTTCACTTCCTTCTCAACAGCTATTTCTGAAATGTGTGACTTTGGGGGAGGGAGGAAAGGGCTTTATGTTTCCAGAGTGGGAGCAACTAGGAAGTTGAGTCCTTGGTGTGGTTCTAACCCCCTCCGAGTGTCTGCCTCAACTCTCCTGCCCATCAGACCAATCCACAGGCAGCGCCATATGAGCACCACCATCCGTCCCCAGGAGGCAAAACTCAGACATCGTGGTGGTGGGATGGGAAAGCGCCCATCAGTGTTTACTTACACAGTATCTGTTGAAGAAAATAGGACATTTTGCTGACCTAGTTGATAGAAACAGTTTAGAGATGGGTGGAAAGAAGAGGAGAAAATGTGGATCAAGAGAAAAATTAAACACAGGCCTGCACCCTTGGCACTAACCTACAATGTCTTTCTGTGCCAAAGGACAGTGAAAGGTGTGGTGAAATCCTCTGTGCACCTTTTCTGAACTTAGCCCCATGTATAAATATGCTTCATTGGTCAATTGAGTCTGTTACTAAATTACTGCTGGCAAGACTGCTGTCCACGTCTACCTAAAAGAAGAAATATTAAAATAAAAGAAACTCCCAAATAATAGGCTAATCACCACAGCTCAGGCTTAGTGTCAGCACCTCTTCAGCCTCCCATCATCGCCTCCCCTTCCTGGATCCAGGAGTTCTCAGAGGTCAAACACCTGCTACGCTCCATCCACTAGCTCGAACTTTCCTGGGTCTTCTCCCTGCCCTCCATGTGCACAGGCATAGGTGCTTTCTGGTTTGGTTTGGTTTTGTTTTGTTTCCTACTCCTAATAGATTCCACTGACTCAAAGTCCCCCTGAAGCTACAGCCACAGTTGTTTCCAGCTTCTCCCTCTAAAGACTTCACCGTGGTTGGCCTTAGGGCTTCCTCATCACTCTCCAAAGAGAATCTTTCTCTTCCCGTTAGGGGTTTCCTTTGTGACACAGAACTAGAAAGCAGGAAGAGAATGGGCTTGAAAGACAAAAGATGAAGGGGAGGGCTAAGTTAACTTAAATTCAGACAACTGGGGGAAAAGAGGGAAGAAAAGAGAGAAAGGGAGAGAGACAGACAGAGAGAGAGAAATATCAAAAAGGCCTGAGGGATGTTTTGTTGATGTTGCTTGGTTTTGTTTTGTAACGGGGTATGGAGTCTTGAGAAATGGAAGGCAGAAAGAGATATGAAATGTTGGAGGATAATTCAAAAGGAATTCTCTTACAGTTTGCAAGAGATGCAAGTTAAAGTTCAGAATTCTTTTGTATCACCTTGGCTGATTAGACTTGGATTCTTTGAATGTGGAACCATGCAGAATCAGGACTACATAAAGAGACCCAGGGTTACGTGAGCATTATAAGAAGGGATCCTGGAGCCCCTTGCTGATGGAGTTAGTTACTGGTGTGGTTTTAGCCACATTCACTGCGAAATATCTATCCTTATGCTGTGACTAGATAATGGCTCTTTTTCTCCTGGATCTATTGATCACATGTATACCTCAGAATGTTCTAGAATGGATGCCACATGCCATTATGTCATAGAACATACCTCCTTTTCATGAGGACCATGTTGAGTCTTGACATTGAGAGAGAGACCCTCTCGCTGACTCAGCACTGCAGTCCTGGTCATCTTCATCTCTTGTATCCTCCCCTTAGAATAGTTGGACATCCTCACCCACTAAACAGTGGGCGATCAAGGAGTTACAAGGCCACCTCCATGGTTCCTCAGCTTAATACCACAGGGCACTGTGCACCTTCAATGCAAATTAAGGTGGAAAGCTCAAGTTTTAGTGCCTAAACCAGTATATCCTAATGGTTGAAGGTGTTTATAAGCCACTCACTTATGAGAAAGTCTCCACTTTAATGTTTGTGGGTTGTGGAATTATATGCATATGCCCACATATGTCATATTGTTCAATTTTACACCTTGGGACACACTTCCTGAAGTCTGAGCATGGTCCCGCAAAGCTAAAGGTGTAGCCTGCACTTTTGCACAGGGTAACACCAGAGCCAGGTTATGCAGGATTCTTTGGCAGAGCTGCACCCCGGGCCTTGTCTGGGTCCTACATTAACCTCTCCATCCCTTCTTACTTTTCAAATGAGAACTAGGCAACTTTTAAGGATATATTTTCAAAATTGATACCATGCATGGTTCTAGCCAATAGGTATAACTGCCTATCTTCTCCTCTCCTCCCCCACCCTGCCCTTTCTGGTCCAGCCTAAACTTTCCACAAACCACGCCTTATCTGTCCAAATGGTAACTTTTCCAAGAGTGTATTTGTAGTGTCTTGAGTTTGAAAGATGAGTGTCTACTGTAAGATATAAAATACATGCATCTCTGGTTATGCATTGATCCTCTGTGATTTGTATCTGCCCTCCAGTGGCTCCCAGCCTAATGAATGCAGACACCTTGTAGCTGTGGGCCAGGAATCAGAAAAACTGGATCCAAATTTTCACAGTCCTGTTTATTTGCTATTAATCTTAGAGAAGCAAGTTAACAAATCTCAGCCTTTGCTTTGTCATCTCTGAGATGTAGCCACTTTTAAGGGGCTACTCTGAAGATCAGATGAGCTAATGGTTGGAATAGGTTTTGTTCCCTGGTCCTGCCTAAGGAATTACAACACACAGTATCTACAGGGACATCCATCTCCACATGACCGTCAATTGTACCAAGCCAGCTCCGCCACCACCGCTAATATGGTAACAGCAGTGTTGCGATAAATACCCACACACTGATCTAATTTGTTCATTTTCCATTTAAACTGCTGCCATACTCTGATTTTAATCCTCCTAATAATCATAGTAGGGCATGTCTTTTGCTTTTTTGAGAAGAGGAAAATGAAGTTCAAAAAGGTTACATGAGTTGGCCATGGCCTTGGGCAGAGTTAAGATGCCACCTGAGACTCTGTGGCTCCAGAGCCCGTGCTGCTGACTTCTGCTCTATCTGTCCATGGAGACTGGCAGCAAACAAGCAAATCCTGGACTAGGGAACAGGTGACCCAAGTTCAGGTCCCATTTTTCCTCTCTGGGCTTGTTTTCCCCAACTTCACAATACTCTTCCTTTGTGCATACGCTTTCTCTGAGTGAAATGTCCTGACATTCTTCACCTACAAAGTTCCTGTCACTCTGTCACCCTCAGCCTCAAGACCTTCCAAGTAGGACTCCCAAGTGTTACCTCCTCAATGAAGTCTTCCCAACAGCCCCCAACTCCAGAAAGACCCAATGGCACTCCCCTGCATGCAGCCACTGTGCCACATGCACAAGTCTTCATTTGTGGATTTGTCACTCTACCCAGTGGTTGCAGTTTCACTGGCCTTGAAAACGGAAATGACCTACCAAGGATGAGTCTTCACTTCAGTCCTCTCTCACTAGAACTCCATTGCCCTGGATCATCTGTCCCTGGTCCTTTACCTTGAAAATCCCTCAGGTGTTTCATAGTCAAAGTCAGAATCATTACCTACTCCGCAACCCGTCCCAAATCTTATGTCCCCATCTCACTGACAGGCACTAACTACTACCTCCCATCCAATTAGCCCAATAGATGGGATTCCAACATCCTGGATTCTTCTAAACCTGCATTTTTACATTCTCTTGGTCACATCCTCTCTCTCTCTCCCCCCAGACTCCTCTTCCCTGGGGCAGGCCTCTATGGCTCTATTGCATGAGTTCCCTCACTGGCTTCCTGATGTCACTCCACCCCTCCAACCCACCCTCCACACTGTAGCCAGAGTAATGTTTCAAAAATAAAACTTGTACTCCCAAACCTGTCTAAAATCCTTCATTGTTTTCTCTCCCTTATAAGGATGGTTCATGGGGTGAGAGTGAGGGAAGAAACACATGTCGGGGGAACTCTGTCAGGCTGTGCTGTGCCCCCATCCACAGCGGTCGTGGCAGGTCTCCTGATGTCTCACCCCCACTCCGATAGTTTTTCCTATGAACTTTCTCCTTATTCAATGCCTATGTTCCTAAGCTCCATGTGACCAGATATTACCCATGTTTAAGGTCTATTTCAAGAGTCATTGTCTCTAGTAAATTCTTCCTGATCTCCAATCTAGACACAGTCTCTTCCCCAGCTGGATCCCGTCTGCAAGGATCCATGTTATGTTCTGCCTTATATTTGTCCTCTGTATTCATATCATATCTCCTCCACTGAACCATCAGCCGTCTATTCTGATTCATCCTTATCTCAAATGTGCCTTGCAAATATGGGGAATTCCCTAAAAACGTGTTGAATGGGAGAGCCCAGTGAAATGAGAACAGATGGTGCCCAGGATCGACACTCTGTCTCTTGTACAAGAGAGCTTCACTCAGAACACAGCCCCAGGTATCAACATTGAGCATTGATGGTGCACCAAGTCCTGTGGTAGCAGGGTGGCAGGGCTGGAGGGTGGTATGTGAAAGACATGCAATGGCCTGAGCCTTTAGAGGACACATTGTCTAGTCAGGACGAAAGAAAAGCAAAAACAATGAGGCAATCAGAAAAGCTAACTACTGGATGAGCTAAAAGAGGCAGGGCATGTTACTAGGTTAGAGTGTGCTACAGATCAGAAAACTGAAACACAGAGTTTAAGGAAATTGTCCAAAATCACACCGGTAATAAGTGGCAGAGCTGGGTGTCAAACTTGGGCAATGTGATAATGGAGTCCACACACTGAAACACCATCTAACCTGGACTAACTATAAAACAGAACCTGCAGAGATGCTAAATTGTGTGGCATAATTTTGAGTGATTTGCTGAGGTGGGAAAACAGCCCAAACAAAATGTATCATTTTCTCTTGTCTGCCCCGTTCTAAACTGCTCCTGACTACGCACTCTGAAAAGTGACTCTTTCTCCTTCTATTTGCACTCATGTGGGCAGCCACTCAAACTGGAAACTTGGGAGTCCTCTTCAATATGCCCACATTTGATCACATGTTGATTGTATTTCTTAACCACCTTCCAATTCCCCACTTCTGCTCCATCCTGATGCCCACTATAAAGGGGCCTCCAACATCTCTTGTCTTGCCCTTGCTGCAGTAGCTTCCATGACCCCAATTGCTCTCCCGTCTGACTTTCTCCTCACTCTCCTGCCAGAATTATCCATTTAGAACAAACATTTGGCTACTTGGCATCTTGGGTTTTCCCTACAACATGTAGGACTGAGACCAAGTTCCTTGAGCTCTTTGGGACCCAGCCCTTTGAACCTGTTGACATTCCCACTTTGCTAACCCACCTGCCCAGTCCGCAAATACAGTTCAATGTGCCTAAAATTACCTTCCCCCTCTTCCATGTGGCTTCTCTTTGACTTCACAACTCTAGGCATCACAGTTTCTGGGCCGTCTTGCCTGTTTCCCTCCCCACCTCTACACCCACATATGACCCCACAGTTCCCTGTGTTGCTGCATCATACCATTTGTCACTCCAGAAGACAAGACAACATAGTGGTTGTCAACACAGGCTCTTTAGATCAGACTGCCTGGATTCTCACCCTGCCCATGCCACTTAACAGCTTTGTGACCTTGGGCAAGTTGCTTAACCTCTCTGAACCTCACTTTTCTCATCTGTCAAATGAGGATAATAATGTCTCATAGGGTTATCATTAGGATTAAATAAAATAGCTCACATAATGTACTTAGAACAGTACCTGGCACATAAATTATCTCTCACTATTTAAGTGGTAGCTATTATTACACCTGTCTTATAATTTTTTTCTGATGCTCTCATCAGTCATGTGGGCTGGATCAGGATCTTATTTGTTTCCTATCTGTACTTGGAAGAGACAGAAATAGAGTTCGCTCTTGAGAAGTTTTTACTGAATTAATGATGGAGAGATGGATGAATGGATGGTGGATGGATTGCTGGATGGATGGATGGATGGATGAGTGGATGGATGGATGATGACAGAGTAGGTTTATGGGATAGACAGATAGGTAGATGGATGGATGAATAGGTGGATGGGTGGATGGGGTAGATGGGTGGATGGGTAAATGGGTGGATAGGTAGATGGGTGAATGAGTGGTTTATGAGCTAGATGGATGCGTAGATGGTCAAATGGGTGAGTACATAGACAACTAACAACCTGTTAAACTTGGTCCTGTTTAAATGGTATGGAACAAAGGAAAACTGTGCCCGAAGTCTATCTTGTCAGCCAGTTGAAAAGAAGGTTCTGCGGTATGTGATTTATTAAGTTTCAGGTTATCGGTTTTTGTTGTTGTTTTGGGGGTTTTTTTTCCTAAGCACAACTGTCTTCCTGCTCAGGATTTTTGGTTTCAGGCAATCTGTTACTTTCAATATCACTGTATCCTTGTAAATTTAGACCTTCAGTAAATCTTCTTCAAGGCTTAGAAAAAGCACACAGGTAAACTGTTTGGTCACAGAGTAAAGACCTGTGACACTTGTGCTGGAAGACTGTGCAGTTTAATTGGGAAAAGATACTCAATTAATAGAAGTTTGTTGATCACCATCATCCTGGAGTTGCCTTGAAGCTAGGTCAAGGAAAGCACTGGCTTTTGGTGACATCCAGGGTATCTCAGAGAAACTGCTTGGAAGAGGTGGTCTGTGGTTTGAAGGTGAGGAAGGAGGCATGTTGCCTTGAGGATGTGGCTCAGGAGGAGTTGATTGCTACAGGTTGAGAGCAGAAAAACTAGAGGGTCCAGATGCTGAGTGTAACCTGATCCCAGGAGCAGGTGGCAGCTGATAGTGAAGAAATCCAGCCCAGGATGGAGGTCTTTGACCTAGTGAGGAACGACCTCTTAGAACCTCAGAATCTTCATCTAAAAGGTGAATAGGATGACTTTTTTCCTTTGGGTAGATACCCAGTAGGGGGAATGCTAGATCGAAAGGTAGTTCTACTTTTAGTTCCTTGAGGTATCTCCATACTACTTTCCATAGAGGTTGTACCAGTTTGCTGTTGGGCAGGAGGGAAGGAGGAGGAGGGAATGGGTAAATTCACACCTACTGTGGGTGATATGCAGTGTCTGGGGTTGGGCACATTTGTAGCTATGACTTGGATGGTGCAAAGGCAATATATTGTATCCTCAGCGTTTGTACCCCCATAATATTTTGAAATAAAAAAAATAAAAGGAGAATAATGATGTCTGCTCTACAGGGTCGTGGAGGGGATTAAAAGAGATAAGGCATGTGGCATCTCAGTGCCTCACCAAATGCTCAGGGTGCATCTGTTTTCTTCCTTCCTAGAAAGCAGTGCAGGCTGGTGCTTTAGAGCCATGCTGCTATCAAATCCAGTTATTAGCTGTGTGATCTTCGGCAAGTTACTTCACCTTCTTTGCCTCAGTTTCCTCATCTGTAAAGTGGAAATGACAACAATGCCTACCTTTTAGGGCAATTGTGAGGAAAAACTGAATTAATGTAGGATAAGAGCCGAGAACAATGCCTGGCACATAGTGGGTGCTGCATAAGTATCTGCTCTTATTTTATTCCTATTTTTATTATCCCTAAAGAGGTGAACACTTTGTTCCTGGCCACCAGAGTGGGAAACAGTAAGCTTTAAATCTGTGGGTGAAGTAGGGACACAAACCACCCTTTACTGAGCCCTGCTATATTCCAGGTCTTTAGGTTAATATAATGTAATATTAACTTAGATGAATGTAATATATACATAAAATACTTTATATATTATATATCATATCTACTTTGAATCTAATTTAAATCAATATAATCTAATGTTAATGCCTGCAATGACTCTTGGAAATAGGTAATTATTACCCCTAAGCTTGAGATGAGGAAGCTGGGAATTGGGGATGTTTGGTGACTTGCTCAAGGCCATGCAGTTCCTAACTGGTGGTACTGAAATGCTGTCTGAGCTGTCAGTCATCCGTGCCATCCACCTTGGTGCATGGATCAGGAAACAGAGGCCCAAGGGGAGGAATTTACTTGCCCAAGATGTCACAGTGAGCAAGTGAAAGACCTGGGATTAGAATGCTGGCCTCGTGGTTCTCAGCCCGGTGTTCTTGATACTATGGAGAACACAGGTGTCTGTCAGTCTTCTTCAAATGGGTAATGAACTTTCTGTCCCTGAGGAATCACATTTCCAGGCACTGGACCAGCTGGCAGGGAGGCAGAGGAATGGTATCCTTATGGTGCCATGTGGCTGGCGAAGGGGATTTGGTGACTTTCTGTGGGATTTTCCAGTCCTCATCCATCACGGGTCCCAGTTCTTCACCCTCTTTCATCCTCCAGGGCCGCTGTTCTTTCAGTCTAGGATATTGAACAGTTTTCTGCATGGGCAGATCTTGCTGCACGGTGGCTGCTTGTCCCCAGCTCAGCCTCCTAAGGAGGTGCAGGGCTTTCCTTCTGCCAGCTTCTTACCTCTCAGAGTTGCTTTCCTTCTGGGGCTACAGGGTTGGGCTTTGTCAACAGGTAAGAGAAAGCCTAGAGACAGCCCTGCCTTGGGGGCTTTGGCCACTTCCTACTTGAGAAAGGGAAATTTGGGGCTCTAAAAACATGCCCCCTGACATGGTTATAAAGACCGTATCTTCCTGGGCCAGGCAAACAAGATAGTGGTTGCAATTAATCAAATAATTCAAGAAAGAAGGAAATAATTCTTGCCTACTTAGATGGATATTGGGAGACTTGAGTCATCTAACAATTTTTCTCAATCCACAAATGTATCACTTATTGTCAGTGTAGCTAAATCTGATGTGAAATAGAAAACGTTCCCCTTTATTTTCTTGCAACACAAGAAAAGTTCTAGCAAAGGGAATATCATGAACTTATTTGAGTTTTTTGATTGCTCAGAAGCCAAGAGCCAGGAGGGACATTAGAAAGAGATTGAAGGCAATGATTTTTTCAAGCTCTCTTTTGGAGAGTGGAATTCTTAGCCATGTGAAATCTTAGGTGAAACTCCAATTGGTAAAATAGGTAAAGATGGAGACGCTTGACTTTGGCAGAGGGTGGGGGACCAGCACTCCCGCCTGCTGGGTACCCTCCTTCTTCATTACAATGTAGCTGCTCTGCGGAACCTCCAGGCTTCTGGGAAAATAGTTTGAAAACTACGAATCTAGTTCAGCCTACCTTAGGAACAGGTACAGAAATGAAGGCACAGAGAGTTTATTCAAGGTAGAGTCTGTTCAAGTCAAAGGTTGGAACTCCCTTTTAGTGCACCACTCTTTCATGATAAGGTTGAGTTTTTTCTGGTTTTTCTGTATACCATTGTGTACCAAACTACCCCCAAAATCTAATGGTTTAAAGAAGAGCAACTACTTATTTTGCCCATGAGTCTTCACTTTAGTCAGGGCTTAAAGGGAATGATTTGTTTCTGGTCCATGATGTTCAGGGTCTCAGCTGGGATGGGTTGGTTGACTGGGACTAGAACGCTGGGGACATTCCTTTCTCTTCATGTAGTCTCAAGGCCTTTCCGTGTGATCTCTGCAGCGTGGTGGCCTCAGGGAAATGGGCCTCCTTACATGGAAGCTCATGGTTCCAAGACAGAGTTCTGGACAGAGCTGTGAGGCTTCTTTTCGACCTAGTTTAGAAAGTCCCGGAACGTAAGGCCTGCCACATTCGAATGGTCACACAGGGCTAGCCCTGATTCGGTGTGGGAGGACCCTGCACAAGGACCTGCCTATTGGGAAGTGGGGGACCCTGGAAGCCATCTCGGGTGCTGCTACAGGATCTCCTTGCTTTGGGCATGACCTTGCTGAATAGATTCTGATGTGATTTCACTTGAGCTAGAGAAGACAGAGGAGTAATTGTGGTGTTGCTTAGATCATGGTAACACTGTCATGTGGAGGAGCCACATGTGTCCTCGACTGGTCCTGGGAGGCCACAGAAAGCTGATCCAAGACCAAAAAAAAACCCATAATTATAAAGAAGCTAGTTTTTGTTGACCACAAAGAACTTTCAAACAATGAAAACAGTCAACTTGAAACTTGGCTTCCTCTGTGAGAGGTAATGAGTTTCCCTATCACAGGAGAGGTTTCTCTCATTTCTTCTACCACTGAAAATATCTGATTCTCCATGAAGACAATTAGTAGAGGAACTTGCATCTCCTTGAGCTTAGGGATGCTAAAATAATATATGCATTTCTAAGAATCAAGATTTCATAAAAATCTAATTCTTGTTTGTTTGTCTTTTCTTTTTCCCCCTTTTTGGACATTTTCTTCATCTGACTGCCCATCAATATATAGAAGAAATGCTTATTCCTACTCCTATTACTTGTAAGTATCGAGCCGGTGTTAACTTTGCTTCGTGCCCTGTAAGGGAACCTGTAGCATGCATTTCCTGCACCAGCCAAGTGTCTGTTGGTTTCTCATATTCACTTCTGTCTAAGTCGTCTGTAGCCCTAAAGTTTTTGTTTTACATAGATGTGTTCCATTTGAAAATGCACTGTCTTTGTTCAAGTCTGTTATGTTTCTGCCATCTTAGACTTTTTCCCCCTAGTTTTGGATATATGAAGGGCTTTTTCTCCTTTGGGAGTATAATTATCTAGTTAGGAATCCCTGAATTCCAGCGAGAGGGGGACTCAATCCTCCTGCAGGACTTGCATACGTAAGACAGATCTCAGCAACTTCTGAGTTCACTTGTGTCTTCTTAAGGAACGGGTAGCCCTGGGGGCTCAAAGGTTAGAAAGGGATTCATTGGCTGTTTCTGCTATTTCAGAAAGTCTACAGGGTATCATGACTTTATCTAGGACCAGCCTCACAGGTGACAGAAACATCCATCGTCTTTGCTTTGGGCTGGAATTATCTGTTTGGTGTTTAGCATTAATTATCTCATGTTATCAGTGCATTTTGTTGGGAATTATAGATGTCTGCTTTCCTATCATTTTTTTTTGCACTTGCTAAATAAAGATGATTTTTTAATTAATAAAACAGAGATTCTTAAAACATGAGAGTAAAGGATAAAAACTCTGTACAATAGATCTTTGGTGATTAAAAAAAGTTAGAAAACCACTGAATTAGTTCTGCATTTCTAATATGCATTTTCTATTTTTGGAAATTGAGGTCCCTAGAGGTATGTGAACTCATCACACATTCAGCTAGTAAAAGTGAGATTAAAACTCAGAATGCTTGGATCCTGGTAAAATGTATTGCCCAACACTCCATGTCTTCCCTCACCCCTGGCAAACCCAGCTTTATGAGAGAGGCCATGCCTATCAGCAATTACTGGCTGAAGACTTTACAGGTGAAGATGGAGCCAGCAAAATGCTGCCTCATCCCTTCTGCTCAGTATCGGTCTGCAGGTCCGTAGGGCTGGTACCACCAACCTCATGTTATGTAAGAACAAGTGGACCCCCATCACCACCAATGCGGGAAGTACCAGAGAACTTACTTCATTTGTTTATTTACTTATTCCACAAACATGCATGGAACATGCACATTAGGTTCCAGACAGTGTGGATGGAGAAAGGACTAGGACTTTCAGCCTCACCCTCACAGTGTGCTCAGGCCTGAGAGACTAGCACAAAATCAAACAACTGAAATGCCACCTGAGAGGTGCCAATACACATTGTGATATAGGAACACTTAGTTGAGTGGCTAATTTTTAATTTGGCAGGGGATAGTTGTTAGAGTATTTAGAGATTCCTTCAGCCAATACTGAAAAAAATAAAAATTCTGATTAGAGGAAACAGCATCTGCAAAGGCATGGGGGTATGAAACAATATGGTGTGTCATTGCTGTGGTGGAGAGAATGAATTTTTCAAGTCAGGCAGCTCTGGACCCAGGTCCTGCCTCTCACTCACTGGTTATGAGCCTTGAGCAAATTTTCTAAACTGTTTGAGTCCCCTTTTTCTTAACTCTAAAATGTGAGTAATAGTACCTAACTCATAGAATTACCGTGAAGAAGAGAGGAGAAGATTTTGTAAAGTGCCTGGTACAAAGTTGGCACTCATGAAATGTTAGTTTACTTTCTTTCCCCTTCCAGAAACCACAGCAGTCATGGCAGTAATGGTGGCCCCTGGGAGCCCATCTGTCTTCCAGGGGTTCTTATGGCATCAGTGTTCCATGATGGGTGACCCATCACAACCTCTGTGCACCTCACCCCTCTGTCCGTTAGCCAATGTATGTAACATTGTCTTCAGGTGCCCACTGTATACCATGCACTCTGCTGGGTGCTGTGGTGGAATCACAGATGAACAGTGTGGAAGTGTAGAAGACAGATGTGGAAATGCTTGTCATTCCAGGTGCAATGATAAACAGTCGGTGCAGAGATGAAGTTTTATGCCATGGCCCTAGAGTGTGCAACTCATGCTGGCATTGTGATGCAGAAGCATCTGGCTGGGACACAGGGTTCCCATAATAATATTCATAATTTTATATTCACCAACCCCAAAGCACCAAGTGTATGTCACTGTAATATTCTGTCTTCTATAGAGAAGCCTTAGGTAGTTAGATTTTCTCTTAAACACCATCTCCCTATCCCCAACCTCCTCCAAGCACTTGTGAGAGAAGATGAGGCATCTCCCAGAATGATAAGGCACTGAATAGGTAAGGTGTGTCTAACATCTGGACAAGAGGGGAGAAGGGAACCATCACCACATGCCAAGTACTTTGTACATACTTAGTTCACTAAGTCCTCATAATAGCCTAGGCTGGTAGGTACCATTATCCATACTTAATAAAAGAGAAATTGCTCAGAGAAGGTAAATCATTCTCCCAAATCCACCCAGATATAGATGGGAGGGAGAATGGATTATCTTGGAAATAGAGAGATCTGCGGAGGGAGAGAATAGTTTGGAGCAAAGAGGATGAGTATGACTCTGGATATATTGGGCTGAGAATGCTGGTGGAGGTCCCAAGCAAAAGTGTCCCATGGGAACTTGGAAATGCAGAGGTAGAGTTTGGGTGGGAGGTGGATGTTTGGAGACTTTATCTGAGAGGTGGCATATGAGAATATGGGGTGGATGAAATTCGGCCTGGAGAAAGAATACAAGAACAGAGAGCTAAGGGCTGAGGCCCAGGAACTGACCAGGGTTAAAGATTCAGAGGAGGAGAGACAGATGGGAAGGAGGAAACCATCAGAACCAAGAGGTCAGGGCCACGGCAGGAGGAGGAGTTGGTTGGCCATAGCAGATGCTGCAGAAGATGGAGGTGGAGAGCATGGGCATGACCTTGACCTTGGCCATCAGAAGTCACTTGTGCAGGTTTTAGGGTAGGGGAGGGGAGGAAGCCAGCCTGCCTGGGGGCTGTAAGAAGGATCACCTTAACCATGGGCTGTAAAACAGAGGAGAAACATGATGTTGACCACTTGGGGGACCAGAAAGTCCCAGGCAGAAGTATAGTTAAAATGGAGGAGCCCAGGCAGAAGGAAGAGAGAGGGTGATGATGCTGGATGTGGGGTGGCCATGGACAGGAAAGTCTGGGGGCAAGGTGTATGGGGACAGGGAGCTGCCTAGGAAGGAGGCAAGGATAGGTCTTGTGAGACCACAGGATTGAGAGAGGGGCATGGAAATGGAAAAGAGATATATAGGCCCCGAGTGGGAGCCCTGAGCCCTCGCTGCCCAGTGTGGGTACCATGAACTTGCAGCATCGGCATCACCTGGGAGCTTGCTGGAGACGCAGCATCCAGGGCCCCAGCCCAGACCTCCTGAATTAGAACCTGCAGTGTAACAAGATCCCCAGTGATTCATGTGCATGTTATGGTTTGAGAAGCACTGACTTAACCAGAATCTCAGTTGTCTCTTTCATAAAATAGGAAAAATAATACGCTCCTCACAGGGGTTGGGAACCCTCTGGTCCCTCCAAAAGCCCCCAAATCTTCTGTGAAAGAAAAAGCCTTCAACATACTTTAAAAAAAAAAAATCAGGCCCACAGATCCCAGGTTGCTAATCCTTGCCCTACACTTTCGAGAGTAGGGAGAGGATGAAGCTCAAGATTCACCCTGCGTTACTGAGCTCCTACTAGGTGTTGCATCCTGTGATTGGTGTTGCAGACACAAAGGTGAGTAAGGTATACCCTGTACAAGCCTACAAAAGGACAGAAATTACCAGTTGGTCCCTACTGTGTGTCAGACTCACCTAGTGCTTGTAACATGTCCTGCAAGGTATATGTTATTGTGTTGATTTTATTTAGATGTTAAGACTGAAATTTGAAGACTTGTCTATATCCCACAGCCAGGATGCAGCAAGGCTAAGTCTGAGCCCTACCCGTACTTCTCCCCAAGCTCAGTTCTTCAGGGGCAGAGCAACTCCTACCTGTATGTGCTTGCAGAGCCTAGTCAGGTTGCAGGAGATCCAGCCTCCAAATGCAAGCCTGTCTGCCTGTAGAGCCCCATTTCTGTGTACAGCCAACAGGGCCTTGCTAGGGAGAAGTGGTAGCTATTCTGGGGCGGCAGGAGGCTCTTGGGGCAATCCTGTCTCTGCTGTCTTGGGGGTTGGCCACGTGGTGTGGCTGTCTCCCAGGCAGCGCTGTGCACAGGTAACATGCTAAGGGGGAATCAGAGCTGAGGGCCCTGGGCTGCTGCAGCAGAGGAAGCCACAAGGTTAGAGCGAGAGGTGGCCAAACGAGTGCCAATGACCAGGATTAATAATGGCCCAGTAAAAGTCGAGCTACCAATAAAAGGATTTGGGAACCTCGGGACACAGGAGAGTTTAGGATAGGGCCCTGCATCATCTCTCCAGGATACACACACACACAAATGACAATAGCATGGGTTTTGGTGTCAGACCTACATCACAATTCTAGGTCTGCCTCTCTCGTCAGATTGTTTTCACCTTGAACAATCATGGAACCACTCTGAGCCTCTGTTTCTTCATCTGCAAAATAGTGTTAACAACAGTGACTTCCCAGCGTTTTGGTGAGGGGTGATGAGAGAATGTATGTAGAGAGTGACTGGCACATAATAGGTGTTTTACAAATAGCAACTACTATTCCTCACATTCTAAGCTGACAAAAATGGTTCTCTAGAATTCCTTTTTCCTTTCTATAGTAAAGCAACACCCAACAAGTGCAATTGTTCAGTGTTTGCCTTTTAAAAGGATATTAAGAGTTGGCATGTGTCCACAGGTTAATTTACCTCAAGGTGTGTGATGGGCACAGTAATTGTTTTGAACAGAGACATTTTAGTGTAGTAGTTCTTTAAAAAGCACTAAGATGTTTACCAACCATTCTGGCTGAGAGAGCACTTAACTATTTCACTTAGCCTTGGGCAAATACCTTGTGCAATGTCTCAGAGACGGAAAACTATGACCCCGCTGGTTCCTGTCTGCAGATACTCTGTGGGACTCTTGGGCTTTTCCTGTCTTCCTCCTCTTTCCCCTACCATTTCAGTATATTCAAATTCTCCCTCATTCTTCAAGATCCAGAACAAATGTTGCCTCCTACAGGAAGTCTTTCCTGATTCTCCCCATCTGTGGGAAGGTCCTCTTCCTCTGAACTGCAGTCACTTTGTAACATGGGCAGGAATAAATGTGTCTTAAGGATGTTTCCTGTTCATTAGGGTGCTCTCTGAGGTACCCCTAAACCTATACAATGAACCCCCAGTATATGCCTATGGAGTGAGTGAAGGAACCAGACGAAATTAAAAGACATAACAGCTAAAGTCAACAGGAAGATGCTCTGTTCTTAAAAAGAAAAAAAAAATGGCATCGAGTTTTAGATAACTCCAAGCCAGACCCTGTACCTTTCTTGTTTTCGTAGCTTTAAAGCAACATTTTCTCCTATTTTTGCACCTGTATGACCTGAAAAAGCCATTTAACTTTTCCTGAGTCTCAGTTTCCTGATATGCAAAACAGAGATTAAAAAATGCAAAAATTACACCAGTCTCACAAGAGTGAATGGACATAATGTTTGTCAAATGCGCACCACACAGTAGGGCCTCAGCCAAGGCGAGAGGCTGCTTCCTTTCCCCAAATGCAGATGCCTTTTCACATCATCAGCTGCTTCAAATCTGATGTCGTTGCCTCAATATAGTTAAAGAGGCATTTTAAAATGATTATATCAAGAGATACTCAAAAAGTATTTAATGTAATTTATCAGCCACTTTGAATAAAAATGAAGGAAAAATAGGAATAGGAGAAAGCCATTTAAAGATGATAAATGCCAATTACCAAAAGCTGACAGCAAACATGTTGGCAGGTGAAGATCTAAGGCATTACCGTGCAGTCAAGACAAAGGTGATAACTGTTGCAGCTGCTGTTCAGCCAGCAGGAGGACCGTGGTGAGAATTCTGATTCCTGGGCTCCACCCCCAGATCTGCTCAGTCTCTTTGGAAGCACGGCCTGGGAATCTGCATTTTAAAAAGCATCTTCAACTATTATTTGAAGAGTTCCTAACACCCTCCCATCACTCTGATGTGACTGTCCCTTTCACAGCGTTTGTCCCTGTAAGACCTTCTTCCTGGAATGCCTATACCCCTTTGTGCCTGGAAAATTACGTTATCTTTTAAAAGGGAGCACATCATTCTTCTCTCTTGCTTTGGTAGCCTTCCATTCCTACAGACCATATCCGTAGTACTGGGCTCATATTTTCACTGCTGAATTCATCTTTCGTGCCTTCACTCATAGCCTCATTCATTCATGAACCTTCTCGGGTTATACTGCCCTTACCATGTTTGCATGTCTAGCTCTTTGTAGACAAGGATGATGTTTCACTCATCTTTCGTTTCCCAGTGACTAGCTCGGTGCCCAAAACAAATCAGGCATGATAAGATTGTGTTGATTAGATGCGTGTATGTGTGGGGTTAGTACTCCTCCAATTTTGTTTTCTCTCTCATTGAGTTATATTATTCCCTTCTCTAGAAGCTAGTTAATATCCATTTTCATTTATTTTGGCATGTGGTGATGGTGGTGCTTTCAGATCACCTATTTTGTAGTTTCATACTGGTTTTAGGTTTAGAAATGTTGCATTTGTACTTGCATGTCACAACTACAAATGCATAAAATTAGTGAATGCTGTCACAACATGATAGACACGAAATGCACTGGCTAGATCATGTGTACAAATAGATTTGGATACGGGTTGTGACTCAATGGAGGCTTTGTTGTTTGCTCTATTGCCCTGGAGTCTAAGCATGTCAGTCGTGGATACCAAACAGAGTAAATCTGTAAGTCAGGGGCTCTATCACCTTAATCAGGGAAAATACAAATGAGTGTTTCCCCTCCAACAGTAGCAAAAGATATTTATACTTCAGTTGTAAGTGTATACCTAAGTTTAATTTTTAATCCCAAGCAGCTATTAGTGAGGACTTGAGGTCTTGAAATGTCTGTCTGTGGTTCTACATGCTTCTACTCTGTAAACACCTGTGGACTTCGTAAAGAAGTAAACAGGAGTATGGGGGATTCTCTGATGACCAAGAGAGGTGCCTACTGAAGTGTGGTTAGGAAGAAAATTCCTGTAGAAGATGCTGGGATGTGCTACTCAGATCCCCCTTCAAGAATGAAGGACTTGCTCCCCCAGTTGCTGGCACTGCCCTTTGGGACTGGCTTTTTGGAGTTGCCTTACCCAAGGTCATCCAATAGCTGGTCAACTCAGGGTGTCACAGTCACCCCAGCTTCAGAGCTTCCTGTGGTCTTGGCTTCCGCCACCACTGCAGCTACATCATCACTCAGCTTTCCCTTCTGCCCACTCTTTCTCTTCTCCTCCCTCCCCTCACCTGCCCTCCGTCTCCCCACCCAGTCCCTTCTTTCTGCAGGTGAGACTTGCCGAAATACATCTCCTGCATGTCAATTTCCTTCTCAGAGTCTGGTTTTCAGGGAGCCTAACCTGTGGCACTCTCATTGGCTTTTCCTCAATTTGGCCACTGGAGACTAGTGGGCTTGAGAATGTTGTGTTTCCCTCCCCCGAAACGCACTCTTCATTGCCTATGCACATTTTGCATACCAACTAATTGGGGTTATTACTTTGTTACCTGTTGATTGGTACACTCTAAAAAGTTCTTCCTTGGGCAATCATTCATTCATTCGTAGGCATTTGCTGTTCCCCTGTATTTGTGCTGGGCATAAGGGACACAGCCATCTTTACACATAGCTCCTGCCTGGGGGAGCTGAAGTACATCACAGAGAAGACTTGTAGTAACACCCTGAACTAGCCAGGGGAGAGAACAAGGATCAGAAGTGCCCAGCCACAGTGCCCCGTAGCCATGTGTCTCCAGGGCAGGAGTGGGTTTACTTCTGAAAGCACAGCCTTCAGCAATCATCCCCCAAATGAGAAAGACTCTTGCAGCTAAGGCTGCAGCAAAGATAGGATCCTAAGATGAACAAACTGGAAAATGTCTTTCTAAGTGGTTCAGCATAGTGCTTTTAATGGAAGGAAGTGCGTTAGTTAAGCCCTACAATGTTGGTGATGATGGTAATGATTGCATCTTGTTTGTACATAGAGCTTTATCTCTTCCAAAGTGCTTTTCCACTTATTACCTAGTTGTCTGGTGAAGCTCCAGGGTATTTCATAAGACATTATTAGATAGGTAACTGTGCTAAGCAGCAAAAGCCCTGAACATTCTGGCTCCACAGTTTTAGATAAGTCTCTTAATTCCATCCCAACTTCACTTTCTCATCTGTAAAATGGGAGTCATAACACCTACATTTTAGAACAGCCCTGATGTTTAAATGACATATTCTTTCATTCATAAGCATTTACTTAGCAATTTCTTTGTGCTAAGCACTGAGCTAGGTGTTGAGTATTGAGTAAGAAATACTCTTCTCTCAAGGAGCGCACAGCTTAAAAGGTACTTGAACATGTTAAGAAAAAGTTATAAAATAATGTTATAAATGCATGAAAGAGGAGCAGTGAAGATAAAACAAAAAGGAGGAAGTCACTGATTCTGCTTTGAAGAAAGACGCCATGAGTTAAAGGGCCAGGGAAGTTCCTGGTATAAAGAAGATGCAAGATGTTTTCTTCAAGAAATGACACAGCCACTCACTTTTCTCCTTGCCCTCACTAGCTTGAAAACCCCCCTCTACAAACCCAGGTTTTTTTTTCATAATTAGTTTGGTGGCATGCTAAGAAAAAAACTTGAAAGGAAAAAGAAGAGGAAGAAAGGAATGGAGTCGAGAAGGAAAGAAAAGGGCAAGGAGGAAATGTGAATCCTAGTTCCACTACTTAGCAGCTGTGAATTCTAAACCCACTGAGTGTCAGTTTTCTCATCTGTAAAATGGAAATGATAGTGTTTGACTCATGAGATAATCTTAAGAAATTATGTAATACAGTATATGCACCAAGGGAAATTGTTTTTATTCACGATAGGGTAAAGATGAGCTAGAACAAAGCAGTGGTTGCTTATGTCAGAGAGAGAGGTGTCAATTATAACCACCAGATACAGTTAAATGGAAGAATTTGTCAGACATGAAGTAGGGTAATTGTAAATGGTGGTTCTTAAACTTTACAAATTTTCCCCTCTAAGCAGTTGGATGGGACACCCCTCATCCTAGCACCCACCCATGGTGATATCAGCAAGAGAGATCAGAGACAATGAATGATTCTGGTCAGAACCTCAGAGTAGACAATGTCATTTTTACACAAGATCAGGGGGCAGAACCAGGGCTGGGGTTAACAGTGAGGAGCAGGGAGACAATGGCTATTTCCAAATATAGGGGTTTACAGACGGCCTTATCCTTTGTGATGTGGCTGCCAACACCTTCCTTTAAGAAGTCATGGTTCTCAGAATGCGAGAGGGGCCACTACAATCTGGGTGGTCCCATTGGAAACATCTTCTCCTTCCTGGGAACAGAGCTTAGAGGAGTCGGTGTGTTTTGGGGAGGGCAGGCATGTAAGAGAGGGGACCAGAAACCACAATCTATAAAGGTTGGAGAACTGATTTAACTGGTTTAGGGTAGTGCCTAGATATATGATTGTCCTCCATGTTACTCTAATCTGAAACTGTGGTTGGGAAACATCCATCTGGGAGAACCTGAGGGCATTTGGAAGAGCAGCATTAGCCTTGTTCTAACCATTTAGCCCAGAACCTTAGTTGAGAATTTGGTCCCACAGGATCATCAGATAGACACGGCTTTAACTATGATGATGGAACCTGAGTTTGGAGGGCAAAGTCCATAGAGGACAAGACGCTATTTGATGGCGCCATTTCCTTTCTTAGATCTTGAGGCAGATGGTCCTCATGCTCTCCATAAACCTATAGAGATCATTTAATGAAGGACTAAAATGCCCCAGGTACATGTTTAAATAGTATTTAATTTATGGCAGCAATCACTCTGGAGTAAAGACCCCTCAGCCTTGATGACCGAGAAACCCTTGCTCAGAAGCCTCGTTTGAGCACTGGAGCCTCTGGAGCCTGACACGTCTGCTGATGAAATCTCCTTTTTAACAGGATAAAAGAACACTGGTTGAGCTGATTTCTAGAGCAGTTTTTTATTCCAAGGGCTTTCAACCACTGTGCAGAACATTCTCAGAGGGAGGGAATTGGTAGGTATATTACAACCACCCACGTTTTTTAAGTGGAAGAATGGGAAGATTAGTGTGGTCAAAACCTTGTTTTTAATGGGAGACTTGATTTTTATAAAAAGTGAAAATATAGTTTTATTAAGGCTATAAACCAAATTGAGCCTCAAGACTAAAGAAGGCTTGTTTTGTCTTGGAAAACAGCTTAGCACCAATGCACTTTTATAGAAATGGAGAAAAGCTGAGAGAGTCTTTACATTTTATTTTATTCTTCCTTTCCCATGTCAATTATGATTTGGGTATCCACTCAATGAGAAGAGAACTTTTGGTGAAAAATATAAGCTCAGTTCTGGTTGAGATGGAATTTCATACTATTCTTTTTTCTTATCCTTTGCTTTATGCAGCAAAACTACCATGAAAGTGTGAGATCTAAGGTTTTTCCAGGAGATGTGTGGCTGATTCAAAGTGTACATGTTGCCTGTATTACTGTGATGTGTTTTCCACCCATCTAGGCAGGGGGCAATTTGCTCAATAAATTATACTTCTGTAATCTCATCTCCCATTCCTTAAGGGTATAAACCAGTGCTTTTGCCTTAGCTTTGAATGGTGAAAAAAACAATAACCCACACCGGGAAGAAGCATTATAGCTGCACAGACTGGACTTAGGTTTGAATCCTGGACTTTGCCATGTTCTAACCTAACTGCTCTGAGCCTCTGTTTTCTCATTTGTATATTGAGGACAGTAATACCAAATTTGGAGAGTTGCTGTGGGGACTTGCCAGGACAACATAAGATAATATGATACATGTACAACATCTGATTCTACATCTGGTACATAGTGGGTGCTCAGTACATTGTAGTCATTATTATTATCACATTTTATGATTTATATTAGTATGTCTACCTCTGTTTTGCATTTTACCAAGTACTTTCACATAGGTATCTCATGAAATCATTGACTCACTCGGATGAGGAAATATCATTTTAAATTGAAGGAAATGAAGGTTCACCAAACTGACCAGGGCACAGGCTATATGAAGAAAGAAACCCATGGAACTAGTAACCCAGTTACTAGTGCTGTGTTCTTATCATGAACTGGGAGTTAGGTGTGTCAAGGATTCTGAAAGAGGCCATTTATTTTACATGGCAGCAAAGCTGATAGGAACTACAGCCTCTGCCCCAGAGAGCAGCGTTTTACAGGTGTGAGTCCAGGAGGAATATGCAATGAAAGGGTCCAAAGGTGGCCCTTGCCTGAAAGTGTATAAGCATTGCTACAAATTACAATAGGAAAAAGCCAAATTAAAAAACCCGTTCCAACCACTTCATTCCTTTAAATACATTCACTGTATAAACAGGGCAAGAATAAAACAGAGGCAAGATCATTCATTGTTTTACAATTTGTATGAAATTTATAATCTGCATTGGAGAAATAGAACAAAGATTAAAAAGAGGATAGGGTTGGGGTTGTTTTTAATTGTTGTTTTTTAAACTGGCCTTTTAAGTCCCACTTTTAACTTTATTGAGTAAACTTTCATCTCTTAACATGTAGTTTATAATGTCTTATATAAAGAGTTGTGCCTTGGAGAGGATTTTATTCAAATCCTTCTATAGCAAACATACAGAAAAAAAAACTGTATTGAAAAAGCATAGCTAGATGATTATCCCTGAGGCCAGGGCTTGACATCTTAACTATCACACAGGAAGATGCCAGCGGAGCCTAAAGAACTTCCTAACAGTGCTTATTTAACAATGGAACAGGTTGAATGTGAGGTAGTGAGCCTCCCGTCACAGGAGAATGGACCACCTCCTTTTGAGAATGGCACAAGGGAAGTCAGGCATCCCTAGGAGTTGCTCCCTGTGTTGACTACAACATCGCCCCCTAACCCTCCCATGGCATTAATAAGCAGGACCAGTTCCTGGGTCTCCCCAGTCGTCTAAGACACTTGACCCACAGACAAAAAGAGCTTGAAGCGGTAGACAGAAATAGTATCCCTGAAAAAACAAACACAGACCAGACTTATCTTTCCATCAGCTGCAGTTTATGATTGCACATTAAACTCAATTGCTTTCTTTAGGAGGCTGGTGTTGGGACCCATCATCTCTAACCCAGTGCCATCCATTCTAGCTTTCCCCAGGAGTGCAGACAGACCAGCCACCTTCCTAGTGTACACTAATTAATTTATCTCATGCTTGTGATTTTACGGCGCTTAAGTGCTGGAGCATTTCTGTTTATTCTTCTCCCTGCAAAGCACCTCACGTTGCATAAAGACCATGAATCTCCATTGCAAACGCCGTCTGTCTTGGGCTGGAGAACAGCCCACCGGCTGCCTGTTGTCTTGCTGGCACTGCCTCTTACAGCCAAAGTAACACATCCATTAATTTATCCTTAATGACATTTTGACATTCCAATCAGTTCATCAGATGTTCCTTTTGCAAGACTTCTCCCGCACGGCTGGGCCAGGGTGCCAGGCCACTCTTGATGCATAATGCATGAGATCAGTACACTGCTCAGTACCCTTTGACAGACAGATGCATCTGCTACTGAAAGACTGCAAGTTCCTTGTAACCCTGGCTCCTGGAATGATCTACACTGATGCCTTCAGTGTCATTTTCTTCTGCGCTTCCAGCTTGCTCTCCTTGGGAGAAGCTGGTCAGTGCAAGGAGAGAGGACCTGGGCTTGGAAACAGGCATGAAACAGTGCTAATGGAGGCTGCAGGGAAGTAAGGGTATGTCAATCCCTTGCCATATTCACAGGACTGAGAGAAGCTTTACTTCTGCTAATTCAGGTGGAAGCCGGACCTATGGCAAACTTAACAACTTGAATCTCATCATTACCCTGCTGCTGCTTAGAAACAAGGAATTGAAAGACACTCTGATAACAATAATGGATATCAAAGAAGAAAGAAAAATTATCTTTAATATCTTCAATCTAACACACGAGCCATCCGCACATAGATATACTTCCTCATCGTTGTAATCGCCATATAGACACAGTTTTATTTTCCAGGGTTTTTTTTTTTTAACTTAATGTAATCCACTTAGCATTTTTCTATGTTGTTACATAGTTTTCATTTTTAATGGCACTCCATCATTTTAATAGCTGCATAATATTCCATCGAGGGGATACACTGTAATTTACAGAGCCAGTTCCCTATTGTTAGACATTTATGAGGCTGTAACTGATCGTTTGCCGTTAAAGAGAAGCAGCCAAGCAGGGTGAGGGGAAGAGCATGCTCGCAGGCTAAAGAGCTGGGCTCAGATCTCACCTGTTCTCTTTACCTGTCTTACGAGTTTAGGATTGACCCCTCTGGGTCACAGATTCCTCATCTCTAAAACCAAAGAAATAATCACAACCTTGCAGCATTGTTGTGAAGATTAGAGCTGTTTTCAAAGTACCAAGCACACGGTAGTATCCACGTATGTTAAACTATTACATTCATATAAATATGCTAGTCGTAGAGGCAGTTCTGTTCCCCCACCACTCCCAGACATTTGGCAATGTCTAGAGACGTTTTTGATCGTCCTGCCTGGGAGTGGGCAGAGATGCTGGCATCTGGAGGGGGGAGGTCAAAGATGCTGCTGAACATCCTGCACTGCACAGGTCAGCCACCCAAAACACACAAAATGAAGAATTATCTGGCCCACAATATCAACACTACTGAGGTTGCAAAACCCTGGCATAGAGGAATTCCATGTTTCCATTGTTACCTTCATAATATATGTATATTTCCTTTTTTATTATTATTTCCTTAGGATAAAGTCCCAGGAAAATGCAAATCCTGGATTAAAGGGCAGATGATCTGACACCCATTGGCAGTTTTAGGAGGAGTGAGGTGGAGTGGGGGATCAAGTACGGTTTGAGGTGACTGATGGAGAAAAGACGGCAGATAAATGGTACAGGTTCCCCTAGGGGCAGGGGATAACATTCCACAGACTAGCAGTTCTCAAAATAGAGTGCCCAGCATCTCCTAGGAAGTAGGAAGTGCAAATTTTCTAGACTTATCCCAGACTTATCAAATCAGAAACTCGGAGGAAGCAACCCAGCCATCCCTGTTTTAACAAGGTGACTCTGATGCACACTCAGGTTTGAGAATCACTGCCATGCGCCATCTGCAGATGAAAGCCGGCTTGTGGAACAGCAAGCAGGACCTGCTTAAGTGCAGATGCTCTGTGCAGAAAGAGATGAGAAGAGTCAAGTCTAAGTTGAGGAAGCTCAAACATGGGACAGAGCAACAGAAAAGGAATTGAAATTGTCTCTCATTCATTCATTCAGCATGTTTAAAGCTTTTACAACACTGCACCAAGTGCTGAACTAGTGCTAGAGGAAATACAAACATGAGCAAACGTCTACAAAGTACATTGATGATAAGGAAGCGTGATGAGAGCAGGCCGGCAAACGACGAGGACATAAAACAGAAGTCAGATGTGCCCTGCCCCGGATAGGTCAGGAAAGGTTTCCTGGAGGAAGCAATACTTGGGATGGAACTTGAAGGGTTTTTGATCAACTGTTAATGTATTAATTCAACAAGTGTTTACTGAGTATCTGCTTGTTGTAAAAACCATGTAAGGCCCTGGGGAATTGGTGAACAAGGCCACCATGGTCCCTGCCCTTGTGGTTATGGTCCAGCAGGGGCGATAGCCCTGTGGGCTTGCCGTCGGCAGGTAGGAGGTGTTTCTGGATGAGGACTGAAGGTCTGAGGTGGGGTAGGGGTAGAGGAGGTGACTGGTGGGATTGTGAGAAGGAGACCATGCTGGGAGTCCCGGTTTGAGACCTCAGAAGAGGTGTGGGCATGTGGCTGTGGAATGGAGAAGAAGGTTCACTGAGCTGGGAAGGGAACATCCATACAGCATCAGCAACCCAGGGGAACTGCTTGGCGGAGGCTTCTTGGGATACATCTTGAAGGATTCATGGTCAGCCACCTATGCACATACAGGCTTTGTGGGGATACAGCAGACAGACTGAGGACAGGCATTCAAGGGGGCCCTGCAGGAGGCAGATTCAGCTCAGCCTCTGCTCAGAGGGAAGGGGCTTCCTGCAGAGGTGGTGAGACCCTGTCACTGAAGTTGGGTGGTCAGCAGCTGGAGAGCCACTGGCCAGGGCTGTTGCAAGGGGTTTCCTCACTAGGGTAGGTAAATGACTTAGAGGACCCCAAAGGCCTTTCCAATTCAGAGAATCCAAGATTCTATGTCTTGTAATGACCTCAAACACTGGAAACTGAGGTTCAAAGCGTGACTGGGAGAAGAGCATCTGCCTGTCTGGTTTGGCTGTGGTCGTATGAGCAGGGTATTCGTGCAAGGAGGTCTGCAGGGAGAGAGTCACCTCGGCTCCCTGGAGTACTCACCTCAGGAAGCAGATCAAATGCAAAATTAGAGTGAAAATTAAAGCGAGGAAGAGGTCATGCCAATTGCTGAGGTGAAGAAAGGGGAAGGAGCTAGCATTTGTTGAGTATGTCTATATGCCACAGACCGTGCTAGGGAAATATCATCAGTTATCATTCTCGTCATCACAGCGACTCTGTGAACTAGTGTACATCAAATCCCATTCCCCAGATGAGGAAACTGAGTCTCACGGTCCCATAGAGAGGGAGACTTGGTTGTGATCACACAGCCGGCTAGAACCAAATCAGTCCAGGGCCCAAGTCCATGGTATTTCCACAGCCCCAAGACCAGAGGGGCCATCTGCCCAGCCCAGGGCCTTGGAGCACGGTGGCCTGAGAGCATTCAGGGCAGCTCCCACTGTCCGAACCGAGGATTCTGCCCGCACTCTGCTTCGAGGCATTTATTGCCTTCTCATTGCCTATTACTTAACAAACACTTACACAGAGCTTATTTGGTAGGTGGCAGATCCTGTGTAAGTACTGTCACATCTATAAGTCGATCCCTCAAAGCATTGTTAAGAGAATTCGCTATAATTGTACCTATTTGACAGATGAGGAAACTGAGTTACAGAGAGGTTGAGTAATTGCCCAACACTATACAGCTAATCGATGGTGGAATTCGGATTTGACCCCAGGCACTCTGGCTCCAGAGTCCATGCTGTTCCTACTATGCTCTGCTTCAGGGGGCAGTGTGGCCATGTGTCCTGTAGGAAGAGGGCCTCACGTCTGTCTTAGGCCTTCTGTAGCTATGGTTTCCTGCCAGCTCCAGGGAATGGTCCCACAGGGTCTGACTTAGTGAAAAGAGTGAGATTGGTAGGAGAGCCCACCCAGGACACAGAGAGAGAGAGAGAGAGAGAGAGAGAGGCGGCCACAGGCAGAAGAAAGAAGCAGAGGGAGACAGGTAGAGGCACAGACATGGGGAGCTAGACAGCAGAGGGATGGAGGGAACTATCAAGTTCCTTGGGCCCTTCAGATTGTGCTGAGATCTGCTGCTGCTGCTTCTGTAACTTTGCATTGTGGGAGATGCTCGGAGAACCCCCAAGCTAGCATGGTGGGGGTAGGAGCAGAAGGACCCACCAGCTCTGCCCCAGAACAGGTCCCCAATAGAGGCAATGAGCAGACAGGATGCACGTTGCCTGAAGGATGTGAGTAGGTGTGAATACGGGCTTGCTGGCTGCAGGTGTCTAAGCATGTGTGTGCGTGTGTGTTTGCCTGGGGAGGAAGGGAGGCAGCTGAAAAGGCTCTGGGACAAGGGGAGAGACGTTGTGGTGAGCATGACATACGAGGAATTTCAGAGTACATTCAGAAGCCCGACTGCTGCGGTTTGAATCCCAACTCCAACGCTGAAAGCCTGGGTGACCTTCTGTGAGTTATTTCAACTTTCTCTGCCTCACTCTTTCATCTATAAAATGGTGATAATACTACTACTGACTTCATAGAGTTATTAAGAGAATACACTGTGTTTTAAAAAGCCTTGAATAGTGCCTGGCATGGAATAAGTACTATGTAAATGTTTATTAAATAAGTGAAATTAATTTAGGTGTTACTGTTTTATGGTCATTTTATTAGTTTCCTCGGGCTGCTGTAACAAAGTACCACAAACCGGGTGACTTAAAACAACCTAAATTTGTCCTGTCACAGTTCTGGAGGCTATAGCAGTCCAAAATCCATCTGTTGAAGGGCCATGCTCTCTGAGACCTGAGTAGAATCCTTCCTCGCCTCTTCCTTGTGCCTGGTGGAGGCCGCCAATTCTTGGTGTTCCCTGGCTTGCAGCTGCACCACTCCGATCTCTGCCTTCGCTGTCACATGGCCTCCTTCCTGTGTATCTCTGTCCAGATTTCCCTCTTCTTACAAGGACACCAGGCATGTTGGGATCAGGGCCACCCTAATGACCTCGTCTTAACTTGATTGCATCTGCAAAGACCCTATTTCCAAATAAGGTTACATTCACAGGTCCCAGGGATTAGGACTTTAAGAAACCTGCGGGCAGGGGATGGGTGAGCAGAACACAATTCAATCCAAAACAATTGTTTTAAAAGCATCAGTTCTTGCCGTGGTTCTCAGATGCCAGCTTTCACCCCAGAGTAAAATCAATACCTAGAGAAGGGAAAGGAAATATTCACGGCAACTCAGTGAGATATTTGGAGATCTGGACCAGCACCCAGGTCTCCTACCTCCTGGTTTTCCGTTTTCATGAATGAGAAACATGATAGGGACTCTTCGCTAATTCAGACCAGCTGAAGAGTGGGTCCACTTCAGTGGTTCTCAAACTTCGGCATGTAGTAGAATTGCCTAGGGGGCTTATTAATCACCTGGAGTTTCTGATTCAGTAGGTCAGAGACAGGGCTGGTGAAATTGCATTGCTAATACGTTCCCAGGTGAAGCTGATGCTGCCCGTCGGTGACTACACTTGGAGAAGCGCTGTTCTACGTGGAGGTGCACAAGCTTGGTGGCACATTCTAATCACCTGGGGAGCTTCTAAAAACCCAGATGCCCAGGCTGCACCCCAGACCAATTAACTTAGAATCTCATCAGTAATTTTTAAAGCTCCCCAAATGATTTGTGCAGCCAAGGTTGAGAAGCATGGCTCTAGAATACATCAGTGGATGTTTTTAGAAAAAAAGTCATTCTTCGGGGCATCTGCTTTAAAGGATTCATATTTAATAAATAATGAGGTCATTTAAACTAACATGGCTGCTTCCTGTATTTAAAAGATGATGATACCAGAGAGCATTTATTGAGTGCTTACTGTGTGCATGCCATGGGTAAAATGCTTTGCTAGCAACCTACCATTTAATCCTCACAAACATCTTACAGGGAAGTATTGCTGTAACCTGTGTTTTGCAGACAGGAGGAAACCGACATGTGGAGGGATGAGTAACTTGCAAGAGCTCACACAGCCAGTCTGACATGGAGCCAGGTTTCGATGCCAGGCTGTCTGGCACCAAAGCCAGTGCGTTAACTGCTATGCCGTCCTGCCTCCTAATGTAGGGGAAAGCAGTGTGTTCTCCTTTAAACCCTGCATACATCCATATCCTCATTCATGTTATTAATTATTATGTGATAGAGCCCTGCCTCTGCCTCAGTTACAGTAATTCTGAGTTAGTGGGTTTACATAAGTAAGGTTTTGCTGTATGTGTAGGAGACCAGAGTCATGTGTACCATGGACTGAAGTTTGCACTTCAAATCCCATCCCTAGAAGAAAGGTGGAGGGATGTTGGAACAGGTGTCCTGAGCTGGCAGGCAGAAAGCTTCCACCCCTTGCTGTGTGCATTGGCTAAGTGCCTCCTCTGTCCAGGCCTCAGTTTCTTTTTTAAAATGAGAGGATGGTGCAGGTCCCTTCCAGTTATGATGTGTAACTCCAGTGTGAGGTCCAGTCATGTCAGCACAGAGCATCCCAGCTTCAAAGAGTACAATGCCAGCTTTTAAGAGGAGCAGGGCCTTGCTCGTGTGGTTTTTTGGTCCACCTCCTATGGTTGAGATACCTCTCTGGTTCCAGGGTTCCAATCTTTGTGGTTTCCAGGGAAAGTCTCTCCAGGGATGCCAATGGAGGATGGGCCAGGGGAAGAGCCCTGTAGGGAAGCGAACAGTGTCTGACCAATGTCTCCCTAGGAAAGTGGATGTGGCTCCTCACATTCAGGGAAAAATTCTGGGTGGAACCCCCAAGAAATCCCCCCAATAACTGGGTCCTCCTGTTCCCACCCGAGAACAGATTCAAGGGGGTTGCAGAGCCCAGATGCTAGAATCCTCCACTGCCTCTTTTCTAACTGGTTTCCCAGTCTCTACTTGAACTCCTCCAACGATGGGGGGCTCAATACTTGCAAAAGCCTAAACAGATTAGGACTCACGTCTGGCTTTTCACATCATCGTCTCCTTCCATCTAATAGCACTGGCACAAAGTAGGTGCTCATTAACCATTCGCCCAACAAATTAATGAGCAAAGAGGAGGCAACTACTCACTTCAGGAAGGAGGCAAAGACTTAAAGAGTAGGGGATGTTGCAGTTGGACCTTAAAAGGTGAAAAGAAGGTTGCCAAAGAAGACAAATTGGGAAGGGCAATTCAGGCTTTGGGCACTTCTACAACAGACCTTAGCCATTCTACTTTGCTAGAAATTTCTTCCTTGTGTCAAGTCAACCTGGTCCTAATTTTGCCCCCTGGGGCCACACAGACCCAGCTGTCAGGTGCGTGAAGAGACTACTTCTTTGCATTCTCTGTCGATAAGACGTATCCCTGGATGCTCCACACACGCTGCCTCTCGTAGCGAGATTTCAGCACCTTTAACAGCTCTTCATTCTCCTCCCTTGAGCTGTTCCACCTGCCAGTATCCCTTGTAAAGAGCGGTGCTCAGAATACATCACAGGACCAACGGCCCATCACGGGCAGGTCCCCTGCTGCCTACCCCTCACTCTGCTAACAAGCAAAGGTCGGAGAGACCTCGGAGTGATCCGTTAGAGGGAAAATGCCGAGAGCCGTGGCCACGTCCCATCATTCTCGCCTGTCAGAAGCGGCAAACTTCGGATTCCTGTGTCTTAAAACATCCTTCAGCTCTGGAAATGTCCCTGCGGAGGAATAAACAGGCTTATGCATGCTCTCTTTTTACCAGCTTTTGGTACCCCCTGCTGGCGAAATTGTGTGACCCAATTGGCAAGAATCTTAGAACAACTAGAGAAAAAAATCTCAAGTTCAGAAAGTCGTAAGTTCTTGAGTCTTGAAGGCTCTGAGGATTCCATGAATTATATGACCATCCCATGAGTCATGTGACTATTTTATGAGTTTTAAAAAAAATTCTACAGCTGTGGATATTCTGTGGGCTCTGGGGGGAAAAAAATCTCTGACTTCTGTGGACACTCCATTAATTCTGCAAACATTCCAAGAAGGAAATGCTAAATTATTAAACTGAAAATAATCCTAGGTAGAAACATTCCAAGTCACAAACTAATTGTATGCAGGTTTTTCTCTTCTCTTTCTTTGCACGTATCTCCTTTTAAAGTGGTTATAATTTGTGTTCAGAGTAGGATGACCATCTTTTCTATATTTCAAATCATAGACTTTGAAATATAAATTTGTGCAACAAATCTGTTGAGCACTGGCTATGAGCCAGACACTCAGCAAGAAATTGGAGTAGGTGCAAGAAGTCAAAAGCTCTTCTCCCAAGGGGTTCTTGTCCTAGTGGGTGAGAGAGTTGAATGACTGTAATTTGGCTAGACAAGTACTTAGCTGACATAGCACCAAAACCTCCCGTGACCTTCTGCCAGGGTTTGGAGCAGGCATTAGCTCTCTCATAGCACCTGGTGTTTCTTCTTGGCATTCATCATCTTTGTGATTTTGTCCTTATTTCTGTATTTCTCTGTTTAATGCCTGTCTTTGCCATTATTGTCTGCATTCCATGAGGGTCAAGGTCGAGCAGATACGGTCTTCTTACATCTAGCAGAGACTGATGCATGTACTTTATCAATAAATATTTGTTCAATGGATGAGACAACCAAGAGGGGAAAACTGTAAATCTATCTAGAGAAGCAGGGAGAAACTTCCAAGGGGATGTGACATTTGAATGACAATTGAGCCTTGGAGGATAAAAACAAGGTGACCAGTGGAAAAGAATGGGGACACATTAAGGAATAGAGAGTACTGAGGAATGATGTGTGTGGGGTGAGGGGGAGGTAGTTGATGTTTTCTAGAAGGAGATGTGTGTAGAGGATATAGCTGAGCTGAAGCCTGAACCATAGTGTGAGGATCTAGTGTGCCCTATTCACAGGTTTGGATTTTCCCCTCTCTTGAGAAAAATGTTTAAAAGAATGGTAAATGAAACTGTTTGGTTATGGGACTAAATATCAATTTTCCTGTATTACTGGGAGGGTTTTTTAGAACTTAAATCTTGAATTTTGAAAGAATAGAGAGGTAGGTCCCCAGACTGTGGTTTTGTGTTTTGTTTCCATCTACATACACCCCATTCATTTCCTTCTTGCAGCTGTGTTTACCTATCACCAGAACATCTGTCTATACATTTTCAAATTATCGTATGGCATCATTATCACCATGAACATGTAGTGTTAGCCATGAGCTAGGCACTAAGGTGTCGTATATCTGACGTTTTACAACTAAGTTAGCTTTCCTGCTTTTAAATATCTATATGTTTTGGAGAGACTCAGTTTTTCATTTTCATTTTTTTTAATACAGGTGTTCAGAACTACCCAAACATGTCTATAAAATGCCATTTTTCATAAAAGCAGCCAGGCCTTTTTTTTATTATTATTATTCCTTTGGAAACCAGTGATTTGTGCCTAAGACAACCCTCTCCATATTATATTACCCTGAATGCAAGGAGATTGGCTGGGAGTTCTGCCCTCAAGGAAATATCAAAGCCTCCAATACATACTCATTTATAGTTTTAAAGTTAACTCTCTTATCGGATTTCTTTTTATTTCCTGCTGGGGCAATGTGAGCCGAGCTCAGAGGCAAAGGATCTGCCATATATCTTTCCAAATTTATGATTAAGAAGGTCACATATACATTTTTAAACACACTCCTTTTTGATAATAAATGAAGAATAAAATTTTGAAATGTCATCAGCCGCAGAATTACTCATTTTTCTTTCGTTGGCGTTCCCGCTCTCCCTGTCTAATTGCCTGTTGGTGCTGAGAAAGGGCCCGACTGATCCAATGCTTCATTTCTTGTTGCTTTTCTCTCTGCCTGGAATAGTTCCAAGAGTAGAGCAGCGTGCCCGTGGCCACAGCATTACAACTGAAAGATGCATTCCTATTGCTGAGTGCCCTTCTTTCCCCAGGCCAATCTAAAATAAATAAATAAATGAATGAATGAAGAATTTCATTTTAGGCTCCATGTGTCTTCCAATGATGGCCAAAATAAGGGATATAAAAATCTTTCTCTTCTTGGTCTGGATTCCTGCAGCCAGATTCGCTCTCCACCTTTCTCCCTGTGCTCTGTGCTTCCAGAGCATGCTCTCTATGGCCTCTATCAAAGCACTCCTGGCCACCTGTGGCTTTTCGTGGGGTTTAGCTAATGAGAGCCACTCCAGGAGGTCAGAGGAAGGGAGGAGGGGTAGTCAGGGCATGACTTCCTCTGGTTTTTGTCCCTGTGAGGTTATCCAGGACTGGTTGGGCCCCTCCAGAGAAAGCCACTGCTTCTGTTTAGGTTTCCTCTTCTTCCCAACTCTCTCCTTTTGGGTTCTGGTTACTGCTTCTTCTATTTATCCCCTCTGGACCTCCAGGCGGTCTACAGCTCTCCATTGCTGTATTATATCTTGGGTCCCCTGCACCCTTCTCACCTTTGTCAATAGTCCTTTTATAAATAAACTTTCCTCATTTGAGTGTGCATCTGTGATTCTTCTGTGCCGTCTACAGCTATTTCATGAGACCCATGTTTTAAGGAAGATACTGTCAAACTGTTATTAGTCCTAGATGAACTCCTCTAAAACACTTCTAAATCTGGGTTTATTCTTTCCTTTAATAATTCCTCTGGCAGGGAGATAATGAAAACTTGAAACTGCCTAGTTCACAATCAGGTGGGCTCCACTTTGGAAAGTTATTCCCTATATTGCACTGAATTTGACCTCTCTGGGACATCTGTCCTTTCTGTGTTGAGATAGGAATGACCAAGATTGAATTTGAAGCCAAATTTTATGAAGGATGGAGCAAGAGACCTGGAGAAATTTATTCTCCGGACATTTAATGTTTAACCCATCGCCTTTCATGTGATAGGAATAATAACTGTATTTAGATGTATATATATTGGGAAAACTCAGAGGAACCCTGCTGACTTTTTAGAAATATTTAAATAACTGTTATATGTAAGAGGGTTTACTCATATTTTTATATCTCTAATAATATATCTAAGACCTATCAGTTAAAAGTTAGGAGAAGTAGATTTCGAATCCTTAAAAGAGGACCTTTTTAACCTCTCAGATCCCTGATGAGGTATTAAAGTCTCCAGCACTTGATGGAATTCAGGGAGAGATGGGATTTCACAGTGGGGCTGCTGGGGGGCTCCAACACTAGAATATAGTTGAATCAGTTGGTGAGAATATAAAAACAAGAATAGCAACTGCCATGTGTTGGATGTTCACTCTGTGCCAGGCACTGTGCTCTGTGTATTTTATGCATTATCTCATTTAATCCTCACAACTCTGTAAGGCTGGTCCTGTTGTTTGCCACAGTATACAAAAGAAGAGTGCAGGATTTAAAGAGATTAAGGAACTTGCCCAGGTCATGCAGCTAGCTGGCAGGCAGCAGAGGTAGGCTATGAACCCAGGTCTACCTGATACGAAGTGGGTGGTTTTAACCTCCAGTGGGTTAAAACCATGCAATGGTCTAGGGCCTGTCCTACTTCCATGAGCCTCGGCCTCTGTGCACTTTTTCAGTCCTTCAGGTGGTTCAAATTCACACCAAAGTTTGAGAACCACTGTTCTGCCCTATTATTGTTATAAATGCCCATGTGGTTCTGAGGTCCTGTTATTCCTATGGGAGTAACTGTACATCAAATTCAGCTTTAACTTTCCTCCTTTTGAGCTATGAGACTAACCTCCACCCTCATCCACAGCTAACCACCAGCTCCTGCTTTAATCTACCTTTGTTTGGTGGGATTTTTATAAGCTCAGTCCCTGAGAAAGCCCAGCTCTGTTTTTAATCTCATTCAGAGCCACAGAAACAGAAAGACCAGTGTAGCCTCTTCCTCCCTCTGCAAGGAGAGTGGCGGAAGCATGGCACAAGTCTCACTGAATTCCCATTTTAAGCTCAAATATAGAACACGTCTGTTGTTGGGGAGGGGGCAGCACAAAGCTCATATTTCTGAGTAAATGGAGTCCATGAATGGTTTCAGGAGGACTTAAGTTTATTCCACCTTGACCCTGGAGGGCCTGCCTTGACTCTGTTTCTGGAGAATGAGCCAGGTTTAGGGGTGGATGGTGAGGGGTGGGGAAGGAGAGAAATCCACCTTCCCAATACTTTAATGCAACTGTCACCATCTGACTGTGGTTTTTCCCCTTGCACATGTCCCAAAGGAAGCTGGCCAAGAAGCAAAAGGAGACACAGAGTGGAGCCCAGAGGGAGATGGGGCCAGTGGCCTCGACCGACAAACCCACCACCAAGCTCAGCGCCAGCCGCAACGACGAAGGCTTCTCTTCTAGTTCTCAGGACGTTAACGGATTCAGTAAGTTGAGTCAACTAAGGGGAAGGGGACATATGTGGTCCAGCTTGGCCCCAGCACTTCCTCTGTGTACCCCTCGCAGTGGTCAGATGCTGCTGGGCATGAGTTGTGGATGCTTCCCTGAGATGGTCCAGGATGAAGGTTCTCTTTGGCAAAGACTTTGGGCAGCGTGTCCAAAGGTGAAAAGGAGTATTTAAGAATCTACCCCAAATCAGATGGAAATGAGAGCAAGTCATCCTAAATGTTTGTGGATATAAATAGAGGCAGGTTAAAAATAACAGTAGTAAAAAAGAAGGAGGAAGAAGATGGCTATGCCCTTAAGGAGAAAAATATGCCACACTAATTGAGTGACTTAAAATTTTCAAAACTATGTTTCACATATACCAGGTGAGGCAGGTGAGTCATGCTTTATGGTTTCCATTCCCAGTGCTTAGGAAATGAAGGGTCAGAGAGGCAACGTCTCCAAAGTCCCACGGCTGATAAGTTACACATCCAGGCTGGAAGCCATTGCCTCCCAAGCTGTGGCCAGTTCCCTACCACAGTCCATGCTCTAAGTGGCTTTAGCAAGACCACCTGAGTCCTCATGCAGAGTTTATAAAGAATCCCAAGCTAATAAGATTTCAGGGTTAATTCTTATCCAAAGGAGAACCCTAAGACTGGCAACATCCAGGGCTCCCTTGGGGATCAGACTCAAGAGAGCTGGCTTCTGTTCTTCTCTTTCAACCCTACTGTAAGCCAGTGAATAGTCTAGATTCTCCAGCATCTGCCCCAAATTGGGTAATGCAGAATGCAGGAAATCTAAAAAGATCTGAGCATAGATGGATGTCTTCTATTTACCATGTAAATTGCAAATGGAAGAAACCACATTTTGTAAAAAACCACTTTGGGGATGATGGGGTCTATGAGAGGATGATGGAAGAAAGGAAATAAATATTCTCATTTCATCCTCACCATAGTCCTGTAAATACTTAATATCATTGCTCCCATTTTATAGGGGTCCCCAAGGCTAAGTGTGTTTGGTTGGCCTTTCCAGATCCACACAATTTGTTCCTCATGACCCAGGATCTACGAGTAATTCAGCCCCATAATTCCTAAGCTTAAGTGCAGCACAAAACCCACCTGGGGAGGTTTTCAAAATTCACAAATCTGGGTCCCACACCTTACCTTCTGAATCAAAATCTGGGGTATGAGTGGCAGGGCAGGACTGAAGGATATGGATTTTGTAAAAGTCATTCAGAGAGTCCTTATAGTCACCCAGGTTTAGAATGTAGGTTTAGAATACAGAACTTTGACAGAGGCAATAGCTGTTTTCAAATATTGACATGCTGTCTCTGGGGACGAGATATTAGTTTAAACCTACAAAAAAAGTTGAGAAAACAGAAAAATGAATACTCATATACCCTTTACCTAGATTCACCAATTTTTAACATTTTGCAACATGTGCACTTTTGCACTTGCACTTGTTCTTTCTCTCTCTCTCCCCCATACATATATATATATATAATTTTTTTTCAAAATTTTCATAACCATTTAGAAGTATGTTGCATGTGTCTTCTAAGAATAGGACAGCTCTTCAACATAAACAATAAAATGTATTCTTGATTCAGTGACATCCAATATACCAGTCCACAGTCAAATTTCCTCAAAGTCACCAAAATATTCTTTATTGTTTGTTTGTTTTAATCCAGGATCCAATCGAGGTGCTCACATGTGTGATGTTTATGTCTCTTCATCTTCTCATCTAGAACAGCCTTCTCAACTTTATTTCTTCTTTCAGGATACTGACATTTTTAGAAAGTCTAGGGCAATTGTCCTGTAGAATGTTCCACAATCTAGATTTGTCTCACTTCTTCATCATGATTACATTCAGGTTAAATATTTTGGCAAAGATGTTCCATAAATGATGTTGCCTGCCTCCCTTTGCACGGTATCAATAGACACCTGACACCACTTTGCCCATTATTGGCGATGCTAAGTTTGAGCACTTCTTAAGGTTGGTAATGGCTTTTAAAGACAAAGTCTAAAGGCATATACTGATTATTTTATGAGAAAATATTTAAGTGTTGTTTCTCTTAGAGATCAGAGCAAATTTGCAATCTGCCTAACCATGACATCAGTCCTTTTCCATTTTTAATCCAGGTGAATCACTGGGACTCATACATTCCCTGGGGCACAGGAAAAAGGAGTGTTGATGTAGACTAGGAGAAGCAGAGGAGGGGTTGGCAAAGAAATGGGTTTAGTTTTTCTTTAAAAGAAAGAACCATCCTAGCTTTAATTTTGTATGTTAACCAACCTCTGATACAAATTACAGCTTGATAGGAGGAATAAGTTATAAGCACGATAGAATGACTATAATTAACAACAATTGATTGAATATTTTCAAAGAGTGGATTTTGAATGTTCCCAACACAAAGAAGTGATAAATGTTTGAGGTGATAGATATGCTAATTATCCTGATTTGATTATTAGACATTGAATACATGTATCAAAACATCACACTGTACCCCGTAAATATGTACAATTATTATGTGTCAATTAAAATAATAATAAAAACAAAAAAAGAAAGAAAGGACCATCTTGAGCTCACGGAGCCTCTGGCTGCACAAAATTGTCACTGGCTTTCCTGATTTTGGCCCAGGGGCAGAGAGGTTCATTTGCAAGTCTAGCTGATTGAAAGTACTGACCAAGTGGTACCTATTCATCAAAAACCCTTTCTGTACAGTCCAGCCTCTTGTGCACACTTTTTTCCATTTGTAAAAGTGCCCCAGGAGGACTCTGAATGCCAGAAAGATTATGGTCAAAGATGTAGGACAATGATTGTGACCCTGAAATTGTAGGTATTTGGTCTCAAGCTTTCTGATCTCAAATGAAAACTTGGGTAACACTGATTTCTTGGATTTGGAAAGTAAATATCACCACTGTTTCACCATAGACCCTTAGGATGAAAACACCCAAGACAGAGACAGATTAGCTATAGCCAGAGAGGAAGAAGAAGAAGAACCAATGAAATCTAATTAGATATTTTAAAGGCCAGGGACAAAATTCCAAATGATTGAGGTATTTTGTGTATGTGTGTTTTATATTTATAAACACACATATATATACACACAGAAAGAAATTTAAAAATCTATACAGACATATACATACATATATACTCAGACATGTCTGTGTATATGCATTCATTTTAATAATATTTCTTTTAAAAAGACAGGAAAAAAACTTGATTGACTTATTACACTCAATTATTAGGAAATTTTGCATTTGTTTGAATCACTGAATATTTTAGGACTCTATGCATCTGATATCCTCAGGCTACAGCTCCAAAACACACTCTGGGGATCTTTCGAATGCCCTAGAATGCATCAGGTACCTTTTAAAATGCCCTGTGGAACCACTGGGATGAGATTTAAGGGGGAAAAAAATGTAAGTAATGCTTACACTGGAGATGAGAAATTGCTTCTGAAATCACCCTGAGGTATGTAAAATTGAATCTATTTTTGTGGCATTAGGGAAGTGACTGTCTGGCTTCTGAATTGGTGTCTTTAGGAGGCCCTGAGATTATGTGCAAATGTTGAAGCAGCATTGAGAGAGGCAGGTAACAGAATCGTTGTTACAGCAGAGAAGATTACAGAAAAACGTGCCCTGAGCAATTATTCCATTATCGAACAGGTGGGCCCTTGGCTAATTCAAATTCTGCCTCTCCCTGTGTACATTTGTTTTCTGGATTTTTCTGTTCCAAGTGACTGCTAAGTTTTGCGATATCTATTCCATCAAGCCTCCAAACATTGTATAGGAACCATGACCTCCGGGACTCCAGGGTGTGTTGGGGCTTTGTCAGATATAGGCCACTGCTTTGAAGTGCTTTGGCATTCTTGAAAAAGGAGCGCATGTCACATTTCAAGGACAAACAATGTGCATTGTTTTCCATTTAAAGAAATGCTAGCTTTTATTAAGTAATCTGATTTTGATCTTACTGCCCTGTGTACTTGTCATTTTTTTTTTTCTGCCATCTTTTGCTCACTGGGATCATTTTCTGGGTCTTTCTTCAGTGCTTAAATCTTCTTCTTTATCTCTTTTGTTCATATGTCATCTTATTCTTGTTCATTTTTAGTCCAAATGAAAATGCTTCAAAACAAATCCCTGTTGAATTCCTGTGATATGGGGCTTGGTTGTCTGCTCTTCTCATAGTGGCATTTGACAGACTCGCTTGCCTGCAGGGTCCCATTAGTTAGCTCTGTCTTAGTTTCGAGGCTTCCATTCTATTGAACAGTCCCATGTCCGGTGGGTGAAGGGCATCCTTCTCTAGAAGTCATCAGATGCTGAGCCCTCGAGCTCTCTGCTAGGCGAGGAAGCAAGCCTGAGTGAGGCCTCAGAGGAGAGATTTCACGGCCATTTTCTCAGCACTTTGTACCTGCCTGCCCCTGTGCTGTGAGTCCTGGAGCACAGTGCAGAGGGCGAAGTAATTACAAAGATGAATAAAATCGGGTATTTGTTTAAACTTTTCTACTTGTAAGCTTTCCATAGTTTACAAAGTCCTTCTGCAAAACACTCCAGCAATG
The DNA here is from genome assembly GCA_028533085.1 of Varecia variegata. Taxonomy (NCBI): domain Eukaryota; kingdom Metazoa; phylum Chordata; class Mammalia; order Primates; family Lemuridae; genus Varecia; species Varecia variegata. Next base: position 177,630,542 of record CM052436.1, read on the forward strand.
GTTCCTTATTCCCGTGCCATAAGACAGCTAGTAAGTTTAGTATTACCCCCATTCGAAAGATGAGGAAACTGAGGTTCAGAGACACTCTGTAGCCTAAATCACACATACATTGCCAAGTCATGCTACGGATCCATTTCTCCTGACATCAGTTAGAATCTATCCACCTCATTCTGCAAACAATTTGGGGACATATCCAATAAGAGCACCTAATAAAAAAAGTAATAAGAGAAATACTCAGGATCAAGAAAACATGAAAGTCAAGACCAGGATATATAAAAATGTAGTTATATTATATTAAACTATAATATAAATATGCAGGCTGGTAACTTTTAAATTCATTTGGCTCTGATCTTTCTAGTAGGAAAAGCCCAAAGAGGAAGATAACTTTTATTGGGCACTACTATGTGCTAGATCTTGTGTGCTCTATATAAATTTCATTCTTAAGCTTCCTAGGAACCCTATAAATTGACATTATTCCCATTTTGTAAATGAGGAGACCAAGTTTAAGAGAAATAAAGTAAATAAGCACAGAATCACACAATGCAGAAATAGTAGGGATAGAATCAAAAGCCAGATAGGATTACCTGACTCCTAAATCAGTGTTCCTTCTCCTGTACCAGGAATGGTAGCCCAACATTCACCAGTCTCGCTGAGTGAGGTCGCTGATGGCCAGGAGAAGGTGAGAGCTCCTCTCCCCTCCCAATGGGTCAGCTGGCTCTTCTACCATGTGGGCAGAAGCTTCTGCCACACCTGTGCCCTGTGCAGAGGCCTAGGGCTGGGTACTGACATGAAGCCAACGAGATTCCATGAAGTGCAGTGCCATGAAGCCAGGCACTATGATAAGCATGCTCAATCATGGCATCCTAGTCCACAGTCATTATGAAACCCAGTTGAGGAAACTGACACTCTCAGATATTAAAAGATCTTCCTGAAGTCATAGGATGAATACATATTAAGGCCTGGACCTGAACGCAGATATTCTATTTTCAAAACTAAGCATCTTTGTTTTTCCTCTAATGGTAGCTGTCTTGCCAACACAAAGCTCTAGGGTCAAGGAGAGACAGGAGATCAAGACAAAATAGCTGTGCTGGCTAGGAGGACGGTGCCTCTTCCTGGTTCCTCTATTCACTGAAACTCCTGTTTTGGGAAAGCAGCGGCCCAGTGGATGCACTCACAGACAGGTTCTGTGAGAATCATCCTACTAGGAGCCTCAAGGAAAGTGGGACTACAGACCAGGGATCCCATCCTCAGGCATTCCTGAGCAGGACCAATTCCTGGGCAGACAGAGAGGGAGATGAGCAGGGAATGGCCCTGTCCACAGGGAAGAAAATGGCCCAACAAAGAGCATCTTTGTTGTACTATTGTGCACAGTAGCATCCTGCAAAAAGAGCCACAGGATCCTTCCCTGGACTTTGCAGCTCCCAGTGTGGTGAAAATGAGACCAAAATATAACCTTAGGAGATTATACCTGCTGCTGATGAGGAGGATGAACCCTGAGACCTGCTGCCCTCCCTTATCCTTCTGCACACAGACCTCATAAAAGGCTTTCTTTGTGGGCAGGTCAGGGAATGTCCAAGCTTGATACCCCATGGGACTGTTCGGCAGAGATGGGGCAGGCAGAAGAAAGCACCAGGGAAAATTTCAGTCTGGTTATTTTAGGAACATGTTATGTAACTAAATCAATTCAAATAGGGAAGACAGAGCATGCATTTAAAAATAATGGGGTACCAGAGGCCAGGAAGGGTGGGAGAAGTGGGGATAAGGAGAGGTTGATTAATGGCTACAAATACACACTTAGAAGAAATAAGACCTGGTGTTCCATAAGCATGCTCAATCATGGCATCCTAGTCCACAGTCATTATGAAACCCAGTTGAGGAAACTGACACTCTCAGATATTAAAAGATCTTCCTGAAGCCATAGGATGAATACATATTAAGGCCTGGACCTGAATGCAGATATTCTATTTTCAAAACTAAGCATCTTTGTTTTTCCTCTAACGGTAGCTGTCTTGCCAACACAAAGCTCTAGGGTCAAGGAGAGACAGGAGATCAAGACAAAATAGCTGTGCTGGCTAGGAGGATGGTGCCATCAGTAGGGTGGCTATCGTTCACATTAACCCATTGTACATTTCAAAATAGCTAGACAAGAATAATTCAAATGTCCCTAGCATAAAGAAAAGATAAATAATGAAGGTGATTGATATCCCAGTTGCCCTGATTTGATTATATGAATGTATCAAATTTTATCACATATACCTTGAAAATATATACATCTGTATCAATAAAATAAATAAGTATGAATAAAAATAATAGGGGTAACCGGCCAGGGTTATAGTAAACTCTTTGGGAAGATTCCTTAACCCTTTCGGGAGGATGGGGAGCTAGCTGGAGAAATGGGTCTCTGGGAGAATTGGCCTGACCGTGGACTTCTCTGGGGAAACTGTTGATTTAATGATGTGTGATGTTAGGGATTGCTACCTTTGTTTGGGACCTTTGGGTCAGTCATTTTGCTAGATGCTGTTCACATACTACTCCTGATCCTCAAAACAGTTCAACCAGGTAGGAATTGTTACCCTGATGTCATAAATGGCATCACTGATGCCCTTGAGGTAAAGGCTAAAATCCTAAGCCTGGCTGCCTGGGCCCTCCATGGTTGCCGACCATTGCCCAACTCACTGACCCATCAGATACTCATTGAGTATTTGTTTCAATGTATGAATGAATGAATGATGGAGCTGGAATTCACACTAAGATCTTCGAGTTCTAAGCTCACGTCTGGTTCCAGCTCATCTGATAGTGAATTCTGCCTTCTGTTAAGCTGAAATCTGTTCCCTGTAACTTCATTCATTCCTGTTTTTGCACACAAGCCTGGGTTGTCAGCACCGGTGTGCTGGCCTTTGTCTGCCCTCTGGTGTCACATGGGGTCATAGAACCAGCCTTTCTCTTCCTGCAGCACACACCCCCACCCCAGTTATTTCACTGCAGCTACCTGTGTGCTCAGGTCCTTCCCTGGGGATAAGCAGCCCCCACATCAGCCATCAACCTTCCTCAGGATGCATTTCTGTTTTTCAATCTGCTCAAAATCCCCACTGACCCCTCTGCCCCTGTTTGGTCCATGCCTATGGAGTGTGTGGTTTCCAAGAGGACCATGGGCCTCTCTACCAGGCTGAGTGGGGGTTTAGAGAGCTGCCATTACCCTCACTCTGGATTTCAAACTTGGGTTCGGAGTACACTGCTTATGTTTGAATTAACCTCTAAATATCCATCATATGCCTGCCTGATGTAGAAACCACGACTTCCAGCCGGGGCTGTCTCATTTAGCCCAGGTGAAGATGACATTTGGTGTATGTGCTGCCGAAGCGAGCACATGAAGATGGCATTTGGGGCCCAGGTGAAGGACTCTACATTTCCTTTGTGCTGTTTCTTCTTGTTAGATTTGACCCTATTATTCAAGTCTACTGGGTTTTTTTAATTTCTGATTATGCCAGCCAATAAGACCACTTAATCCTCCCAGTTTGGGGCCCCAAAATGTAATAATTATTAGAGTGTTAATATTTATGATAACATTTATCATCTAATGAGCATTAATTATATGCCCATTTCCATGCTGAGTGTTTTATATGTCATCTTATCTCACTGGTATGCACTGGTATGTTGGGGGGATTAAATAACTATTATGATTATATCTGATAATTTGAAGATGAGGAAACAGGCTTAAAAACAGTAAAAACTTGTCTAAGCCTTCATAGCTTTAAATGACAGAGGTAGAACTCAAACCTAGGTCTGTCTTACACCCCTCAGCCCATAGCTAAGACCAGTCCTCTATACCTCCTTCAGTAAGGTAGGTTGCTATTAATATTAATTCCATTTTATAGATCAGGAAATTTAAATCCATAGACGTGGAGTTATCTGCTCAAAGCAGTGGTTCTCAAAATGTGGTCTCCAGGTGAGCAGCATCACATCACCTGGGAACTTGTTAGAAGCAAATTATCGGGCCCCACCTCAGACCTACTGAGCTCAAAACTCTGGGCAGGGCCCAGCAATCAGTGCTCTTAACAAGCCTTCCAAGTGATTCAGATGCGTGTGCAAGTTTGAGACTCACTGGCTCAAGGTAAAGCCCAGGACTGTCAGACTCCAAAGCCCTTGTTCTTCCTGTGCTAAGTTGTCTCTAATAATAGTAGAGTCATGGAAGCTCTGCAAGAGGAAGCCTCTATCTCCTCCTTTCCCAGAGTGGATGCACCAAGAGGACATTGCCATTAGGGGTGCTGGACCTGAAGGCTGCTAATGCCCATTAATAGCTATGAGGGTCCCCAAATCTGGAGGTCCTCTCTCAGTCATCTCTGGAATTTTCTCTCTTCTATGAACAGTGGACAATCTAAGAGTCAGGATGGAAGGAGTGGAAATTTACAAGGAAAAGCAATGATGTGAAACCAAGCGAAACCAAGAGCTCAACAGAGCATCGCAAAGAAGAATAAAAAAAAATGCAAAAATTCTGTTTGCAGGAACAATTATATTTTCTGATTGCATCAGGATTAAATTGAATCTAGGAGAAGAATTGAATGTTACAAGCTTGCCACCTCCAGTTTTATTGAATATTTCACAGGAATTATTGAATATATTGCAATCATCCACTTGGCTGACAGATTAAAGGACACACTTATTAAGTTCCTGGCAACCGAAAGTTGAATAGAATTGTTTACTCCTTAGAAGAGCACAATTGAAATTTAGTTAACCTTGAGAAAGTAGACAAATTTTCCATCACAAACACTAAGGAGTTAAATTAAGACACGTTTCAGAGAAGATTTTTGGACTCAAAAAGGGATATAACAGTTATCATATGAATAATCAAAACTATCAAAATAATCAAATAATCAAAACTGATCTAACCACCTCATTTTAAAGATGAAGAAGTGAGTCCTAGAGAGTTTTCTCAGGATCACTGATTGAGTCTCTAGAACTACCCAGGCTAGAATTGGGGCTGTGAGCATTCTAGCCCTTGCCCCATGATCTCCTTCCAAGGAATGAAGTATAGTCAATTTGTCTTCTATTTTCTGTAGACTCCTAATCCAATTTCTGCACAAATAGAACCTCTCAAATTGAATTATACTTTTCACGTCCTAGTTATGGGAGTAGCTGAGGGGTTCCTTTAAATATTCATTAAATGCTGACTATATGCCAAGTGTCATAGGGATTGTAAAAATAAGAAAGACATGGTCGCTGCCTTCAAGGATATTACTGTCCTCCAAGAAAGGAGTTGTAAGTGGATTAGTTTCAATAAATATGATAAGTGATAAAGAAAAGGCATGTATAGTGTCCCAGGAACACTGATCAGAGGCTCAGCAGGTGGTTAATTATGCCAAAGTGATTTAGAAAACATTATGTAAGGAGATGGGTTTTGATCTGAAGGGAGTGCAGGAGAAAGACTGTCCCAGGTGGAAGGGACAAAAGTTTGGAGGTGTAAGAAACCTGGTGGGCTCAGAGAAGTGGGTTGGGAGTCCAAGGTGCTCTGTGTTGAGAGCACATGGCCAGAGATGAAGCTGGAACAGTGGCTGGAACCTGCTTGGAAAGGGCTTCACATTTGTGTCCAGTTGAAATTCACTTTCAGAGAAGGGTGACCTATTTGGAAATTAGAGTGATTCCAGTGTCAGATGCCCTTGTGTTTTGTTGGAACCTGGCCTCATAAGTTCTTTGAGTTGTATAGATTGATCTTTCCATTGCAGATAAGTAGGGAGAGCATTTTATCAGCTACAGACCTTCCCTGTCATTGTAAACTGGCCCAGCCATTCCTTCTCAATACCCTTTCAAAGAGACCTCAGTAAACCTACAAAGCTGAAGTTGCTTCTGACAATTTATACTAGGCCACTTCATCTCGAGAAGAAAATAGAATTGTTCTCTCCACCTCACAGGTGGTCCTGAATTATAACAGGGCATTTAGAAAGTGCTTGTTAGAGTAATCAGGGATAAAGAAGTGATGTTGAAAATGTAAATATATAGTTGCTAGGTAGCGGAATAAACTGAGCTTGGAGACCAATTCCCCCCCCCCCTCAGCTCAAAGCTACAGCCTTGATAAGTTGAAAACATAGATAACAATTGTACTAGCTAACATTTTTGTGAGTAATTACTGGACAAAACACTTTACATGCCTCATTTCATTTAATATTCTCAACAACTCTAGGAGGCTAGTTAAGGAAACTAAGGCTCAGAGAATTTAAGTAACTTGCTCCAGGTCCCTACAGCTACCAAGCAACCCTGCCAGGTTTGAACCAGGGTTCATATGATGGTATCAGCAGCCCCTCCTTCTAGAAACAATTTCTTTGCTTGACTTTTGCTCTCCTTGTTTTTCACGTTCCTCCCCAGCCATTTCTTCTCATTCTTCCTTGCTGGTTCGTCCTCTCACCATTGAAGTGCCCTAAAGTTCTTCCTTTCTGCTTAAACTCACTCTAGGTGGGTGGTGATGATGCTAAGTGAGCTAATGAGCACAAGAAGAGGCCAGATTTGAAGCAGAAGAGGGGGAGTTTAAATCAAGACAGGTTAGGTTTGAGGTTCTGTTGAGTCACTGAAGAGATGTCAGGTAGGCAGTTGGATCCGTGAGCCTGGAGCTCAGCAGAGGAGCCTGGCCTGGAAATATAAATGTTTGCTACATTTTGTACACAAGGTGGTTGAAGACTTTGCAGTGAACAGGAAAGCTGAGGCCCTCAGGGGTGAAGCACCTTGCCTGGGGTCACTCAGCAAGTTAATGAAAGAGCCAGAACATTGACTCAAGGCTTACCTGTAAAAAAGCAGTCGGTTAAAGCTGAGGGCATAACATTAAAGCAGGAGACTATGAAAGCAGCTGTGTATGTACATGTGGTACAAGTGCATGTACTTGGCATGCAACCTTCTGGCAACCCATCAGGATCCCTGGATGAAACTCAGAATATGTAAAGGAGTCGATGTATGAGGTGACCGCATAGTTTCTTTTTCACCCTGGACTGTGATAGGATCTCTGTATTCAAAGTAGAATTTCCTGGCCAAAACTTGAAGTCTGATTTACATATTAGTGGTTGGGAGCAGATCTATATGCCTTGGAAAGTCAATGAAAGAGCCATAGGGTTGAAGATTGAAAAGTAGCATTTCAGATGTAGTGGGAAAGAGCAAAGGGCAGAGGACAGGCAAAGCCCCTTTGTTCACTGCGTTGCCATCTCCATCATTCTCCAGGTGGTCTCCTACATAATTTTGAAGAGGGACATCGTAAGGCTTAGTAACTCAGCATTGGCTGACTTTAAGTGGGATGCTCTTGTCTAGGTTGAGAGAACAGCCCACACACCAGCCATTGAACACATCTCAAACCCATACCTGCCTCCAGGGTAGACAGATGTCAAGTGACCAAGAAATCCCACCAACCAAAATAATAATTGTTGGTGGCACAAGCCAAAAAATGGCAGTTCTACTCTCAGAAAGCCCAGGTAATAGAGAACACAGACAACAATGTTATGTCTTGGTACACCCAGAAGAGGTATGTGCAGAAGTCGCCAGGAGAATGGTGTCTGGCGAGAGGGTGCTGTCCTGGCCCATTAATCTATGATTCATCTCTGTTCAGATGATTTACTTTTCACCTTACCAATCATGTCAGTTGATTTCCTAATTATATGGAGGCAGAAAATGAAATAAAATTTCAATTCCCCTTAATAGCAAGGATACATTCAGCAGAGATATAACATAGATTAATCTTGACATGTTCTCCTCTCTCACCTCCCATATCCAATTCAACATTAAGTTTTGGTTATTCTACATCTTTGATATATTGAGAACTCATCTACTTTTCTCCATATCCATACCTCCATCCTTGTCCAAGTCATCATCATCTCTTACCTCAATAAGATCCAAAGCCCCTAAATAATGCTCATATCCATCCTAGTCCTTCTCTAGTCTATTTTCTTTAAAACAGCCAGTGAGATCTTTTCAAGGCACATCTGGACATGTTGTCTCACTTATCCCTCAATTAAAACAATTATATTGTTTTTGATATTGACCCTCCATACAGGCCTTTCCGTTTGGCTCTTTCTTAGGCTCTCACATAATCACTGCCCCTTTCTCTGTGAGCTCCAGCCACACTATCTTCTTCCCACAATTCTTAACCTTTTCCATTTTCCTTCTACCACAGGACCTTTGACCATGCCTTGCTCTATCTAGAGCAGGGGTGGGCAAATTGCAGCACATAGGCCAGATCCAGCCCACCGTGTCTGCTTCTGTGAATGAAGTTTTATTGGGGCACAGTCATGCTCATTTGTTTACATATTTCTTATGGCTGCTCTTTTGCTACAATGGTAGTTGCATGGTTACCACAGAGACTGTGTAGCCCACAAAGCTTGAAATATTTGCCCTGTAGCTCTTTACAGAAATAGTTTTCAACCCCGCATCTAGAGCACTGGCTGTACCCACGCTCTTTCCCCTAATTGACTCCTCTAGATCACAATTCTTGCATTTCATCCTTTCCTGGCCCCCTTCTCCCCTTACTAGATTGTATTCCTTTGTTAGGTGCTATCACAGCATTGTGTTCCCTCTTTTTTCTCGGCACTGACCTCAGTTTCCAAATGTGCTTATTTATGATCTGCCCCCTCTACTAGACAGCAGGCTCCCAGAGGGGAGGACCATTTATGTTTTGCTTATTACTGTATTTTCAGCATGTAGCACAGTGTGTGGCACAGAATAGATACCCAAACCTCTTACTGATGGATGGGTAGATGAATGAATGGATAGACAGATAAGACTCAGGCATATAAATCCCATATACTCAGACAAAATTAACATTAGGAAGTTTGATACAGCTGACACCACACATCATTGTCCTGTTTTCAACATCCAGAATTGAATGCAGGCAGAGAAGAGGATCAAAAACACGATGCTTTGCCAGTTAGATGCCATCTAGAGCTTAGCCTCTCTCCCACTCCTGCCACCAACCCACAGGGTGCTAACATTGAAGAGGATTTTTACAAATCCCTTTTTATGGTTCCTGCAAAACCAGGAGCTGCTACTCAAAACAGCCTAAAGAAGTCAACCATTGGCTGGTCTGGGAATGTGATACAATCACTCCTCCAATCATAGGAGGAGAAAGGGATTTCAGCTGGTGATCTTCAGACCACATACAAAGCTAGGCAAAGACTCAGATAGGATGCTATCTGGCTCTTCCAGTGGAAGAATGAAGAAAAATAGTAAAGGAAAGAAGCAGATGTAACAACAGATTGTGGTTCTCCATTGGTTGGAAGACCTCACAAGTAGCCATGAGAGCATCAGTTATCTGCAGAGGTTCTAGGAGGTGATAAGCACCTGTCACACAGGTCCAATCTGTGTGGTCGTGGACAGCTGGCTTTCCCTCACCATTTGTCCTGGGGCCAAGATGTTTCCTTGGTTACTGAAACTCACTAGGAAAAAGGAAGTTATTTGTACCATGTTAGTTTTCTAGGTGAGAAAGGCCAAGATGAACTGATAGAATATCAGAAGGACATGGAAACAGGCTCCTTGGGCTACTTCAAGATGATCAAGGAAAACATCGTGGAGGGGTTGAATGTTAAAGAATGAGTGGTCAGACTTAGCCAAGGCAGAAAAGGAGAAACAAATTATTGCTCTTTGTTTTGGTGAAACACACCGTATCAAAACATAATGGCATAAAATAACAACCATTGTATTTTACTTACAATTCTGTGGGCCAGGAGTGTGGACAGGGTACAACAGCGGTAGTTTCTGTCTATGTGGAGCCTCAGCTGGGATGACTTGAGAGGCTGGAATGGCTGTGACAGTTCTCATAGGACCATATGTCTGGAACCTCATTTCTTCCTCAGGTAGCATCTATCAGAGATGGAATGCCCAGATGACTCTCTTATTCTCATATCTGACCCCTGGGATGAAATGACTAGAACATCTGGGGTGGGCTGGCATTGCTCTCTCACCGTGCATCTAACTTGGGCTTCCTTGTAGCATGGCAGACTCGTGGTAATCAGACTTCTTACATTATGGCTGGCTTCTCCCAGAGCAAGTGTTTTGAGAAGGCCAGAAGCAATGCCAACCTTCTCTTACAAACTAGGTTCAGCACTTGCCAGCACCACTTCTGTTGCTTCTCTTAAAAACTAGGTTCAGCACTTGCCAGCACCACTTCTCCATTAGTAAAAGTAGTCACATGCCAGCCTAAATCCAAGGGAGAAGAGGAGCAAGCTCCACCCTTCTGTAGGAGAAACGACATATGCATACAGGAAGGGAAGGAATCAGTGGTAGTAATCTTGGAGATAATAGTAATCTTGGAGATACCCCACTATTCTAAAAAGAAAAGAATACATGTACTATATAGGGACATAGAGGAGTGAGAAAGTCTACTTGGCTAACACAGTCAAGAATAGGAATATTTTCCACATCTCCAGTTTCCACTTTGATTAAAGTGATAACTCTGCCATTACTCGCACATGGTTTGGCAGGGTCTCTGCAGATTTTCAGAATCTGGAAAGAGTTTTTTCTCTCTTATACAGTTCCTCGTAAGTGCAAATGTATTCCTTAAAATACAGAGTCCAAGAGACATCAATAATGTTAACGTCTTCCTGCAGCCTGAGAGAGAACGTGACGGGTAGGAGACAGGTGTTAGTGTCTCTGTCCATGGTGCTGGTCTTCCTTGAGCCTTTTCCCAGGAAGTCCCTTCCCTTGGGCTTATAATTATGAGTGGTTTCACCTCTCTATAGTACTTGGAGTATTAGCTCCATAGGGTTACATGGTAGGAGATGAACCTGGAGATGTAATCAGAGAGTGTGTATTAAAAAGTCTCAAATACTAGAGAGCTTGAAATTTATAATGTGTTCTGCAAGGAGCTAACAGATTTTAAGTGGAGGGGCAGGATTGAGCCCAATTTTAGAAAGATCATCTTGGTGACAGTGAGATGACTGTGGGGGTGGATGAGACTTTAAGTAAGTATTGTTTCCACATATGCCTCTATCAAACTTCAAGGAAAGTGACTTAGCATGAAATACTGGTGTACATGGAAATTTTATTGCACGTACACATACACATGCCTATACACATATACCTGCTCATAGGGTTAACAGTCACTACAACCCAATGGGTATGGCCAACGCTTTGTACTGAAGCAGTGATAGAGAGAGGATGCTCTTTGGCATGCCATTCTTGAAGCTGTTTCTAAGTCCATTGTATTGACTGGATCTCCCTGCTTGCTCCATATTTTCTTGATCAGTCAATATTTTGAGAGTTTGATACCTGGAAATATGTGGACATGTCTGATTTGGAAATGGGTGTCCTTATTCACTTAATGTCACATTGGGCTAGTTCAGCTTTTCCAAGGTGAAAGCCTCTTTCATCTGCAAGGTCTTTGATCTAGGGTGGATGAAATTCCCTCTGATCTACAGCTGTGACAGAGGCTCAGAAAGTGAGAGAGTCAGTCATTCGACACTAGAGTCACTTCTTCCTCTGCTGCAGTGGAGACCCAAGTGGCCAACCACTGAGTCCGCAGCCAGCTGTGTTCTGTTGAACACACACACTTGCAGATCTGGTTCCTGGCCCGCTCTCTGTAACCCTTCTCATTCCATCCCAGCATTCTCCTTTCAAATCGATCCATCTGCAGAGGTATACCTAATAATTCAATAGCATTGTCGTGCTTTCCTGATAAAATACCTATTTGCCTAGTCTGCTCTGCAGTTTAAAAAATGCAAATCTCGCCGTGAAACTGCCCAACCAAAAACCTGTCATTGGCTCCCCGCTGTCCTCAGGATGAAGTTAAAATGCACCTCATGATCACCACGACTCAGAATGACCTGACTCCTGTCAACACCTTCAGTCTCATCTCTGGCTGCTCTCGCACTTGCTCAGTACAGTCCAGTCATATTGACTTTCTTCCTGTTCTTTGAAAACACTAAGCATTTTCCAACATCATGGCTTCCACAAGTCTGTCTGCCCTTTCCAGAACATTCTTTCCCTCTATTATCATTATTTAGCCACTATTTATCCCTCAGGTCTATGTCATTGGGGGGGAGGGGGGCCTTCCCTAAATTTCCAATCTATACAGTGACCACTTTTTTTTTGTAACAGCGCAGGCCCTCTTAGCAACGTATCAGAAATATCTGCTATACAAATGTTTATTCATTTAAATATTCTTTTGGTTAATGCCTGCCTTCTTCACTGTAAAACCACAGTGCACAGATCACTTCTGTTTTGGCTACCACTGTATCCCTGAAGACTAATATGGTATTTGGCAAGTGACAGATGAGCAGTATTTGTTGAATGAATCATGATGTTAATTTTGCAGTTAAGATGGATTACAGTGGTTTACTTTTAACTATTCTGTATTCAAACAATTGTTTTTGTGCACTGCTGAGAAAACAAGGACCTACCGACATAGAGGTGACTAAGGTTACTCTTAGGTTTTACTCCCATAGTGCAGGAGGGGGAGAGGGAACTCAGGGAGGAGGTGATTGCTTTAGTCTGGAAGAGAAATAGAGGGTGCACTTTGCACCCCCATTCCTTAGAAAGTCCTAACCCTGGTATCTTTTTCCTAGTCATCAGTTCTAAAGGCCCTATCACCAAATGTTGGCTTCCTTAGACTCTACTACCCAGCACAGCCCTGGAAAACAGAGGGAACACTCTTTCGAACAACTTTGTGGCTCCTGCTTCTCCTGCCCTTGTGATCTCTCCTCTCTCCTCCAAAGGACACTGAGCTTCTATCCTTTTATGCTTCCCTAGTCACATCTTACCTTTCTCCAACTTTATGCCCTTGTGGGTCTTCCCAATGTCTGGTATAATCTGAAAAGTCAGTGTACCCTTACGTAGTAAGGAATATGCTTCATTGTCTTTAAAGTGGAAAGTAGAAGAAACTAACATTTATTGAGCCCTAACTATGTGCCAAGGACTATGCTAGGTGCTGTACGTATGTTATATCATGTAACCCTCACAAGCTATGAGGTGATGATTGTTACTGGTACTAGGCTTCTTTCACATGTGTAGAGATCAGGGTGCAGAGAGATTGAGTAACTTGCTCAAGGTCACATAGCTACTAAGTGACAGAGCTAGGATTTAAACCTAATCTTTCTCTCACATAGGTTCCTACACCTGTAATGTATTCTTTCCCAAATAACAAGAGATATGCAGACACTTCTGAAGCCACTGAGAGGACGGTATACTCGGACAGTGAGGTCTTCAAATCCCAGGACATAAGCTCCATCTATTTCTGGGATTGCACTACTCTTTTCAGAGGTTAGAGCATAGCAAGCTTCAAAACACTGCTGCCATTCATTCATTCCACAGTGTTTGTTGAGCACCTACTATATGCCAGGTGTGTTCTAGGTTCTTGAGCTACATCAGTGAATAAAGCAGAAATTAAAAATTCCCTGTCTTTCTAGAGCTTACATTTTAGTGGTGGTAGGAAGCGGAAAGAGAGATAGGAAATAAGCAATGGGAAATGAAAGGATAAGTAAATTATATGGTATGATAGAAAGGGATAAGTGCTGTGAAATGCTGGAACAGGCTGAGTGGGATTAGGAATCATAAATGGGCAAAAATTGCAGTTTTACAGAAGATGACATTTGACCAAAGACTTTTAAAAGATAAGAGATGTGAGCCATGTCAAAAAGGAGTGTTCCTACTAGAGGATCCCCAGGCAAGAGTGTGCCTGATGTGTTCAAGAAAAAGCAAAGAAGCCAAGACCTTGTTCCAGCTGCAAGGGTCCAGGAAGCGAGGTTTTAATGAAAAGTCTGCATTCTTTGTTGGACAGGACTTGAAGGTCCAAACCAGTGGAGCCCATGAAAAGTATGAACTTACCCTTTGAATTCAGATCCTTCCAGAAGGCGCTATTGTAAATGAGTTGAATCCAAGATGCTTTCAAAGGACAACAAAGACCCTTGTACCTATGAGGGCTGAATCCCACCACCATCCTAGTCTTCTGGGGCAGAGAGCAAACTCGATGATCTTTGGCCTCCTTGTTTATGATAAAACACATGTCCATCTGCAGGAATCTATCCCAGAGCCACTGGTTTCAGGACTTCTTTTTGGTGCTGATGTTGATCTTCCTTAGCCCAGGGTGGTCTGGTATTGAGTCATGCCTCTACTTACCCATTCCTGAGTTCTGCTATTACTCCAACCTGGCTATACTGGACTACTCCAAGCCTTCATTTAGGCCAGTCATGCATGCTATGACCATGGTGATTTCTCTGGTCCCCCAGAACCTAGTACACCTACCCCACTCAGACTCATTCACTTGGCCCTGCTTGGCAAAGAGCCCAATGTAATATTATTAAGGATGTTAGCTGGCACATTCACTTTTGTCATTGTTTTCTGAAAGCATCATTGCTTTTTCAGCTGGCCCTAGATGTTGTGAGTGTTTAGTCACCATTCCAAGTCATTTATTTAGCATGAAAATTTATTAGTTAGGCCATTGTTTAGCAAATTCATCACATTATACTTTTTACTTAGCAGAATCACTTAATTAGTGTTGTATTACTGGAATCGACTGTCAATTATGTGGCTAATTCATTTTCTTAGGGAATGAATTTTTTTATCAGAGTAAAGCAGTGCAAAGTGCATCGTTAACTCTTTAATGATTGGGGATTTCTGTCAATGGTAATTCATGTTATAAAGAAAAACCATTTACTTTCCTTGAAATATCAGATGTTGGAAGACTCTTTGGAAAAGTGTAGAGAGGGTAGCTTAAAAAGTTTCATGAATTAAAGAATTTTTTATTAACTGAATGACTCAGAATACTTGGCAAAGCTAAGCCAGGTTAGCCAGAGGGTTGTGATTGGAGCCCTCAGAATGAATTATTATAATATACTCTCATATGTGTATATTGCTATAAAACCTATAAATGTTCATTCATTGGCATTATTTCTTTGGGTTCTCACAAAGTTGTGGAGTGACATTAGGATTTGTGGTTGGCAGCCTCTAAGGTGGCCCCAGTGATTCCTGCCTTCTATTCCACACCCTTGTATAATCCTCTTCCTCTGAGTGCAGGCTAGATCTAGTGACTAGCTTCTCATTGCAAAATACAGTAAGGGGATGTCACTTTTAAGATTAATACTAGGTTATAAAAAGATAGTGGCCTCTATTTTGGGTTCTCATACTCTCTCACTTGCCTCCTCTGTGGGAAGTCAGCTGCTGTGTTGCGAGTTGCCCTGTGGAGATGCCCATTTGGAACTGAGGGAGATGTCCAGCCAATAGCCAGCAAGGAAATGAGGCCCATACTTTAATAGCCCTGGAGAAAATGAACCTGCCAACAGTGATCCAAGTTCACTGTTGGAATCAGAACTTGGATTCTCTCCCAGTTGAGTCTTCAGATGAGACCATTGTCACAGCCGACAGCTTGAGTGCATCTTCATGAAAAACCTTGAGCCAGCAGTACCCATTTAAGTTGCATCCTGATGTCTACCTGTAGAAACTGTGAAATAGTATGTTTATTATTTTAAAATGCTATGATTGGGAGTAGTTTGCTATGTAGCAATAGATAACTAATGCAGGGCTTAACATGTGAGATGTTACAATAATTTTCCCAAAGCCTTTGGGTTAATAAATAGGACAGCCAGGATTTAACTCTGGTTTTTCTGATGCATTTCAATAAACAAGAAGGATGTGAACTGCAGTCCAGACCTCTCATTGCAGCTCTCAGATACCCTCAAAGCTTTGTCATCCCACAAGGGTAACTATTCAGAGATCGTTTCCCTATAACAGCGATTCACTTGTGGCCTGCACACCTTCATGACCATGAGAAGGAGCCACTGGGACTCTGGAGAGGCTGGGAAGCAGCTTGAAGGAAGGATCTTCTTTATCATGTTTTCTATCAGGAATTGAGTCAAACTTCCCCTGTTTGTCCCCTTGTCCCTCTCCTGGGACTATATAACCCCCATATAATGACTATAACAGTAGTTCCCAAACATAACTGGCCCCAGACTAAAGCTTCTAAATCCCAGGGTATGAAGCCAAAGAGTCTATATTTAATATGCTCCCTGAATGACTCTTACAGAGCATGAGAATTCAGGGTCCACTATATAAAACAAAGTAGGTTGGCATTTCAGTGATCAGCCTCTATAATTCACCAGCTAATAAGGATCTGCCAGTGCAAACCTTTATGTGGATACTCTGCTTTGTTAGTTCTTATGAGAGCATCAGGTGTCTGTTCTTCTCAGAGTAGAGACCATCAGCTTTGACAGCTTGTATTTTTTTGTTTAGTTTTGAACAATACTAAGCCTCATTCATTCACTACCTCATTCATTCACTAAAGGCAGAAAAGAACAGGTCTAGGACCCTTAAAGAAGGAATTATATTTTTAACTGGAAGCTCCCTTAGAGACCATCTAACCCCTTGCTACTCACAGTGTGGCCCATGGCCCGGCATCATCAGCATCACCTGAGAGCTTGTTGCAAATGCAGACTCTCAGGCCACACTCCAGAGTCACTGAATCAGAATCTGCATTTTAAAGGATCTCCAGATATGTACATGAAAGTTTGAGAAGCACTGGTCTAATTTAGCTTCCCAATTTTAAGGTTAAGGTCCACAAAGGTGAAGGCAATTGCGCAAGATAATTTAGTTGTAACACCAGGATGAGAACTCAGGTCTTGTAACACCCAAGCTGTGTTCTTTCCACTCAATTAATGTTCTGTTGTCTTTGTGGTTTGTTAAATCCACAAACTCAACTTAAGTATCCAGGGTATAGTTTGAAATGGAAAAAGGAAGCTTTTATCCTCCCAGTACAATGGCAAACTCTTTTCAAACAGCTGTTGCACATTAAAATTTCTTCTTCCAGACAAGTTTAGTTATTTCATTTTCTCTTTCCTATACATCAATGAAAGACAAAGTCACCTGTCAGGCTGAAGATTGCAAAACCTGTCAAAATTGAGTTTTTCTAGTTGAGCTAAGTGTTACTCTGCAACTATTTTGCATACCTTTGTCTTATTACGATTTTGATGAATGAAAGATGAAAATAAGACAAGCCCGCGTGTTCAGTGTGAGGCATTATTTGAAGTTTTTTGCTTCTATCACACATCTTCCCATGAGTGTGTGGGTTCTGGAGTTTGGCGATACATACACAACGCAAAATGCTGGGCCAATTGTTTTTAGTGTACACACAAACAATGCTGAAACTGATGAGAAACTCCCGATCATGTCCGGCGCAAGCTGGAGTTGCAATGAAGCAGACAGCCTTTGTTCTGAGAGAAGCATATTGGATTCAAATCACCAGATACCCATCTGGAGAAGAAATGCATTTTGAGTAAATGTAGCTTATCAACCTCCCCACACTCTCTAAGACAAATGGAACTGAGGCAGGAAATAGAGACCATGCTACTGTCACCATAGGAATTGGAAGACGTGAGAGCTGGATCTGGAAGACAAACAAGCACTGTGTTTATCAGCAAGGTGGAGGACGGATTTCAGAGACCCAGACGTGCCTACCAAGTGAGTAATTTCTGAGTAACCACCAGATCCTGGAGATACACTGGTAAACAACCCAGATATTGCACCAGCCTTTGTGGAGCTTACAGTCTAGTAAAGGATACAGATACTAGATAGTTTCACTATTATTCAGTCATTACTGTAATTCCTGAAGATGAAAGATGTCCAGGAATATATATTATAATTCATGAAGGTGATATTGTTAGGATATAAATAGGGCCCTCAGATGGAGATGGCAGCAAACAGGGGTGTCTTCCTTGATATCTTCATTCAGAAAAGTTAAAAGATTTTTTTAGTGGACACTCATCACCTGGATTATACCATTAACCTTTTACTATACTTACTATCATCTATCCTCCCCTCAATCCATCTTGATTTTTTTGTGCATGTCAAAGGAAGTTTCAGACATCAATACACTTCCCTTTCCTCCCAATCCTGAACTGAGCATATCATTAATGCAAGCTCAATATTCTGGTATTTTGTCCTTCGAGATAAAAATTTACGTGCAAAGAAATGCACAAGTCTTAAGTTTTCCATTCCATGAAGTCAACAATCGCATACACTTGTGCCACCCAATCCCCTAACAGCATACAGACTCGCCAAGGAGATCCCTCATGCCCATTCCCAGACAGTCCCTGTCCCCACTCCAACCAATAGGTAACCACTATTCTGATGTCTTTTCCTACCATGGACCAGTTTGTCTTTTCCAGAAAAGGAAATGACTTTTGAGCTGAGTCCTGAAGGATGAATTAGAGTCCACTTGGCCTTGGAAGGTTGGAGGAAAGTTAGCCATTCCAGAAAGCACATCATGTACTATGCAAGAACTTGGTGAGGAGGACAGTGTGGCTGCAGCCTAGTGAGCAAAGGACAGGGAACACAGGAGGAGGAAAATGAGACCAATGAGAGCTAAACCAATCATAGCCTTGAAGCCATATTAACTATTAAAAATCTGGAATGTAGCCAAAGGAGAGTTGGCAATGCAACCAAGAAAAGGTTGAGCAGGGAGGTGACATGCTCAGCTTTGGACTTCTAAAAAATTCTCACCCCTAATTATAGAGAACAGAACGTGAAGAAGCAAGAGAGGGTGGAGGGAGTTGTGAGGATTCTGTTTAAACCATCATGGAGAAAGAGGGATGCAGCAGATACGAGGATGCTGGCCAGGGAGAGAAGGAACCATTTCTTCTTCCTCTGTGTTAACCTCTGACCTCTGATGCATTGAGCTTCTACAGTTATAAATCACAGTGTTTGATTTTTTCTTTCTATCTCCAGTTTCCAGAGATATCAGCCATAAAGCCTTTGTGAAAAACTGGTTCAGAGAGGTTAAGAAACTTGCCCAAAGTCACACAGCCCATAAGTGGTGGTGTTAGAGTTCTCACTCAGGTCTATTTATGTCTAAAGTCTATACATGTTTGATCACTTCCCTGTCTTCAGAGAGTATGATGTGAGTCTCTCAGTTTTTCTAATTGGAATCACTACTCCCCTCATTATCTCAGATTCTTCAACCACTCCAGAATTTTCAAGGCAGAAGATTGCCCAAGTTGCTAGAAGCTAACTTTGGGTCCTATTTTTAGGATAAGTTCATCAACGGTAGCCCAGGCTTTCCTTTAAGAAATGGTTTAGGACCAAGGGCAGGTGAGCCAACATGGATCTACGAGCTTTGGGTTTTATTTATGCTGGTTGTGACTGTACAGGAGTCAACTGAAGTTTCTTTTGCTTGCAGAAGAAACTTTGCCAATCCCTTTGTCTATGACTCATACCCTTCCTTGTATAATCCTACACTTCCCTTCTACATGAACTCCTCTCAAATGCTACCCCCCGTTACTCCTTCATGCCTGTAAGAATGTCAAAACAGTGCAGTTTACCTTTCTTTATCATTCTGCTTTGAGTAACCTACTGACCAAGACATGTTCTTCTAAGTTCTTTTGCATATTCTGTTTATGTTACCACACCACAGCTATATACAGAACTTCTTACTGATAACATTAAGTAACTTCCCGACAATATTAATCTTTCCAACATTGAATAACCTCACAGTTTCTTCTTACTTTAAGACACACTTCATTCTCTTCTTTAAAATAATACACTCCCTAGGAATCCATTTCTTGCCAACCAATCTGTGTACCATACTTTATCATCAGTTTGTAAAATTCTTTAGGCATATATTTCATTATCTATTTATGGAGTCTTTTTCTGCTGGTTGAAGTTCAGCATTTTTCATGTCTGTTATTTTCAAATGTAAGTGTCTCAAAGGAGAGTGCAAATGAGTGGTGAATATGCAAGAATTGAACAATAGACTTACAAGTCACCAACAAGGGCTCGTGTTTCCAGTGAGTTAAAAACACTTTTAAAGTCCGGAATTATATCCTTTCTCCTTTCTGGTTCAACAGTATATTTCCAGGATCCCACACTGCCCCTCAGTATTACTCCCTTTCTTCTGAGTTTGACCACTAAAGTGTTAAGACCAAGGAGCATTCTGTTATTGCTAAAGGTCTGCTGCTCTGGCACACCCAGGAATTTCATTTTTGTTTCAATTGTATTAAGTTTATATAGCCCATGCTGTGGAATACTGGTATTGGCACTTTTACTGCCTGTTTTCCCACTGATTTTCATGAAATTGTGTCAAAAAGAAAAGAAAAGAAAAGATTTTCTAAGTTTTTTTTAATAGTGAAACCCTAAGACATTCTATAAAAAAGACATCTGCACGTGAATGTTTATAGCAGCACAATTCACAATTGCAGAGATGTGGGAACAACTCAAGTGCCCATCCATACATGAGTGGATTAATAAAATGTAGTATACCATGGAGTATACTCAGCCATAAAAAATGGTGAACTACCTCTTGTATTATCCTGGATAGAGCTGGAGCCCATCCTTCTAAGTGAAGTATTGCAGGAATGGAAAAACAAACACCACATGTACTCACCATTAAATTGGTGTTAATCGATCAACATTTATGTGCACATATGGGAAGTAACATTCATCGGGTATCAGGCAGGTGGGAGGAGGAGGGGGTTGGGTGAATTCACACCTAGCGGGTGTGGTGCGCCCTGTCTGGGGAATGGGCATGCTTGTAGCTTTGACTCGGGCAGTGCAAAGGCAATTTATGTGACCAATGCGTATATTCTGTAGTATTCCGTAACATTCTTAAATTTTAAAAATTGGTGAAATCTTTTCTTCAGACAAAATCCTACTTAGAAGTCTATTTTTAAAACAGGTAAAAAGCCATTTAGATCTGGTTGGGACAGAGATAAGGGAAAACTCAAGTGCTTGCCAGGACACACAACACAGGTGTGAGTGTACATGCACAAAACCCTTCATGGTGGCCCAGTTCACTCCCAAGTCACAGAAGAAACTATAAACAGAGGTCTCCTTTCCTGACTCAGCCTCAGCTCTTAGGGCAGTAACTCCACAGACTAGTGATTTGCTTATTTCTTCCCCTCTAGACTAACTGGGTGACTCTTTCCACTTGATTTACTCAAAATGAAAATAACAACCACTAGTCACTTGAGCAAGTCAAGACTGATGGCACTGGTGGGTCACAAGAGCAGGGAGGAGGGGATGGGTGAATTCACACCTAACGGGTACAGTGCACCCTGTCTCGGGAATGGGCACGCTTGTGGCTTTCACTCGGACGCTCTAAAACTGAGCAGTGCACAGCCTGTACGGCCAGCAAGATGTGGTGGTCCTGAAAAAGCCTGGGTTAGAGGAGCATCAGGAAAGATGGGGCCCTAATTTGTAGGTCCCTAGCAGAGTTTGATATTTTATTAAGAGATAATTCTTTTCATTATTACTACAGCCACTCAGGGTCCAGTATCAATCCCCAGTATAGAGACAAGAAAGAGACTCAAAGGCCAGTGTAATGTTGCATGGGAGACCCTTGTGATGAAATGGCGTGTGCATCTTGACTGTGGTGATGGTCATGGATCTACACATGTGATAAACTTGCATAAAACTAAACACACACAGTGCATGTAAAACTAATGAAATATGAATAAGATCAGTAAAATATATCAATGTCAATTTTCTGAGGAGGATGTTGTACCTTAGTATGCAAATGTTAACACTGGGGAAAACTGGGTATATGGGACCCTCTATGTTATCTCTTACAACTGCATGCAAATCTACAATTATCCCAAAATAAGACTTTTTTTCAAAAAGATGGAGCTCTCACGAGGGGCTGGCATGTACCATTTGACCCTGGCCACGTTCATCAGAGTCTTGAGATGTGTCTCTTGGCTTCGCTGGTCATTAGACACTCGCCAGTCTAAGCTTGTGATAAAAATGTTCTATTAATCTCTAGCAATCTGCGACATGGTTTATTTGTGTCTTTTTTTCCTTAATCATTTTTGGCAGATGTTTGTCTAATTTATAAGGGTTTTCAAAGGGAAGAGCCAGGTTTTGCTTTTCTTCAGCTTCTCTGTTGTATCTTTAACTTGCATTACGTTCCATTAACTGCTGTTCTTATATATTTATTTACTTTCTTTCTACTTTCAGGGACTATGTTTTTCATCTCAAGAAGCTGAATTTATATTTTTCAAACGCACCTATCCTGTTTTTCATCATGTGTTGCATTATTGCTGTGGTTCATATTCCTTCATCTTTCTCTTTAATCAATCTAAATGTGTTTACTGTATAGTATTGTTGTTTTATTATCTTCAATTCTTGGGAGGCACATTTCTCTGTGTTCATGGCTGCTGACTGTCCTTTTTGGAGATAAGCTTCCTCAAATGGCTTGTCATAATTTATATTTTATTTTGCCACTATGAGTTCATCTTTAGTGGGGGCCGTTTTGTTCTGTGGGAATTAATGTGTCTTGAATTATGAAAATACCTCTATAGAATGGTTTCTCATTTGCTTGTCAGGACAGTAAGATTTTTAGCACTATTTCTCAGGTTTGTGTTGATTTCTAGCTTTGCAGTTGCACTATCGCACAGGTAGCATAAATGCAAACCTCAAATTTATGTGTGGTAGAGGTCAAGGTTTTCTGTGTTTTGTTTTTTACCTTTAATTATTTGAATGCACTACACCCTTCTTTTTATTCTACCAGTGGATATATTTAACTTAAATTCACACATATACACACTTAAACAATATGCACATACTTGCTTGAAATTCTCGAAATCGTATCATTTCATTAACAGCATCAGGATTAAAATAGTATATATAGACTATCCATTATGAAAGGTGAAGAAGATATACTTTTATTTCTAGTGATACATCAGTCACCCACTTCCTGGTTTTTACTGATACAATTTGAAATTTTAGTCAAGAACTTTCATAGTAGCTTTTTTTTTTTAACCTAATTTCTCTTTGGGAATCCTTTTTTACAGTTCATTCTGTTACGATTTATATTTATTGTGATTTTTATACTCATATCTATGTTTAACTGAGTTTGGTGTTTGCCAAATTAGTTCTTTTATAACATGACTTCTTCCATTCTTGTGAGCCATTTTTTCCCCTTAATTCTGGAATGACACTTTTCACTATTTTCCGCACCTACCCCACCCTCTGGAAAAGAATCAGAGCCAACATAACTCCTGAATCTTTGTGTATCAGAAAATGTCTTTCTGTAACCTCACAAATGAAAAACAGCATATCTCAGGGTATAATTTGGGGGTCATATTATTTCCTCCTCAAAAATTTTGTTCTATTGCTTTCTGGCTTTTAAATTTAAGTAAGAAAAAGAAATATGGCTAACATTGTCTTCATTTCCTTTATTGAGAGACATTTTTCTAGCCTAGATGTTTATCTGAGGATTTCTGCGTCAATAATATTTAAACATTATATCAGAATATAGGTCCTATTTTTAAGTTGTACATGGAGAACTCTTTACAGTTGAAGATTTAAGTTTTTATTCTGTCAAGGAGCTTACATTGTATCCTTTATTATTGCTTCTGTTCCATTTATTTTGTTCTCTTCTTCAGTAACACCAATTATCTGTCTTTTATATGTCTATTTCCTTTTCTCTAAAATGTATTTTTGTTGTCTTCACACATGAACACACATGAGCAGATGATAGAAACAAAAGAAATATTCATCTTATTGTTCTCATTGCCTTGCCTTTTCGTCTGCAAGTTTCTCAAATTAATTTTCCATAAATTTCTACCTGTTGTTTATTTTCATCACAGATCTCAATGTCCGTTTTAATTCTGCTATTGCATTTTGGTTTCTTTACAATCTTTCCTTGCCTCTCCTAGTGAATTTTTTTTCTAGCCACTTCTTAATCCATTTTTGGAAAAATCTGTTGTCTTAATATTTCATCATTCACTTTCTTTATTCTTCTATGTTTTTTTGAGTTTTGTGGAAAACAAAATGCATTTCTACTTTCTGTTGCGCAGTTGAAGATACCAGTCACAGAAAAACCCAAATAAAATGGGCTTCAATAATAAGTTAAAAGATTATTTCTTAGAAGAAGAAGTCAAGTGTTAGAGTTGGTTGAATGAGATGCCCATGAGTGTCCTTAGGGGCCCAAGTTCTTTGAAGCTCTCCACTTTGCCACCTCACGTTGGCATTGCCCCCAGCCTGGTCCCCCCATGAATACAAGATGTTTTAGCAGTTCCAGGCACCACACCCAGACATGGTAATGCCCAGTGGCAGAGACAGGCCACTGAATTATCCTTCTTAGAGATAAGAACACCTTTCCTAGAAGCGCCCTAATAGAACTTCTTTCTCATATCATTAAATTTTTCTGGAAAAAAAAACTAGCGATACCCTGATTGGCTTAGGGAAATCAGGATTTTCCCATCAGCCTGGGACTAGAGTCATCCTTCCCTGGGAGACATGGAAAATGTGTAAGCACTGAAACTAGTTTGTGGTCTCTGCCAGAAAGGAAAAAGGTAGGGATGCCTCTTGGGTAGACAGTCAACACTGACTGCTTTTTTTCTTTTGAAAATTATATACATATCAGCATGCAGACTGTCATTTTCCTTGCTGTTGACATGGTGGATTTTTTTCTAAGACCCCATGTTGTCTTGTTTCTGTTTATTTAAATTTAAAGAAGAAATGGTCACTCCGAGCCTGTTGTTTGCCAATAAACAGAGCAGGTGGATTCTCATTGTTGTCCTCACCATCCAATGTATTAATATTGGAATCCTTTTCATCTGGCTTAAGCAAGAGGAGTAATGGATGTTTCCAGCCCCCATCCATAGGTAGAGCATCTCACACTACCCTTCCATCTGGGGTGAGGGCTGTGGAAGAAGAAATTCACGGTGTTCTTACAAAGGGGAGGATTGATTTCCTTATCAGAAAGAGTAAATGAATCCAGGAAGCATTTTCCCATGACTGTTCTCATCATAATTGTTTCCTAATGCTGAATCTGCATCTGGAATACAAAGCTACCTTCTTTTGTCTTTGCCATATCAAAGATCCCAATGAAGGAGAATGAGGAGGAGGCAGGGCTTAGAGATGCCCCGACCTTACTGTTTGGTTGCTAGGGTCTTTGACTCTCTGATCCCAGGAGAGAAAGCGGGGAGGGGGGGGAAGGAAGCACTTCTTTTCTATTCTTCCGGCCCGTGAATGTGCTCTACTTCAAGTACAAAAGTCTATCAGTGTTAACTGCAGATTGTATAACGTCCATTTCCGCTCCATAGAAAATGGCACAGTGGGGGGGCATTCTACTTACTATTAGTTTTACAAGTTCAACCCTGGGCATTTGGTCAGACATAGGAAACAGAGAGAAGGTAAATCCACCTGTCATTACATCAAGTGAGAGTATGTCTCCAAGGGGACATAAGATGTGGGATGTGAATCTACTGTTGCTCAGGGGTCACAAATCCCACACACCTGTGCTACTGTGAGTCTAGGTTTCAGAAATGCAGAACAGATTTTTCTTACAACAGGACTCCTAAGCACAGCCAACTGCTTCATCTTATGCTTCACTGAAGAAATTGTAATCACTTCCAACTCTAGAGAGGAAACTACCTATGTTGAATCAGCTGAAAGATGGTCTTATGCAGTTTCAGAGATTTTTAAGAAATTTTGGAAGAAATGAATTCTTTATGTACATGTTAAGTGTAATGCTGCTAAAATTAATGGATATCCCTCTGAAATTCTAGTACTAGGTTAGTTGACAGATTTGGATTTCAATACGATTATGTTTATCATCTTGAGGTTTTGTTGGTATTTGGTGGGGGACGAGAGATGAAGCATTGACTGCTAGCCAGATGCCACCTTGAGACTTCTTCCAGTGGAATTCCATTTAACTGTTGCAATAACCTTCTTAGATGATGATGATGATGATGACAATTAATGACGATCATCACCATCACTATCACCAATTACAAATAAAAATCTTAGGCTCAAAGTACAGTTGACCTTTGAAGAACAGGGGTTTGGACTGTGCAGCTCCACTTATATGCAGATGGTCTTCTGCCTCTGCCACCCCAGAGACAGCAAGACCAACCGCTCCTCCTCCTCAGCCCACTCAGTGTGCAGATAAGGAGGATGAAGACCTTTACAATGATCCACTTCCACTTAGTGAACAGTAAATATTTAATATATTTTCTGTTCATTCTTATGATTTTCTTAATAACATTTTCTTTAGTTTACTTTAAGAACACAGCATATAATGCATATAACATACAAAATAAGCATTAATTGTTTATGTTATTAGTAAGGTCAATAGTAGGTTATTTGTAGTTAGATTTGGGGGCAATCAAAGGTCATATGTGGATTTTTAACTGCACAGGGGTTCAGTACCCCTAACCCCAACGTTGTTCAAGGATCAACTCTAACTTATTTGAGGTCTTATAGCTAGAATGTTGTGAAGTTCATATCTGAGTCCAAGTTTTGTCTTCAGATTCTGTACTTTGACTCTGATGCCTGCTGTTCCCACAACCCTCATGGTGTTGGTTCTAATCACACCTCTACGCCACGCAGGTGATCCATCCTCCTCCCGACTTCTAACCCTCTCTTCCCTCCCAGACTCTCCCCTCCCAGTAAGCAGTCTCTAAATATTTACCCATCCACTCACTCTTCATGCTCTCGGATTTGGGAGAATCATGACAGAAGAAATAAGAAACTGGTACTGGTACCAGAAACTATGGGAATTTGCTTGGCTAGTTAAGAAATTTTGCCTTCACTCCATGAAGACTTGTGCTAAGAAAAATGACTTGGTAAAAGCTGTGTAAAGAGAACTGTGAAAGCAGAAAGGGCCATTAGGAAACTGATGGAATAGTCCTAATATGAGAACCTGAACTAGGGCCATAGCACAGGAATAGAGCAAAATAGATGGCTTTGGAGTGTGTCGTGAAGGAAAGTAGAGAGAGGACAAGGAACAACAAGGGAAGCCCTAAAAGGCTCCCTAGACACCCTCTCCAGTTTGTGAATTCTCATGTGCCCAACAAGATGTCTTGTACAGTATCAGAACAGCTATTGATTTTTACTGCTCAGCAGATACCAGACACTGCACTGAGCACTTAGCATGCACTGGCTCTGAATCCTCACAATGCTCGTTTTCTCTGTATTATAGATGAAGAAACTGAGGCTCAGAAAGATGTGTCACTTGGCTAAGGTCCCAGAGCCCATAAATGGTTTATTAATGATCCAAACTCCATTCTGTGTGACTCTGGACCCCTGACTCTCAGTATTTCTCAGGGTGCAGATTGTGTCCGGCTCATGGGACATGGACAGACCATTTCTTAAATAGTTATGTAAACATTTTAGTGAGCATGAAAACAAAACTAGCACACAACACCCATGAGTTCACATTTCACTATCATTTATAATGAGGCGAAGTAAAGAAAGCATAGTGGAAAGTTGTCTTAAAGAAAAGTTTTGGAGGTATAACGGTGTAGATCTGCACTGTTCAGTACAGTAGCCACTGGCCTCATAAAAGTAAAACTCATTTCCTCAGTCCCAAGAGGCACATTTCAAGTGTTCAACAGCCACAAGTGGGAAGTGGCTACCATATTGAACAGTGCAAACATAGAACATTTGAGTCATTGTGTGAAGTTTTGTTGGATAGTGAGTGCTGGGCTAGAGCTGTCTTACACTAGATCAATGTCTTTTTATTTAGAGCTCACTCAAGCTCTAAATCACCTCTCTTTCGAACTTTATCTGGCTCTGAGTAAGTCTGTGTGCATCTGCCTTGTCCAACACAGTGGCCACTAGTCACCAGTGCCTGCTGAGCACTGGACATCTGGCTAGTCTAAATGGAAATGCTCCATAGGCATAAAATACTCATTGGATTTCAAAGCCTTTGTATGAATAAAGAATGTCAAATATGGAATTAATAATTCTTATACTGATTATATGTTGAAATATTATTTGGGATCTATTGGGTTAAATAAAATACATTATTGAAATTAATTTCAAATGTTCTTTTTTCCCGTATTTGACATTTCCAAAAGGACATTTTACGTTACATGTGTGATTTGCTCTATATTTCCACTGGCCAGCACTGCTCTAGACCTCTTTGCCCCACTGTGTGACTCCAGAGCTCGCTCCCTTTCTCTGTATCTGCACTGCCCCATACAGTAGCCATAAGCCACATGTAGGTATTTCAATTTAAATTAATTAAAATAAAAAAATTTAAAATTCAATTCCTCAGTCTCAGCCACATTTCAGATGCTCAGTAGACACACGTGATTAGTGGCTACCAAATCGCAGAGCACAGATGTAGAATGTTTCCATTGTTGCAGAAAATTCTATAGGACAGTGCTGATGGTTGCTACATAGCTAGGCAAGAGCCACAGAGATGGTTGATGAATGCCTGAAGTCTGGAGAATGATTCCATGGTGCCTGACTCTGTGGCACATCCTCCTCCCATCTCCTAGGTGCCTGTCCCTTCCTGCCTCTGTTAAACTTGTTTATGCACACCTTATCTTTTCTTATCTCCTCCTACCAGGGCTGTGGCATGCTTATCTCTCCCTGAACACACCTTCCTCCCGCCTCCTCTATGTACACGGTATCTAACAAGGTGTTTTGTACAATGTAGGTACTCAGTAAATGTTTGTTAACCAGTTGAGTGGCAGTTCCTAGCAAGTGATTGGAAATATGTGACTGAAGCTAGAGAGAGATCTACGTGGCTGGTAGTTGGGGGCAGGGGCAGGGGGGAGGAAAGAGAGGCCACCTTCCCAAAGAAGAAGAGGAGCTGGCAGAGAGACAGCAAAGAGGAAATCAGAGGGGCAGTGGTGGTCTGAAGTCTTACACATGTCACCAAAATCCCTCTGCCCACCCCACAAGCCACACGCAGGCAGTGACAAGAGTTATTGCAAGGGAATTCACAGGCTTAGGCAAGAGCTATATAAAAAGCATGAAAGAAATTCAAAATATTATTATGTGATAAATAAACATGCAAGACCCATGAATGAGAAGTTGAAATGGCATGAAAATTAAGAGTCTGGTGAGGAGAAAAAAAATGAAAAATGCTCTGTCCCTGGGCCAGCTGGTGTGAGTTACATTTTATGAGCGGCATGTGAATTCCAGCGCCCTTGTTGAATTAGCAGCAGAATCGCACATTAGTTTTAGGGCTCCCTCTCGAATAGGAACATCATAACGTTTTTTAATTGGCGCTGATAAAAACCTAGCATTACTTGTAGGTTCCTGAGAGAAGTGAGTTGTGAAATTGGGTTTTCATTAAACCTAATGATGGAAAATTAAGTATAGTGCGTCTGGTGAAATGGGGTGTGATAAAAGGCATCACTTCTGCATTATCGGAGGTTAATAAGGGAATAGGTGAGGTAAGATACATTGAAAAGGGGAGCCCAACTAGTTGAATTAATAAACCTTGAAAGTCCCTTGGTTCTGAGTCTGCACAGCATCATTAGCACTGGCATTGACATTATGACAAATGTTACAGCAATACAAGTTGTTAAATTTCAAAAGCACTTATTTTCCATTCCAGTGTTGGTTTTGCTGACACCAAGTTTACAGTCTGTCTAGCAATGTGTTTAGGGGAAATACTCATATTGATAGCTACTTGGTTTTGGAAACATTGGGCACCTCACAAAACTTGCCAGGTGCCATCCCTAGGAAGCCTGCCTTTGCTGGGCAGCTGGTCTCCCATGCCGCCCATGCCCCAGGTCCTTTGGGAGACATCTGTCCCCATGCATGATGGTGATTTTGGGGGGAAACACTCGCAGGGCTCAGGCATCAACTCTGGCCCATCCTGTCCTGGGAGTCATGAAGTGTGGCTTCTAGAGATGCCCCTTTCCTCTCCTGTCCCAGCCCCACCACGACATCATGGGAGGAAGAGTCACTGGAAAGATGCCCCATGTCCATGATCACTAAGACACCTACAGGAAATAGCCAGAGTCTTTAAAGAAAGGAATTCTTCTTAAACCCCTTCAACACTTTCACACTGGCTTCCAGCGTCTTGCACACTCACAGCTTTCTGGATCTGCCTCGCCTTATCCCTTGCTGCGCTGTCCCCGTGACATTTCCACCCATAGCTGTGACTTCATGCCAATTTCCTTGCTCTTACCCAAGCACGCCTTCACCTCTCAGTCTCGGTTCTTCTGATTCAGATGGTTCTTGTCTGTTTTCCCCACCAGACCACCAAGCCTTAAGGGTGGGATCTGTATTTCTCTCTGCATTGCCATTGCCTACCAGAGTCCCTGACACAGAGTGGGTTCGCCTAAGTCTGACCCAGGATCACAGGAGGTGACGGAGAAGGGAGGCAGCCCCTACATTTGTCAGGTGCTACATTCATGCAATGCCAGTGAAGATGCATCTGCCTGTTACCTAAAATCTCAGGAGTAAGCAGGAGTTTTCTTATGTGCAGTCATGAAGGTTTTGTTAACATTTTGCCTAGGCCCTTCTCCCTTGTGCATAAATCTTTATCTTCAAGATCTTTCTGTAGGCAATCCAGGGCCGATGGGCTGGTCTGAAATGGCCAGGCTCTGCCTTGATGATGTTTACCTACCACATTGAACCAGGCGGTTTTAGAGCCCACACTGTGCATGCAATGGCCCCACCCACTAATTGGGTGTGACCCCATCAATGTCTACAGTTCAGACCAGTCAGATTAGTAGCCCCTCCTCCCTTGGAGGAGCTATAGGTGCGGGCAGGTGGAGAAATGGAAAATGAGAACTGCATGCCCCACTCCATCCATAGACACAGGTGAAAGCATTAAGGTGACCAACTCTCCCTGTTCACCCACGATTTGGGGGGCTTCCCAGCTTGCTGATCTTTCAGTGCTAAACCCCAAAAAATGTCAGGCAAACTGGGACAAGCTGGTCACCTGGAAAGCATGCAGGCCAGATGTTCCCTGCCACTGTCCGTTCCTGCTTGCTGATGCTGTCACAGAGGAGTAGAGTGTGCGTTCACACACGGAGTCTGTGTCTGATGGGTCACTGCAACAAGACAGGCAAATATGCTTAAGGACACGTGGACTTTGAAAAGACACGTTGCAGAAAATCAGGAATATACGCTAAGCCTCCCAGGGAACGCGTGTGCATAGGCCCGGTGGATATCTGCATTGGCGCAGTGTCTGAAAACATCTGGGTGAGAAGCATTAACTGCCAAGTCTGACAGTGCTCGTCCTGTGCGAGCCACACACAGGGTGTTCCAGGGTGTACTGTCCATGATTTTGGAAGGAGGTTGGGGAGGCCAAGCCTAGATGGTTGTGGGGAAGATAAACTGGCCCTGGAAGACTAACAATGTATGCATGGCAGGGAGGTTGTGTGGCAACACAGCAGTTTTTACTGGTGCAAGGGGAGCAGAGGAATTCAAACCCAACCTGAGCAGGTGTCAGTTTCCAGGGTGGCCAAGCTAACAGAAGGCAGTTAAAGCAACTCATTGGGTATAAAGGTTCTTATTATGGGAGATATAGATTTTATATCAAGGAGAGGTTTTGTGAAGGAGATGAGGCGTAGGATCCAGGCCTGGGGGATGTAGCTGGCAGGACTGAAGGAGGGTTCAGGCTTCCCGACCTGCAAGGTGGGTTCAAAGATGCTGCTGGATCAATAGTATTAAGTGTTGGGGAAAGTGTGTGATAGGAAGAAGGTGGTCACTGTTGCAGAGCCCATAACTGGAGAGGGCAACTGGGGGAGTCGGGCTTCCTGCAAGCTGCTGGGGGTCCAACACTGGCTCCACTTCCTCCCAGTGTACAACCCGAAGGAAATGAGTGAGCAGAGAAACCGGTCACAGGGATGTAGGCAAAGGGACCAATAGCAGACATGCGGCTCTGACCTCCAGGCACTGAGGCTCTCCTTACCCACAGACAGGCATCGAAGACTATTCCCAGCCCCCTACTTCCTAAACAGGAGGGCACGCCCAGTATCTAACCTGTCTGGCTTCTCGCTGGTTCTGGGATGGCCAGGATTGGCCTAGACAGCCCTGCCAGGCCTGGAGGAAGGACAGACAGGCAGGGGATGACAACCAACCTGGAACTTTGTCTTTACCGTACCAATATGCCCCCTTGAAACCGAAGTAAACCAAGGGGTATTGTGTTCACCGGCTTGTTGTTTTAATATTTAAATCTACCAACACAGCCATGCCAAGGAAGAAGCATGTCTCTCGTCTTTCTGCAGTTTCCTGATGAGTTGAGTCCCAAGCGAGTTCCTTCTGCCCTGCTCAGGCCAAGCTGGGGGAGGCAGGGAGGACACAGGACAAAGCTCCCACCGGTGACAGTCTCTTCTGTCTCCCTCTCTTTGAAGCAGATGGCAGCCGCGGGGAGCTGTCCCAGCCCACCCTCACCATCCAGACCCACCCCTACCGGACCTGCGACCCCGTGGAGCTGAGCTACCCCCGGGACCAGTTCCAGCCCGCCATCCGGGTGGCGGACCTGCTGCAGCACATCACCCAGATGAAGAGAGGCCAGGGCTACGGGTTCAAGGAGGAATACGAGGTGAGAGACCGGCCGGTGGGAGACCTCCTGATGGGCTGAGAGGTGTATGTGGGTGCTGCAGCCTTGCTACTAAACATATGGCCCCCGACCGGCAGCTTCCGCGTCACCTGGAAATGCAGCGTCCAGGCCCCATCCCACCCTCGTGAATCAGAACCTGCATTTCAGCCAGAACCTTAGGCAATTTAGACACATTAAATTTGAGAAGCACCATGCTAAAAGATTCTAATACCCCCTCTTTCCCCCCTCCGTTTCCAACCCTCCCCCATTTCATAACCCGGTTATCTCCGAAATTTCTACACCTTGGAATCACACCTTCCTTCAATGTGAAGATAGAATGGCTCAAGTCCCCATCCCGTGTGCCGGAGAAAAGCCAGCAAATCACCCCTGCCAATGGTTCCCGGCAGGCCTGCTTGCTCCCGGTCACACCTTGTCCCACATTCGTGCTTCTGCGTTACTCGCACCCCCACAAGGCAAGGCCTCATCTCCAGTGACGGCCGCGCCCCCCCTCTGAACTTCTCCCTCCTGCACTGGGCGTCTCTTTCCTTCCTCCCCAAAGCATCTCCAACACAGAGGACTTGCAGGTAGTGGCTGTTACTGAGGGTTGGGGAATAACAGAAGGATTGTAGCAAAGCACAGGAAGCACCTCAACAGGACACTGATTCTGGTAAGTTCCTTAACCATCCACATTGCTGCTAAGTCCTTCTGAGGTTCTGGTGGCCTGACAGGTCTCTGTCCAATCCCTCCCCGAAGCTTTATTTTAGTGTCGTCAAAACTCCCCCCACCACCACCCCTCAGCATCGAAAAGAACCCCGCACTCCCCTTACTGTGCATAGCACTTGAGCTTTCTTTGTCTGGCTCCTTTTGTTTCAAACTTTGCCCATAGGGCCTCACCATTTATAGAGAAAAAGCAAAATAAAATAGAAGGAAAATGCACAAAGTTGTTCTCCTGAACCAAAGAGCAGCTCACTCCCCAAGAGTGATTCTGCAGCTCTCCTGATGCAGGTGGGACCCAGCTGCAGCTTTGAAAACAAGCGCTTCCTTGCTCACGTTCCCTTTCCCTCTCTGCCTCTCCTCCTTCCTTCCCAAAATATCTTTTGAGCATCTTCTGTGTGCCACGCTCTGAGTTATATGCACTCATTTTTTCGTTATTTGTTCTTTTTTTTCCCTCACATGCAGCGTGTGCCCCAGATATGCTCGGTGCATTTTCACTCTGTGCAAACTCATTGGCTCAGACTCCACGCATTTGGAATTCTTGCTAATGCAGGCTAAGTTTATCCCTCAGACGATATTCTGAGAAAGAGCTTACAAGGCAATATTTCAGAAGTCGTGTGAGGTCGTTAAATTGTGCTAAACTGGGGGGGTCCAGACAGCTAGATTCAGATATGGTAAACGGTGTGGTCTTAGTGTATCATTTTGCTATCTGAGTTTTAAAATTTCTTCTTAGTTGAGTGAAGAGTTTGGATAAGGTGCTTTCAAAGGATCTGTCTGATCCTAAAACTTTATAAGAGTATAAAACATGGTGACAAGGAGCATGTCTGACATTTATGAGAACAAAAATGTGTATGTCAATGGATGTAATTGCTAGCTAGGGAGAACTAGCAGTTAATTTCAAAAATAGTCTAAGTAAATAGCATTTTTCATATACTCAGTCTACGAATTTTGGAAGAATATGGAAATTGGAGTTGAAGAAAAAGATCTCATCACCTCCCATCCCTGGGTTTATTTCCTAGGGGGCTGAATGGTTCCAACCCTGGGGGTCACGGTGCATGTGAGTGTGCCATGCACATGTATACAGATATGTTTGTTGAGCAAATGTCAGGTAGGGTATGTTGTTTGTAAAGGCATATTCAATATCATGATGATTTAATAAGTCATTAGTCATAAGTGTTTGCTTAAACATTTCAAATAGCATTAAGGGAGATACGTGGCTTATCAGAAAGGAGGACAGGCAGCCACAGGCTGGGAAACACATGTTCTAACAATTTGCAATCTAAAACCCAAAGACAGAAAACACAAATGTGTTTGACTACGTTGGTGCATTTCCTTCCAGAGCCAGACTGATATTTCTTTTAAGTGTGTTCATCCCTGTGTGGTGAATTGCTTTTCAAAAATTACTCTTTGTACTTTTTTGCATTTTCCAAACTTTCTAGCATGGAAATGAACTGCTTTTAAAATGAGAAAACAAACAATACTTGTTGTACCATCATTTGAACCTCAACCAGAAATATCCTGACTAGGCCAGCCTTGCCCTCAATTAGTTGAAATTATATTAATCAGCAAGTTGGAAAGCCTAGCTTCTAGTTAACTTCATTCTCTGATTAACTGAGGGTTAATTGGAAACGTTCCATAATGAAAGTCTTTCCACAACATGCTAGTCCACTGTCCTAGAGTATAGCTCAATATTGCTTTGATTGTCAAGGCTCCCGTGATGTCTAGAATTTTCATCCTGAGCATGAGACTCACAGGTCTGTTTGAAGACTCCCTGTCCTGTTGCAGTTGTACGACTCCTGCACCTACTCTCCGTCCATCCTGCTCCATGCTGTTTGTTGCCTCTCACTCTCCTGTCCTGCTCAGTTTTTTCATACCAATAAGTGAGTCTGACAGTTGACATGTGAGGAACCACCCAGCCAGAGCAAGCTGTATCTTCTAAAATTCAATCCAGTCATACAATTCCTTAAAATTTGTTCAGTAAATATTTACGGAGTATTTACTATTGCCAGGGACTATGCTAGGTGTTTGGGATATAACAGTGAACAAAACAAAGATTCATGCCCTCATGGAGCTTGTATTCTAGCAGGGGAAATAGGAAATAAACATAGGCTTAAAGATAAGCAAATTATATAATGCAGTGAAAAATACTGTTTGCTGTTTTACAAACTACCCCACATCTTAACAACTTAAAATAGCCAATTTCTTGCACTCGCTGATGCTGTGGGTCAGGGATTTGTTCGGGCACAACAGGGACAATTTGTCTCTCCTCCGTGGTGTCCAGAGCTTTGACTGGGAAAGCTACAAGGCTGGGGGCTGAAATCATCTGAAAATGCCTTCACTCCTGTGTCTAGTGATTGATGAAGGCTGTCGGCTGGGGTCTCAGCTGGGATTGTCCACTGGAACACCTACACGTGGCCTCTGCAGGTGGCCTAGGCATCTTCACAGCATGGTAGCCTTTGGATTATTAGACTTTTTACCTGGTAGCTCAGAGCTCCAAGAGTGAGCCTCCCAGCTAACAAAGTGAAAAGTGCATCACCTTTGTAACCTAGACTTGGAGGTCACCCTGCACCATTCCTACCATGTTCTATTGGTTGTAAACAAGTAGAATCTTCCCATATTCTAGGGGAAGGACATTAGATTCCATCTCTTCATGAGGAGGAGAGGCAGTTTCCATATTCTAGAAGAGCATGCAGAACAAGAAATACTGGAAAATACAATATTTGGATATACAAGCTACCCAAAGTATGATACAAAAAGGAAGAGTAGAACAAGGAAGGGAGATGTATTCTAGGGACATGAAATGGGGGAGGTTCCACTATTAAGTAGGATAAAAGGGTAGTCCTTAGTTAGAAGATGAAATTTGAATATAGATATGGTGGAAGCTATCTGGAGGAAGAGTCCAGATCAAAGGAGTAATATACCTGGCATGTGCAAGCAGAAGCAAGGCAGCCAGGGTGGCAGAAGTAGGGTGAGCATGGGGTGAGAGTACTAGGAGACTGGATTGGAGAAACAAAGAGGGACCTGACCCTGTGCTGCATTACAAGCCATTTTGAGAACCTTGGCTTTTACTCTGAAATGGAAAGCCACTGCAGAGTTTTGAGAAGACAAGTGCTAATGATCTGGCTTTATTTTGAAAGACTCTTTCTAGCTAATGTGTTGAGAGTTGGACAAAGAGGGGCAAGGGTGGAAGCAAGGGGACCGGTTAAGTGGCCACTGCAGAACGCAGGGGAAGGACAATGGGGACTCGGCGTAGAGGGGACGTGGCAAGAACTGGCTAGATTCTGAATGTATTTCAAAGATAGAGCCAAGAGGATTTCCTAACACATGGATTTGAGAGAAAGAGAGGAACTCAGGGTGACTCCAAGGCTGTTACCCGAGCCATTGGGAGGATGAAGTGGCCACCCACGGAGGTGAGAAGCCTCAGGTAGAGCAGAACCAGCAATTGGAAGTTCAACTTTGAGTGTCTAGTAGACATCTTGGTGGCTTGGAATGGGAAGTAGGAAGTTGGAATTTGGGAAAGAAGCCTGGACTAAAGAGAAAGCTTTGGGGTTGTTGGAATCTAGATCAAAGCCAAAAGACAGGCTGAGGTCACCAAGCAAATGAGTGTAGACAGAGACGAGGATCAAGGACTGAGCCTTTCCGTATTTCAACTTTAAGATATGTGAGTACTCTCCTTGGGCCAGACATTTCCTAGGCTCTAGGGGCAGAGGAGATGAGCTAGAGCCCTTGCTTCTGGGTAACTCAGACCCTATCCTTAGAGACAGGCATAGAAACTGATCATTTCAACATCTTGGCAAAATGCCACCACCGAGGTACCCCCAGAGCTATGGGAATCCTTGCATTTGGGGTGCATTCACCCAGCCTAGAGGTAGACAGCCAGTGGCTTTCTGGAAGACATAAAGCCTACACCAAAGCTCAGGAAATAGGAAAACCCAAAGGAAAGAAAACAAGGGTGTTCCAGACAGAGGGGCTAGAACAAGCTATGGCAGGGGAGTGCACACAGCAGGTTGAGGTAAGAGAATCACAAGCAGTTTGATACATAAATTATGGGAGGGGCACAGAGAGATGGGGCTGAAATTGCCAGCAGGGGCCTCATAGTAAAAGAGGAGGCAGGTATTTGTCAGGTTAAGGAGTTTGGATTTTAATCCAAGGGCCATGGGAGCCATCGAAAGGAGCAGGATTTTTTAAAGAAGATTTGCATTTCAGATCTGGGAGAGATCAGAGCAGCTAGGCGGCCAGGACAGTAATTCAAGTAAAATATGGGACGACCCAAACCAGAAGACTGGGCCCAGAGCCCAGACAAGCCCACACACTTTTTCTGCATGCAGAGCCATAAAATCAGCTTGTTCTCTTTGGCATGAAAACTTGAGTCTCTCAATATATATTTTAAGTTCAATTATTTGCAGTAATGTATGAATCGTCCCGAATTGAGAGACAAAATGCCCAGATTCAAGTCCTGTCACATTCATTAAGTACTTGGGTGACCTGAGGCAGGTCACTCCTCCTCCCTGGGCCTCCATGTCCACATCTATGCAGTGAGAGCGAGGGGGATGGTCAGAGTGATCAGAGAGCCCTTCTGTCACTGATATTCTGGGAGTCTAAAGAGGAACCAATGGGCCGGGCCAGCTGGGTCTCCTCCCACACATCATCCCAGTGGTTAGGTCTCACGTTCTAGCAGCCACAATTGACCAGGGGTCTGGGCTCCCAAGAACCAACAAGGCCTGATGCAGATTAACTTCACCTGTGGACAGATCTGGGTCTCAGTCAGAGATTTCCCATGTCGGTTGCACATTAGAATTACCTGGGGAAGTTATAAAAACACCAGTGCCCAGCCTATGTTTCAGATCAATTACATCAGAATGGCTGGGGGTGGGACCCAGGGATCAGCATTTCCAGTTGATTGCAATATACTTTACAAGTTGAGAGCCACTGGTCTGAGAAAACCCATGGTGTCCCCAGCGTGTGCCCTGCTTGTGCCCACAGACCTGTCACCATACCTGGTCTGCTGGCCGCCCCTCAGATCTACCCCTGCTGAGGGAACACAGCCACACTGCAATCGAGGGGCCGTGGTCTTGAACTGCAGAGTCCTCCCTCCTCCCCATCCCGCTTCCCCCAGCCGAATCCTCCCACCTTTCCCCACTACAAAAGAAAACCCTAAGCATGCCACCACATGCAAGAGATGTGGGCGGGAGAGTGGGGTATCTGGGAGCCCTGTAACCCCCACCATGGTGGTCAGAAGAGCAGCGGGTCTGGGGAAGATGAGGGAAAGCAGGAAGGGGCGACTTTGTGATGGGGAGAAGGAAGAGAAGCACGTTCGTCCCAGTCCAATCCCGACAGCCTGTTGTCATAATGAATGGAACCAGCCCAGTAGGGCGACCAGAAGGTATCTGGTTATTAAAGCTCCATTAAGACTATTTGAGGCAACAAGGAACAGCTGTGAGGACTATGACGCGGCCTAATGAAGAGCAAACATTTGTTCATTTTTCCAGCTCTGGACGGACACGCCGTATGTGTGGCTTTTGTGGGAGAGCCCTGCGTTGCCAGCTAGCTCTTAGTGGCCTGGGGGTGATGTGATGCTGGGCTGTCAGCCTCCTGACCGGGCAGAGCCACAGAGATGGACACTTCAGGTCACCCCAGGGCCCCCTTCTCCTCCCAGAGCCACCTGAGCAGAGGCGGAGTACACCTCTGCTCCGCCCACAAGCCCTTTACTCCTCAGCTGGTAATAGAGTCACAGGACATCCCACTGCAGGGGACCCCGAGGGATTCCGGTCCAGCTCCTCAATTTGCAGATGAGGGTGGTTCTGGGGAGGGGCACGAGGAATTAGTGGCAGATGCCCAAGGCATGAATGAGAAATCCATGTTGTTCCTCAACTCTGGGAACCCATAGTGGCCAAAATAGGAAGACCTGGGCTCCACCTGCTCATGTCTCTCCCCGCCACCCTCCCCCAGAGGAACAAAAGAAGAAAATCAGCCATTCCAGGGTGTGGCCAAAAGGAATGAATAACCCGTGTGGTTTCAGACTTTGGAGTTTTTACAGCAGGAAAGAGCTTTTGTGGAAGAGACTATTAACTCAGTCTTTTTGTTTTAGCCTATTTTTACCCTTCCACTTATAATACGGTTTGTGACATGACAAACAATATTTTTTAGTGTTTAATACAGGAAACCTCCCAGCCAAGTGAGCTATTTTCAGGTGGTTCTGTAGGAAGAGCCCTTGACTGGCAATCAAGGCCTGGTTCTCTCTGCTCATGAGATTCTGGGTGGTTGTGGGCAAGACTCCTCCCTCTCTGGGTCCCATTTTCACCTGTGAAATGTCCGACTCCGTACTACACACTCAGCGTGGAATTCCGAAGACTGATAGCATATGCTTCCATTGCATAAACATTCATCTGGCCAGAAACACTGTCTGAGCACCTACTGTGTACCTGGCACCGTTTAAGGCACGGGAGACAGAAAGCTAAATAAAGAAAATAAAGACCATATTTCATTTTTATTTTTTATTTTAACAACAAGTATTTACATAGCAAAAGACCCTATTGTCAAGGAAGCTCATGGTCTGGCCACACCGTGTACTTACATCACAGAACCCTAGTTAAAATGCTTTGCAGACACATGCCTAAGGGCAGTGCAGGGCAAAGGAGGTCTTGGGTGGTGTTATTGTAGTTTATTTATTTTTGCTTTTCATCCGTTCTTCTTGCCAAGATCAACCAGGAGCTTCACAAAAGATGAGACGCTGAGTTGAAGAAAAGCAGAGGATGGGTAGAGGAAAAGCAGGTGTAACAACGGTAGCTGCACGTACAAGGCTTGGAAGCATAAGGAATTGAATTGCTACAGCCAGCCTCTAGAAGGGAAACAAAGATGCCTGCCCAGGAAAAGATAAATAAAACTGAAACTGGTTGGGGAAATAATTAGGAATCTTACACCCCTTGCACGGTTCTCCTGAACAGAATTGACAAGGTTATAATCGTGGCCTCTGACAGCCTTCCTCGTTACCTGAGCTGACTGACTGTAAGTTTAGGGGACAGTTGTTGGCCTAGAGACAGTCACCCAGAGGCTTATTCATGAAGATGGACATGATCTGTAGGTGGCTGGAAGTCTATAGCTTGGGATGGGACATGGGGATCCCCAAGACTGTATACTCAAAGCTGAGAGGAATATGGGTACTCTCATATGAGCCTCCTCATTAAGCTATAGACTTCCGGAAGGTAGGGAATTTGTCATTTAAAAGAGACCTTGTAGTTTTTAATTGGGCCTTTTAAAGAGTGTTTTGTGACTCTACACGCAGACATGCACTCAACTGTTCTGCCTTGATCAAAGCTCCTGTCACAAATACCCCCATCTCGCTGCAATCTGATTTTCTACTTAGCTTCACCAGCAGAACTCATAAATTACTGCCTATTTAGTGACATGATGCACAATAATATTTTCTCTCCTGATGCCACTCTGAGTAGACGTCATTAGTCATCCCCTCCTGCCTTCTCTGTCCACATTTATAATCCCTAAGGCATGTGCTTTTCAGCACCAAAGGTGGCATTTGTTGAAAGCTTGGCCTCTGCCAAGGCCACCAACTAATGCATACCACACCTTAGAATGAAATAGCAAAAGGTGCACGTGTCTAAGATAGTTGACTGTCACCTTCCAGAAAATGTCCATAGTATACAGAGAAAGCTATAGTGTCCGCCATATGCATGGTGCTTCCTTAGATGTGGTGCTCTTGTATTGTGCACAACCTGCACAGCCATCTGTAGTGGCCCTTGCTGTCCATCGGTTGGCCACAGACCTCAGTACATGTGGGTGTTAACTGAACCCGTGGACCGCAACTGAGACCAGACCTTAGGCTCCCAACAGATCAAGAAACTCTTTCCCACTCCCTGAATACCATTCTTATCTGTACCTAGAGTGACCAAATTATCCCAGTTTGCCCAGAATGGTCCCAGTTCTAAAACTGAAAGTCCTGCATCCTGAAAACCCCTTTGGGCCAGGGTTGGATGTTGCAGAGAGTCCCCATCTTTCTTTTTGTGACAATAAACTGGACGCTTGTGATCAAAGGGGAGAAGAGAGTAAATTCTGGGACTGGGCCAAAAAAGGCTCAGTATCATATCCTTGGGACAGAGTAAGATGGAAGACTCTCTGAGCACCTACTATGTGCTAGGCATTGTGCCAGGTGCTATGGGCATTATCTCAAGGAATCATTAATCATCGCAAAACTCTAGAGGGTGTATTATTTTTTATTTTTT
>CM052436.1:177672183-177745951 GCA_028533085.1 Varecia variegata
TGAACGGATCATGGGAGGGAGGGAAGACAGACTCACTCAAAGTGCGTTCTTGGGCGAGTCATTTCCTGTCTCTGGAACTCACTTTGCTGAACTATAAAGTGAGCCAATAATTTTCTCAAGAGACACTTCCAAATCTAACTTTTGAGGATTCTATAAATACCACGGCTCAGCTCTCCAGGGACAAGGACATCCCCAAATACATCTTTTGGACTGAAAAAAAAAAAAAAAAAAAAAAGACTGCCTTGGAAAAGCAACACAGTTGAAGATTAGGAAACATTTCCATGCTCAGAGAGGAAGGTAAAAATAGAGCTCACAACTCTAAAGAGAAGAGAATGAGGAAAGGAAAGCGGAGATTGATAATGGATGAATATAATGAGGTGGCAATTTTGGTTTCAAAAGAATGTGATTAGCACCTAATGACTGCCACCATTCTCTGGTCAATCTACTGTAACTAGCTGCTAATGTAGAAATAATGCCCCTCGGCTGGTTCACTTTGAAGATGGAGATGAGTCTCCCTCTCATACTTTTGCCCCTCATATTTTTTTTCCTTCGAGAGAGATTATCCCCTATTAGATTGCAGCTCCCTAAAAAGGGAAATGGATGTGTGATCAAAGTCTGCCAATTAGGGGGTCATTACCGCTGCTCCTGGGCTGCTCTCTTAGGCATCACCTCCTCCCCTTTGTGGGCACCATCACAGCCGCGGCCCCCGCGGCCCCCTCGGCCTCCTTCAGCCCCCACGAGGCAGAGGCAGGGGCCCCGGGGGCTGTGGCAGGGGCCTGCCTGGGTTCCTACGGGAAGTGCCACTCACTTCCCACAACTGTGTGTCTGGCTTAGGACCGTCAGGGGATGGCTGCATGCTGGGGCATGGCCTCGATGGTCAGAAGACCCCAAACTGTGCTGTTTAAGGACCCTGGGAGGGGACTGGAGGGACCCTTATCAGATCCCTGCAGTGTCACAGCACAGGGGTTGCACACTTACCCCCTGGGCCCCGTGGAGGGCACAGGCAAGGCACAGGGAGGCAGGAAGCTTCGGGAGGTAGCAAGCTCTCTGCCACTGAGGGTGTCCACGCAGTAGACACTATGGATCGGCTTATCAGCTGCTTCAAAGGCCACTGTGGATAGGAACACAACTAGACAATGTTTAAGGCCACTTACACCCACTTCTGAGATTCCAGAATCTTTGCCTTCTGAGTGCAGAGAAGCCACATCAGTCACTAATTATTTCACTCATTCATTCATTCCAAAAGGGCCATTCAGACACATGTGAAGTGCAGAGCCAGCATTGGGTTCCAGGGATAGTCGTGAATAAGATGCTACCCTTTCCTCAGAAGATCCCAGGGCCAAGTTTGGAAACAGCGAGTTATATTATTAGATGGAAAGAAGTTCATATAATAATAGAAATAACTGACTCTAACTGGGGATGCAGTGGGATGAAGGAAGGGAAACAGAGAAGGTTCCACAAAGATGCTTGAACTGGGTTTTGAAGGATATGTAGGAGTTTGCCAGGCAGACCCATGTGGAAGAGAATTTCAGGCAGAGGAAAAAGCAGGTGTAAAGTCTCTGAAATTTAAAACGCCTTGTAATTGGCATATCAATATAGGGCAAGAAGTGAGGCTGGAGGGCATTTGGGGTGAAGTCATAAAGGACCTTGTGTTAGAGAGTTTAGAATTTATCCTGGTGACAACAGCAAGGGCAACAAGTGGGTCCTATTACATTTTAGAAAGATTTTTCTGAGTACAGTGGAGAATGGATTGGAGGGGACAAAACCGAAGCAAAAGAAACCAGTGAGGAGACTCATGGGAAAGTATTTTTCCAAGTAAATTTACTATTTTCAAGCATCGCGAGTGCACATTAGTATCACCTAGAGAGCTTTGAAAACTACCGATGCCTGTGTCCCAGCCCCCTTAATTGGTCCGGGGTGGGGCCTTGGCTTTTGGGGGTTTTAAAGCCTCCCAAGGTGACTCTGATGCGAGGCCATAAAGAGACCTGTGCTAACTGCAACCCAAACCCTGGCACGTAGCAGGTACTCAATTTTTTTTTCAAAAAATTAGTATGAAAACATTCAGATTGTCCTGCTCTTGGTTTCACCCCACTTTCAGGGGGATATGTTTGGATGAACAGTTGGCTTTTATCACAGAGGGTTTCAGATACAAAATCCACACCCAAAAGATCGGCTTGAACATCAGGAAATCCAGAGCGACCACTGAGACTAGCAACCTCCCCTGGACATGTGGAGATTAGACCTGGCGAGCTGCCTGGAGGGCTGGGGCTCCCTGGGTGGCCAGAGGATGAGGCTGGAGTGTGAGTTCTAAGAGTTATGTGCAAAAGTGAAAACCATTAGCAGTCTAGAAATGGCCTGGGCTGATGGCAAGAGGTATGCAGGGCAATGGAAGAAGAAGAGGAAAAGGTGGGGGAGAAAGAGGAAGAAGAGGAAATTGAAAGATAAGTCCCCCTTTATAAAATGAGCACTTTTCTATTAATACCTTCATCACACTTTTACCATACCCAGATCCAGGTCGGATACTGGTGCCCAGCACCCAGCCCCTGTTTTGCTCTCCTCCAAGATGCCTGTCTAAGGGTGTTGGACACACAAAGAACAAAATTCTGACCCATTAATAGCTGGAAAGGCACTTTACTAGCCCAGCCTAAGCCCTGGGAAAAGCTAAATTTGAGAATTAAGCTTTAGTTCTTAGCCCGAGGAGCCCAGGCAAGGCCCTCCTTCCCGTGCCCCGCCGTGAATCCGGAGTGGCTGAGTCACAGAACGAGCAGCAATTCCACTGTGTGGATGAGGATCATGGCCCTGCTTCTAGAATAGCGATTGGCAAACTGTAGCCGCAGGCTAAATCCAGCCCAACACCTGTTTTTGTAAATAAGGATT
The DNA here is from genome assembly GCA_028533085.1 of Varecia variegata. NCBI lineage: Eukaryota > Metazoa > Chordata > Mammalia > Primates > Lemuridae > Varecia > Varecia variegata. Next base: position 177,675,061 of record CM052436.1, read on the forward strand.
TATTGGAACACAGCCATGACCATTTGTTTGCTTTTTATCTGTGACTGTTTTCACTCTCCAACAGCAGAGTTGAGTATGAGTAGTTGCAACAGAGACTACGTGGCCCACAAAGCTCAAACTGCTTGCTAATCCGGCCCGGTACAGAAAAACCTTGCCAAGGCCTGCTGTGGAAAGCACCCACCCAGGCTGGCTTAACACATGAAGCAAGAAAGGGGGCACCATGCATGCGAAATGGCCTTCTAATAGGCAGGGGTCCTGCCTGCCAGCAAAACACGGCTCGCTGCATGGCTGAATCTCTGGGCAATCCGGTTACAGGTTCCACCCAGCTTAGGGCGGACCCAGGAGTGAATAGGTGGGCATGGGCAAAGCTGGAGTATTAAGATGAAGGGAAGACCCTCTCCCCTGCCTCGCTGACAGAGAGCTGTGTAGACTGAAGATGTTGCACATTCAGTCTCAGAAGCAAGGCAAGGCCCATGAGCGGGATATTCAGCCTGTTCTACCAGAGGCAGGTGGAGACAGTAATCGAAACATGGCCCGACCTTCAAGCTGCTGTGGCTTTTCTAAAGCTGTTCCCACGCCCGTAAATGCCCATCCTCCCTCACTATGAAATAACTGACTGCGCCCTCCCCGTGTTTCCATGCCGCTGGGCTCATAACTCTTGTCAATCTGCCCACATGTTTGTAGGCTCGTCTGCCTTGCCTGTGGTCGCCATCCTCTTAAACTGATTGACGACTCCTGTTTCCTCCCTCTCCCTGAGCCCTGGGCGTCTATGTCCAACTTCCTACTCAGCATCTCGGCTCGGGTGTCTAACAGACTTCTCCAGCTTGGCTGCCGGTATTAGTATTGTTATTTTGGCCATGTTATTAATAAAAAGCAGGCAGTACTCAGTAAGTGCTAGGCACCGTTCTAAGCACTTTGTGTACCCAAAACACAGCACTCAATTCCTGCCTCCCTGATCCTGTTTCCCTCCGTCTCAGTACATGACATCGCTCGCCACTCAGCCCTTCAAACCAGTTTTCCTTCCCAATCTGCTGTGCCCTGTGCACATCCCCCCCACACTCATTGTCCACACTCACTGTCCCCATGCACGTCCACCTGATGGCTTCCCTGTACGCACCTGTGACTTTCTGCCTGAGGGCTTTCTCAAGACAGAAAAATGTGCACACTCTGCCTACAGAGCATGGCAGAGTGCTAGGGAGTTCCCAAGAGTTGTCCTCAACCAATAATAGATGGGGATTGGTGGATAAATACTCCAACTCCCTCCCCACTCTGGTGGACAACTGAGGCATGAGATGTGCCCACGGGAGCAAGCCCTGGTCACGCACAGTGGTAACCTGCTCAGCGATGTACGCTATATTGGCTTCATTCCCTGGACCATCTCACTTCCCCCATTCTCCTACCCACGCTCCTTGGGACTGCCTCTCAAACAAACTACCTGGACTTGGGCTTGCATTTCTGTGTCAGCTTCTGGGGTAACCCAAGTCAACAACATTCAACTAAACATCCTGCAAATAATCACTTTCTCACACGTCCACTGCCACCACCCTGGTCCAAGAGTTCAAGGTACCACTGTCTCTTGCCTCTTGCCTATTGTCACAACTTCCCAGCTGGTCTCCCTGCTCTCTCCAGGGCTCTGCTAGAACCTGTATTCCACACATGAGCCAGAATGTACTTCATAAAACATGAACCAGAACAGGCGATTCCCTGCCCAAAACCCTCTCATGGCTTCCTCATCACACTTAGAATCATGCCCAGTTCGTTAACCGGGAACAGCGATGCCTTAGATAACCTGGATCCCCATCTGCTCTAGATGCTTCCATCACTGAGCCCCCTCCCCGCCTCACTGTAGCCTTGAATGTGGCCATTTGGTTGCTGCCTGATCATCTTCACCTCTGCTATTCCCTCTGCCTGGAAAGGACTTCTCACTTTGCTTGGTGTGACTGGCTCCTTCACATCCCTAAGGACTTAAAGTAGCCCACTCCCGTCCGTGGTTTTGCTTTTCATGGTTTAAGTTACCTATGCAGTCAACCCTGATCTGAAAATATTAAGGTATTTTGAGAGAGACTACAATCACATAACTTTTATTACACTATATTGTTATAATTGTTCTTTTTAATGATTATTTATTGTTAATCTCTTACTGTGCCTAATTTATAAATTAAACTTTATCATAGGTATGTATGTATAAGAAAAAAACACCGTATATGTAGAGTTCAACACTATCCGTGGTTTCAGGCATCCCCACTGGGGGCCTCAGAACATACCCCCCCCCGAGGATAAGGGGGGACTACTATGACTTAAGTGTTAACTTCTCAGAGAGGCCCTCCCGGACTGTGTAATCTGAAATAATTCTCACTGGTCATCACTATCCCTTTATCCTGTTTTATTTTCTTCATAGCATTTTCGCTATCTAAAATATGTTTGCTTGTTCATTTGCTACATTTCCCAGTTGACTGGAAGCTCCAAGGGGACTTGTGTGTTTCTCTGCACGCTAGTACCTACGGCAGTGCCCGGCGCATGTTAGGGACTCAATAAGTGTCTGTTGAGTGTATGAATGAATGAATGAATGAACAGGCGACTACTAGACCAGACTCTGAGCTCATGACACACAGAAGAATCAATAACACTTGAGTCAGTGAACGAGTGAATAGGTCCATGGAAGGACCAGAGTCTATGCTCCTCCCAGGCCCCATCCAAGGACACGCAGCCCTGTGCACTGTGTTCCATCACGGTGGGTCTCAGTTTCCCCAATAGTTCATCTACACCTGCATAAAGCTCCTATCCCAGGCCACTCTAACTACCCTGTCCTTGCTTTTTAGGCCTTACCAGAGGGGCAGACGGCTTCGTGGGACACAGCCAAGGAGGACGAGAACCGCAATAAGAATCGATACGGGAACATCATATCCTGTAGGTGCCCTTCTGGGAGGGCCTAAGCTTCAGGTGGTGAGGACGTGAGGGAAAGAAGCCATTACTGTTCTTTACCTGGAATTCATTACCAAATATTGCTTTATGTTGCCAGCTTTGGGTCCACATGCCAAGCTGGGAGCTTTATGTCAGCCTTCTTGTCACCGCCCAGCCTGGATGACAGAGCATGGCTGATCTCAGCCAGAGGGTGCAGGCAGGGAGCTGGGTCCAAGCAGAGCAGAACCGTGAAGCCTCCCGGGGGAGAGCCTCTGCGGGCTGGGGCTCGCCTAGCATGGCCTGCTCAGCAATCGCCAAGCGTTGTCACAGAGAAGACCCCGCAGCTGGGCAGGGAGCTGAGCCCTGAGTTCCCAGAAGCTCCTCTAATTCAGAGGAGTGACTTGGCAGCAACTTGGGGTGGGAAGCATGGGAGGAGCCAGCAACACCCGGGCAGGAGAACATTGCTCGTCCAAGAAGGGGAAGCCCCAATTAAGGATCAGTGCTCAGGAGTCAGAAACTGGCACAAGCCCGAGAGTTTGGGGGCAGCCAGCTCAGGGCCCAAAGGAGCCCAGGGCTACTCTGATCACACAGATTCCACCTGACCCCACCACAGTAAGGCAGGGACTCTAAGGCGAGGGCCTGCGCTCAGGGCCTGCATCAGTGCAGTGCCGGTCATACTGAGCTTGCAGGGGAAAGCATGTTCTTGTGCAGAGCTGGGGCAGGGCGTGGCCTTTTGCTCAACAATGAGCGTGACCACTCCTGTAGGCACCCCAGTGAGTGACCTGATGAAGTCAGCGGTGCATAGTAGTTAGAGCTCTCTGGAGTCAGACTGCCTAGATGTCTATCCCACCTGTGCAAGTTATCTGACCTCTCTAAACTTTAGTTTCCTTGTCTTTAAAATGATGAAGATACTGGAGATAGGGTCACTGCAAAAACGTACCTAAAACACTTGGCCTAGGACCTGGCGCCGTTGCTCTTAGCCATAGGATTACTTTCTTGAGATCACTGATGAGCAGGATGGATATATCATTCCACCTTATTTTAACCAGCATTCACTGAACACCTCTGTGGGGGGACATGGAATACGGTTAGTGGGGAGGGCCAGGCATGACCAGATGTCCATTTTGGAAGGGTCGCTAGGGTAGCAGATGCAGACGGTGGATTAGACTGGGAGAGGCTGGAGGCAGAGGGATTAGTCAGGAAACTACTGCAATGGTCCCAGCAAGGTTTAATGAGGCCTGAACAAAGGCAGTGTTAATGACTTGGGTGTGACTGGTGCACGGTACTCAGTTCTCGGAGGTGAGGAAGAGAGAGGCTGCCATAGAACTGCATACCATGCATAAGTCACACACAAGTATGTCACTGCCAGACATTGGTATGTGCAACCTTCAACATAAGCACAGAGAGGACAAAGTTATCTCATACAAAATGCTGAGCACAAATTCTGATTAGAACAAGAGTCTACAAGGCCTTCGTCCGACTCAGTGTAACCAACCTGGACCTTTTGACATCTCACCAATTGTGCGGGGAGCCTCCCTGAGTCTCAGCTCACAGGGTAACCCAGTTCAGCCCAAGGAAAGAAGAAAGGATACACTGAATGACAAATTATTTCTAGCGCAGTTTAGAGTTTTGTTTTGTTTTGTTTTAACTGTCTAGACATTGCCTAAGAAAAAAACTTGGAGGAAGAAAGAGTAAGATACAGGCAGATTGTAAAGGAAGAAAGAGGCAGAAGTTTTAGCTTAGCTGTTTCCTGTGCTGATTTAGGAATGGGCTATGAATGGTGGAACTAATCAGAAAACATTTATAATTTGTCTCTTGAAAGATGGTAATTCAGACAGCAAGATTTCTTGCAAGTGAAGCGTTGGAAAGAGATATTCAAACAGTCAGCAAAAGACATTAAGACTTATGACACGTGGGCCTCCTCGGAGCAGACCCTGGGCTGGACACGGGGACATGCGGTCCCTGCTCTCAGGGCGCTCCCACTCTGGCCACAGGTGGCTGCTTGCTCTGACTTGTCCCCAACATCCTCTGCTCCCATACCTTGCATACTGTGCCCTGACACATCTGCTCCCTGTTGGATTGTGTGTTCAGATAGGTCCACAAATTACAGGCTATGTGACCTTAGGCAAGCACTCTCATTTTTAGTCTCTGTAAAAATGGGTTTAACAATGTCTTCCTCCCAGGGATGTTGCACAGATAAGAAAAAAAAGACTAGAGCACAGTGAAGGGACCCTGAGTCCTTGAGAGACAGGATATCCAGGCTGGGCCACATGTCAGGCCCAAGCCTATGGGGGGGGGGGGCGCACAGATCAGAGGTCATACTATATATCTCCCAAGCCTCCTTCCTTGTTGCTCCATATTTGGTCCCAACTTTCTACCTTTCTGATCCCTGACAGAAGCCAAAAGGACCTTTTTAAAACAGGAATTGGATGATGTCGTTTTCCTACTGAAAACCCTTCTAATGGTTTCCCTTCACTCTTGAGCTCTCTTTGTGGAAAAGCCCTCAGCTATCTTTCCAGGATCATTTTCCATTATGCCCTCTCCATCCCAGCCTCCTCAATTAAGCCACATGGGCCTTCCTTCAGTCCCTTAAACATTCCATGCCCTTTCATGCCACAGGGCCTTTGCACATTCTGTTCTCTCTATCGAAGTGCCCTTCCCTCCTCTCTTCGTCCTGCTAAGTTCTGTGTATTCTTCAGCCTTCAGCTCAGTCATCACTTCCTTAGGGAATTCTTCTGACCCTTTGAATGTGGTCATAACCCCATTATCCACTCCCAGAGCACAATGTACGTCTTCTCCTCCGCCCCCATCATCATTGCGACTTGAGAGGCATTTGGATGCCTGTTGCCACCCTGTCTCCCTCAGTTGAATAGATGCTTGTGACAGCAGAACCACGACTACCTCCCACTTCTGTTTCCCCAAACCTGGCATCTGGCTGGTGCCCAGGAAATAGGGACTGAAGGTGGGAAGGACTCTGAAGGGTGTGAGCAGTGGTCTCCGCACTTTGAGAGAACACTCAGAGAGGGTGGATGGAGAAAGGCTGGGTGACGTGACACCTGGCTCAGATGTTCCAGTAGGGAGGAAGATAATAGCCTGAACAAAGAGAGTGCAGAGATGGGGCACAGCAGGGAGAGACAGAGGAGGCCAGTCTACCCCGCCCCACCAAAGGGGCTTCTGAATCACGAAGTGAGGACAAACAATGCCGGGGATTAGAAGCCCATCGCTGGGGCTGTAGAAGATACTGCCATGTCCCATCTACATCCCCGGCCTCATCCCCTCCCTGTGCAGCGACACACACCTGGCAGTGTGGGCTTCCAGGGCCAGGACAAGGCTGAGCCCAGTGGGACACTGAGGGTGCCGCGCTCAAGGCGGGGCTGGCGCCCGGCTGTCGGCCCAGTGCGCATGCGCTCGCTCCTCCAAGCCTGTGCCCAGGACCCTCCCGTGTCTCGGCTGCCGTGGCCGCATCTCTGCTTGGGGACTTGCTCCAAATCTGGGGAAGAGTGCTCTGCCCAAACACAAGGCAGCCTGCAAACTCTGAAGGATCAACACCCCCAGGAGAAGCCCTCAACCATGAAATTGCCCGGCGTCCCCACTGTTCCACGGAAGTGTATGTTCTACACCTTCTCCCTGAGTTCCCCCGGGGATTAGGCTGCAGTTGCCCACAGTAGTAACAGACTCGAAATCTCACCCTGTATGGGCTGCCTTCTCTCCCTGTCTCGCTTCCCCCTTTCCTGCTGGCGTTCCCTCCTCCTCCATGAACTACTTGCCCTGGAATCCTTGTCTTACGTCTACTCCTAGGAAACCCAGAGGGAGGCACCTTAATGATACTACCCCAATGGGTTTAAATAAACCTGAATCTCCTGTCTAATTTAAGGGTCAGTAATTCTGCCGCAGATCAGGGCTGGCGTGGGCCTGCATTTAGTGCTGAAAGGAGACGGTGCCGAGCTAACCAGTGGATTCAGAAAGCAGCGCAAGACATAATGAGGAACAAAAAAAAAAAAAAGGAAAGGGGGAAAAAAAGCCCTGGAATTGAAATGGGAAAGGTAGAAAAGAAACAGCCCGGAGGAATGGGAAGTGTTCCTGCCCTTGTATGTGTCCCTCCCAAAGGCGAAGCCTGCTGTGGCTTGATAAATAGAAATATTCTTGGCGCAAGAAGAAAACGGGGTGTGATTAGCATCTTAAGGAACCCAGAGCACCGCGAGGCTGGAGTGCAGGACAAAGGCCCGGGCCAGGGAGAGCAGAACGGATTAAAGGGAAGAGTAGGAGGAAGGGCAATGCCTACAAATGAAACAAAGGGAGACCTTGGCAAAACAGCCCCTTTCTTCCGAATGATTCTATTTAGAACTTAGTAATAGAGACGGTGGGGTTTCTAGGGAGTGGAATGGAAAGGAAGTGAAAGGGAAGGAAATGAATGGGGAAAATAAGCACTGAGAGTCCTTTGCTTTCAAGTAGCTCTAGAGCAGAGACAGCGGTGAGGGGGATTTCAAGGATACCAAAGATTGCCCCTTGGACATTCTAGGGGTGCTCCCTGGACTGGCAGGAAGGAGCTGCCACTGAGAAGAGGAAGTGAGCACAGGGCTTGCAAATGGTATAAAATGAGCTCCCTTCTGGGATCAGTTGGGATCCCAGCAGGAAGCAGATGGGAACCTCAAACAGGGTAATTGGAGGAGAATTAATCAGGATATTCTTTATAAAGGTGTGATCTAGATGGAGAAAGACTCCCAGGGATGGTGCAGGACCCCAGAGCTAAATTCTACCCCAAGGCCACTGAGGGTAGAGAGAGGTCCCTAGGACCCAGAGAGAGACAGAAAACCTGACCAGAGTTGTGACCTTTAGTGGGGATTCAGACACCCATGGTGACCCCAACAAAGGGAGCAGAAGGAACAACTACCTCCAGCCCAGGCTCCTCCCTGCACCCAGTCTTCTGCCTGTGCTGTCTGTAGGCTGACCCCAACCTGCAGCCAGAGAACACGGGAATCTGTTGACCTAGTCCCTTGGTTCTCAAAGTGTGGTCCCGGAGCAGTGGTGTCACCTGGGAACTCATTAGAGATGGTAATTCTTGGGCTCCACCCCAGACCTATTGAATCAGAAATTGTGGGGCCAGGGCCCAGAAGTCTATACTTTTAAAGCCTCCCATGTGATGCCGCTGCATGTGTGTGTATGTTTGAGAATCTCCCACCTTGTCCACAGAGATCAGCCTCCTGGATTAGAAAGCTGGGTAGAGAAGGCGAGAGGGGGGGTCTGAGGGCACACGGGCCATCTGCACATTTTCTGACACTTCTTTTCTCCCAGTCCAGGAAAAGCCACTGCACTCAGGCGTGTTGGAGTCTCGGACCTGAGGTCAGACAGGCCCGGGTTCTAATCCCAGTTCTGTCATTTACCTTTAGCAAGGTCATTTCTTCATCTCTCTGGCCCTCAGTTTCTCATCTGAAAGGTGGTTCTGGGTTAGCTCTCAAGGCAGAGAGGCCACATTAAGATGAATGAATATTAGATGGGAACCATATGTGGCCCCCTGAGTCATAGACTGTTGAGACTAGGTGAAACTTAGTCCATACTTTTTGAGTTCACAGGCAAGGAGAGATGGCCCAGAGGTGTAGCGTGCCCTGCCCAAGGCCACACAATGAGTCTCTAGGGCAGCCATGACCAGACCTCTGGTCTCTTGCCTGCCGGGATGCCGCGTGCTCCTTACTAAGGCATCTTCTCTGCATCGAGCCACACCCGTGCTCTTGGGGGAGAATGTGCTGCTAAGGGCCTGACCTCAGAATGAGGGAGCTCTGTGGAGAGGCCCTTCTCCTCCAGAAGGAGGTGGGGCCATGATGTGCACAGAGGACCCCCACTTCCAGGGAGGAATTCAGGTTCAAAAAAAAAAACCCAGAGGCCTTTTCTCACAGCAGGTTTCTCTGCTGATTCCTGGGAGACAGAGATGGAGGTGCCATGCTGAGCACCTTGGTCAGTGCTCCTGACTGTCGACCTCCATTCTCCTTTGCTGTCTCCGAGGGTAGCCCTTGCCTGGGCCTACAGATTCCTTCTGGTGCAGAAACCACCGGTACCCCGCCAGATCCCCCAACACTCACCACTTGCATGCATGCTGGTCCTCACTCACACTGCCCACACCTTTGTCCCTTAGCCTGAGGACTTGTTCTGGCCACTGGAGCCTTCTCTGCCTGCTGGCAAGGCAGGCCAGGAGTGCCAGGAAATTAAACATCCCCAGAAACTGCCCTCAACCAGTGACTGAGGGGAGTGGGTGTATACGTACCCCAGCTCCCTCTCCCTTAGGTGGCATAATTCAGAGGTGTTTGTCCTCTGCTCTCGCCCAGAGCTCCTCCGCAGGATTAAGCCCCAGCTGGCCACAGCGGTGACTTTCTGGATGACACACGCCCGTATTGGATTCCTTCCTTTCTCCCTCTCACTTCCCACTCCACTCCTGGTGTTTCCTGGGATCACCTCCTAAATCAGCTACTTGGACCCAAATCCTTGTTTTAGGTTTTTCTTCTAAGGAAATCCAAATAAGAAGCCCCCTCCCTTCCTTCAGACAGGCCCCTCAGAGGGGCATTGCCTGGACAACATGCTTAGGGTGCCGGAAGGTTCACGGGTCAGTCACTGTCCCTCTAACCTCTCTCGTCGCTTTGTCCCATTGTACTTCAGCCCCATTCACTCGCACAGAGGTTGTGTCTCCTCCTAGAGCCCCACAGAGGGAGCTGCCCAACCTCAGCCCGCTTGGGTCTGGCAGGACAGGGAGGTGCACGGAATATCGGGCTGTCTCTGTGTCATGCCCAAGCCACCCTCTCTCTTGATAATGGTAATTCGATCAAGATTGAATGTGCAGACCTTTAGCTTCAATGAGGTACCCAGGCAGTCTGTGCGGAATTACCTGCCTCCTCCTTATCCGTTCGTGTGGGATGATGGCATTAACATTTCCAATACTTCTAGGAAATGGTTTTTCAGCTCCACAATTCATTGTAATGAGTCAAATCTCTTTTCTCTGAAAAATTGCACCTTTTCTTTACCCTCCACAGTACCCAGAAGATAGGAAGAAAGAACATCAAGTATCTAAATGATATTCTCTCCCCGGCCCCACCTGTTGAAAGTGATGCTCTCTGTAAGCGGGTGTGACTTGAGATGGCTGATTTACCGGTTACCTTTGGTTCTGGAGGACGGGAAGAGGAGTTGTGGTTGTTTTGGGAGTTAGAACTGTGCAGAGGAGGAAACTGAACCCTCTCCTGCCAGTGGGTGTGAGACGCCAAAGGGATGGGGACCAACATTGGACACGGGAGATGTTGGAGGGAAGGAAGGGAGAGCCTGGCATGGAAGAGACATGGAGGCAGTGGATCTTGGGGTTCTAGGAGGAGTGAGGACCCCACTGCTATGTAAAGAAACTCTCAAGCTTATACCCTCTCCTGAGTTATTAAACTTCTTAGAGCCTTGAGTTTCTCATTCGTAAAAGAGGGTGATGATACATACCTCACAGGGTAACTATGAGAATCAAATGGCATAGCATCCCTAGGGCTTCCAGAATAGCACCTTAAACATCGTACACTTTCCACACAGGTAAATTCCTGTACCTCGCCACCTGGCCCAAGGTGAGTCTCTAGTCTCATGGCCCACTTCCAGGAAGATCTTCTGGTCTTTCTCAAGGCAGATTAAAGTGAGTAGCCTGAGCACCTCTGTGCTAAATAACTAAACATTTATCTGCACACTCGAACCTGAGTGTGCACCAGCATCACCTGGAGGGCTTGTTCAAACACACATTGCTGGGCCCTACCCTGTGGTTTCTGATTCAGTTAGTCTGGGGGGGGGGGCGGGGCATGAATTTGCATGTCTAAATTTCCAGGTGTTAGCATACTCTGGTACTATTGGTCCAGAGATGACATTTATAGTATCACTAGTCTAGAATAATAATAAAACCAAATTTACACATTTGTGTTGATTTCTTATAACATACCAGGTGCTTTCATATCTTACCTCTTTTAATCTTTGCAGACTTGCTGCAAAGTCATAGATATGATTTGGATGTTATAGTTGGGTAAACCAAGGCTCAGGGAAGGTGGTAACTGGCCTCAGGTGACGTGGTTGGGGTGCGGCAAGCTTCAGGTCTGCCTCCAGAGTCCAACCAATACCTTACCTCCCTTCTCTGAAGACAAGAATTGACTGCCAATCTTTGGGTGGAACAGGCTGGATCTGTAGGTGTGGTGAGGGATCAGTTATGGGGAGAGTAAGAATTTGATCCCAGGATCCAGGCACACTGCCAGTCTTGGATGGGGGTGTTCCTTTGCACATGCAAAGGCCCTGTGGTCAGAGTGTGCACAGAACATTTGAGCAACTGAAAGAAGGGCATAGTTATCAGAGCAGTGTGTGGGGAGGAGACCGTGAAGCTAGAGAGAGAAGTAGGTCCCAAACCATCAGATTATGCAAGGCATTGTGGGATATGCTAAGCTTTTGCCTCCGTCAGTGGTGTACTTATAGCTGACTCATGCCAGCTTGCAAAAGCAGATTGTTAAATTTTCAGGAATTTTGTGAGCTGGGTAATGCCTTGTTGGTAGCTTGAAATCGATTATGGTGGGAGTATTTATACCACAGGAATCAGCAGCTATTACAGATCAGGGCCTTTTTTTCCCTAGAGAGCTATTTGTTAAACATTAGCAACATACCACTGGTCTTTGTCCTACAACAAGAAAAAGCAGATTGATTCCAAACAGAGTGATGATGTTCCCCTAGAGTTGTGTTGAGGGGAGCTCTTTGGATCCCCACGTCTCTGCAGTGTGTCTCCCCTCTACCTTCTGCCACCTGCTCTCTCCTCCCCACCAGCCAGCTTCTGCCCATCCCCCACCGCCACTGAGAGCCGGGGCGGAGCCAGGATCCCGCACCTTCCTCTCCCTCACCATTGAGGAGTGTGCTTCTCCTCCATCTGACTCTTCTTAACTCCTCTCCTTGTCTTGAATATCAAACAAGGAGGACCAAATTAGCTGTTTTTCAAGCTTGCAAAATGTAGATAGAGCATAATGAACATTCTGGGCTGCCTGTAAATTACCTCGTATAAACTCCTTCTCAACGCCTGCCGCCCCTTCTTTCTCCATGTGCATGTGGGTAAACACAATTTTTTATCCTTCTAATTATATAAAGTTAGAAGAAGAAGGGGACACAGAATAATATTAGCATCTCTCAGAAGGAATAAATAAACCATGAGGACACCGCCACTCCTTGCAAGGCCTTCTTGGCGGACCTGCAGCTATAGTCTGCCCTTTGATAAAGGCACACAATAACTCTTTGCCTCTGCAGATGGACGGATCTGTATTTGGTGCAAAAGGGCACCTGAAGAGTGCTGAGTTTCTAAGTGTCTCTGCTGTCAGCTCACTGCCTGCCTCCCGCACAGCCCCAAACCACCATTTATTAAGCACCTGCTGCGTACCAGGCACTGTCCTCACACTTTTCCTTAGAGCAGTTTTACATTTCAGAAAAATCAAGCAGAAAGTAGAGTTCCCATGTATGTCCTCCCTCCCACCCACATACTATTTCCCCTCTTATTAACATGTTGCATTGTTGTGGTACATTTGTTACAATTAATGAAACAATATTGATTCATTACTATTAGCTAAACTCCATAGTTTACACTGGGTTTCGCTTTTTATGTTGTACAATTCTATAGGCTTTGACAAATGGATAATGATATGTATCCAGCATTACATTATTAACATACAGAATAGTTTCGTAGCCCTAAAATTCCCCTGTGTTCATCTCTCCTGCCTCATAAGCCCCTGGCAACTATTGATCTTTTTACTATCTCTCTAGTTTTGTTTTTTTTTCCAGCATGTCATATAGTTGGAACTATACAGTATGTAGCCTTTTCAGATTGGCTTCTTTCATTTAGCAATATGCATTCAAGATTCCTCCATGTCTTCTATGGCTTGATAACTCATTTCTGTTTATCACTAAATAATATTCCATCGTATGAATATATAGATGCTCCTCAACTTACAATGGGGTTATGTTGCAATAAACATTTCATATTAACCTTGAAGGACATTGATGGAAAACAAATTTAAAAACCCATCATAAATATCATAAGTCATAAATGCATTTACTACACCTAATTTACAGAACATCATAGCTTAGCCTAGCCTACTTTAAACATGCACAGAACACTTAGGTTAGCCTGTAGTTGGGCAAAAATCACCAAACACAAAGCCTATTTTATAATAAAGTGTTGAATATGTCATGTAATCTAATGAATATCGTACTGACAGTGACAAACACAATGGTTGTAGGGGTACTCAAAGTGCGGTTTCTACTGAATGCATACTGCTTTCACACCATCATAAAGTCAAAAAATTCTAAGTCTATCCGTCATACGTCAGGGACCGTCTGTTCCACAGTTTGTTTATCCATTCACCTATTGAAGGACATATTGGTTACTTCCAAGTTCTTGCCACTACAAGCAAAGTTGCTATAAACATTCATGTGCAGGTTTTTGTGCGGACATAAGTTTTCAACTCATTTGGGTGAATACCAAAAGTGCAATTGCTGGATAGTATGGTAAGAGCATATTTAGTTTGGAAAGAAACTGCCAAACTGTCTTCCAAAGTGGTTATACCATTTTGCATTCCCACCAGCAGTGAACGAGAGTGCTTGTTGCTCCACATCCTCACCAGCGTTGAGTGTTGTCAGTGTTTTGGGTTTTGGCCATTTTAATAGATATGCAGTAGTATCTCACTATTGTTTTAATTTATAATTCCCTACTGACATATGATGTTGAATATTTTTTCATGTGCTTATTTGCCATCTGCATGTCCTTTTTGATGAGGTGTCTGTTCAGATCTTTTTACTGTTTTTTCATTGGGTTATTTGTTTTCTTGTTGAGTTTAAAGAGTCGTTTGTATATTTTGGTTTGTTTTTTTTTCTTTGTATATCTTGGATACAAGTCCTTTATCAGACATGTGTTTGGTACATATTTTCTCCCAGTCTGTGGCTTGTCTTAATGTCCCATCACTTTTCATGTCTACGTTTTCCCATTTAATCATCCCATGCCTGTACTCTGAGAGCTCTGTGGTATTGGCTCCATCTCACCAAGGAAGCCAAGGCTGAGAGGGATCAACTTGACCTGCTATGTGATGGAGCTAAGACGTGAACCCGCATCGGATCCATAGCTCCACACATGCAGTAAAAGTGCATCCTACTTGCCACAGGCTAGCCATATGGGAATGAATTTTGGTTATATCAAAATAAAATACCCTTCCACAGTCCCAGAAAAGAGAGGCTGTTATCTGGGTGCCCTGCAGAGCCAGCAGGGTTCCTTTCGTCTTGTCTTGGTGCCTTCACACCGCGCGGAGAGCCTGCTGTGGTCTAACCCCAGCTGCCTCCTGCATCTCGCCTCGCATTGCTGTTCCTCCCACATGCTCTGTTCCCAGGACAGGAGACTCCTGTAGCGCCTTTACCCCCGGTGTGACTGTTTTGACTGCTTTTTCAGGATCTCTGCCTTTGCTCTTGCTGTTCCCTCTGATGGAAAGACATCCTCATTGTCCACTAGTCAAGCCTGACTCATTTTTAATTCCTCATTCACAAGTCACTACGCAAAGCTCTCTATTCCCCACCTTCTAGACCTGTAAGTTCCACTCCTGCGAATATTCTGTCTCCCCCACTAAATTGACAAACTCCTCAAGCATGAAAATCGAGTTTGATGACACTTTCTTAATCCCTTCCACTAGCCTGGCACATAGTAGGTTTGCAGTAAGTGTGTTCTTAATAAATGATTGAAGAGGTGATATTGGCAAACACCATCATCTGGTGGTGAGAGGCCCCTTTCTCATCTTTAAGAATATTTAACGGGAAGAAATGAGTTTGTTTCTTTTTGTTTTGTTTTTAATCATTTCTGCTTTCAGATTTTTAAATTTCATTTTGTACTTAAAAAATTCCCTCTCAACATTTTAAACCAGAATCTCTGTTCCCAGTGATACGGATCCCTAGGGTAGGCATAACTCAATAAATAAAGGAGATTTTTGAATCAATAAGTCATTAGTGAGACCATTAAATAAGAACACAGTGTGCATTTTCACTTTTTTAAGGCTTACAGTTTCTGTAACTGCTGGTAACAAGACGTGAGGCCCCGGACTCAGAGGCAGGCACCAGGCCTTGTCTGAGTCCCAGCCTCCTATTTGGGATGTCCCCCAGGGACCCTCCCCCCCTCCCCGCGCTTCTGGGGCTGGAATACTGCAGGAGCTGGGGGCCAGCCATTTGCGCAGACTCTGGCAGAGGTACCTGTGAGACGCTCGAGGTCCTGGGGCAGAGCCTTGTGTGTGCAGAGCAGAGGTTCAGGGTCAGATGGACCTGAAAAAGAAATTCTGTCCCTGCCATTTACAGGCTGTGTAACTTGGGGAACTTGCTTAACGTCTCTGAGCCCCAGTTTCTTCATCTGTGAAATGAGAACAATCATAATACCACATCATTCTGGTATCATTATAATAACCTGTAGTGCTATTTTGAGGCATAAATGATGTATATAAAGTTACCTTCGAACTCCTCCCCTGCCTCACACCCCACTCTCCCACCCACCCAAAGGGATTACTTAGACATCCCACCTACTCCCTCTAGTTGCTTCCATCGAAACCCTTCCCTGTGATAAGTAAGGAAAGTGGCGTTTAGCGTAACTCAGTGTCCAGCACAGTGCCTGCCACATGGCACATGCTTAATGAGGAATTCTTGCATTAAGTAAGTAATAGCTATGGGGTGGTATCCTGTGCCAGTCCTGGGCCTGTTTGTCCATAGTTGGACCCGATTCCTCACCTTCTCCTACTCTACTCTGTACTGCAGGTAACTGCCCCCTGTAGGTCACATTTCTCAGGCTCTCTTGTCAGCTGTCTTCTGGCTGGGTTTGGCCAATGACATGCACTGCTGGGAGATTGAGGAAAAGAGGAGGGAGCAGCCAGGGTGTTCTCCCCTCCATCCCAGTTTCAGTTGCCTCCCTTAGTGGCAAGGAGAGCTCCTCTTTGTCTTCAGCTCCCACCATAGAGTCCCACTGGCCTCAGTTTCCAGCAGGTGACCCCAGCTCCTCCCACTGTCCCTCCAGCCCTGGGGCAGGCAGTGTCTCCCTGCTGCTGCTTACCCCTGAGTTACTTCACTCTCTTCTCTCTGACTTCTCAACTCTTCTGTCACCCAGGCACCCACTTCTGTGTAGCTCATTCCCTCTGCCGGGTATATTTGAAGTGGTTTCTAATATTCCACTTACACTGTCTGAACTCAGACTTAGGAGAATTTCACTCTTTCATGCTCCACCATTCACTGGCCACGTGGCCAGTCAGTCTTTGTGAGCCTCAGTTTCCTCATTTGTATCAGGGGCTAACAGGACCCAACCTGCTTCTTTCACGGGGTCAGTGTGAGAACCCAATAAGGTCATCTATTTATACATTTGTCAGCTACTTATTGAGTATGTGCAGGGGTACAGGGGATGGAACAGGGACATTATCTGTCTTACTGCCTGTTCTATCCCTGGCACCTCAAAGGGATCTGGGCTAGTCACAGTAAATGTGCTTCGTAAACTGCAGAGTGCTGTATACGTCCCACAGGATAAGCCAGCCTGATGGCCTTGACCCCCGGGGAACGCTTCGGGATGCCAAGAGCTCTCCAGCCCCCATGCTGGGAACCGCACCCCTGCCCTAGAGTAAGGCGGATTGGCCAGTGGATGCCGTGACTACACGGTGATATGTGTACAGAGACCTGGATAAGGAACTAAGACCCCTCCTCCCAACCAGACCCAACCAGGGAGTTCCACTCGCGAGTGTCTATTAATATGTCAGAGCTCACTTAGTTAATTGTAAAGGATCACCCCGATTCGTCTGCTGCACTAGTTTTCTTTTAATGGTTTTTATTTGCTGTTATTTGAAGTAAGCATGCTATCCACTAAAGCCTGCAAATCTTGTTTATGTCTAGATTATGTCTGAGAGGGTCTCCTCTGCCACACGATTTTTTGGTTTTTTATGACCTCTTTTATAATGATTTAGTCAGCCTCACTTTAATGATAGTATTGATAACAATATGTGGCTGGCAAGCTATTTGCAACGATGCTCCAAGGGGCCGAAGAAAAGCAATTTGTGCGTATGTGTAAAATAGGTAAACTTGCTGTTTTTAAGCAAGCATGAAAATGCAGTATATTTGTTCAGATTCAACCCTCTCACGTCCCACGTATTTTTATATGGTCTCTCCCACATTGTCCTAGGAAGCAGGTGTTTCCATCCCTACTTTAATGATGAAATCACTAAGATTTAAAGAAGCAAGTGACTAATTCAGTCCTTTCTAAGGCTAGTAACCTCCCTGAGCCTCCACCTCCTCATCTGTCAACCGGACATAATGACTGAGGGCAGTGTTGAGGGTTAAATCAGAGGGTAGCATGATACCTGATAGGCAGTCGTTTATAAATTTGGGTGAAGACATTGCTGGCTCCTCACCCAAAGGCCTCTTCTCAACCTTCCCCTTGATTTCTGCTCTCTCTCTCTCTCTCTCTCTCTGCAGATGACCATTCCCGGGTGAGGCTCCTCGTGCTGGACGGAGACCCACACTCCGACTACATCAATGCCAACTACATTGACGTGAGTGTCTGACTGGAGCTGGGTGGCCAGGGTCTGAGGTCGGCTGTGCAGGCTCAAGATCTGTGGTTGTCACCTAAACTCTCCCCCAGAAGGTGGCCCTTCCAGAGTATGTCCAGAGCCGTCTGAATCCTCCCTGATTTGCGTAACTAGCATAACCCACTGCCTACATCCTCTTTCAGGCTGGCTGGAGTAGCCTGCTCTATGGGGCCAGGACAACTGCCAGCCTTATTCATTCACCCCATTTATTCATTTGTCTATGTGGCTGTTGATCCATTCATTCATTCACGTGAAGGCACAGCCATTTATGCAACAAAAATTTAAAAGTGCCTACTGTATGCTAGATGCTATGGGAACCATAAAGCTAAAAATACCATGGTCTCTACCCTCTAAAACCCTAGCAGGAAGATAAGTGGTACACATCAATAATTCCAGGGCAAAGTAGAAAGTGGTAAGCGTCATGAGTTCAGATAAAACACTGCAGGGATGCAGAGGTGGGGAAAACATCGCTTCTCCCATCAGGAATGCAAAATGTGATGTGAACCAAAGCTTCAAGCACAGGTTGGAATTTAAAATCAAAGCGAGGGAAGATGGGCCTTAGGATACAGGAACAGCACAAGCCCAGATGGAGCAGCCTGAAGGGAGAGACGTAGCAGCCCTGTTTGACAGGAGCAGACTGTATAATGGAGAAAGTGGAAAACACGGCAAGGGCTAGATCGCGGATGGTTCAGATGGCCAGACTCAGGAAGTGGGACTTTACCTCGTAGGCCAGAGGAAGGGATTGAACATTTTTAATGAAGGAAGTGACCCCTTCAGAACCGAGATTTGGGGTGATTTATCTGCTGCTGAGGGTAAGGTAGATCATGGGGAAGAGATTCTGGAATTAAGACAACCAGTTAGGAAAGAGGCTGCTTCTGTATTCCAGAGACTACTGAGGAAGGGACTAAACTCAAACAGGTGCCAAGAAGTGTGTGCACAGAAGTGAAAGAATTTGCAAACTGAGAGCATGGCCGCTGGGGCCCGATGGGAGTCCTGCCGTGACTGACGCGAGCCACGCTTCTCAGGGCCTTGAAGCTAGGAGCCCAAGGGCCTTGAAGGACGCTCAGAGATTCATGTTGGTCCCTCGGGCTCCCAAATGTATTTACAGACAAGCTGCAGAGTGTAGTGTCATGCTTTGTGAACTCCCCCATAATCTAGGCTGAGCCAGAGGAGTTATTAATGCAACAAATATTTATTGCTCTCAGATCTATCCCTTGTCCTTCCTCATTCTGCTTTGCATTGCAGGTGTGTGTGTATGTGAGTGTGTGTGTGTGTGTGAGTACGTGAGTGAGTGTGTGGTGTGCAGGGGAACGGAAGCTGACTCCTTCAGTGGGAGGCACTGATGGGAGGTCAGAGGATGATAGGAAAGGACAAGCCAGTGAAGAGGATACTCCTTCCAGCTCCCATCCTTGGGTGGCAGCTCCAGCAGTGGCTCTGCCCCGTCTGTGGCTCCAGCCTCCCGCACTCAGCCCACCACAGTTCCAGCCCCTGCCAAGCAGCCCCAGCTCCTGGGCTCGGGTCACTGCTCTGTCTCCCTTTATCTCACTAGTTCTAAGGTGGTCGCAGCCTCCTACTGTCCCTGGTCTCCAGGCTGCCCCACCGTTCCCCGTTTGGCATCTCAGCTCCTCCATCACCTGTATAACCAGCTCCCCATAGGGAATTCGCTCTGTCTGAAACACCTAGAGGGAATTCTCCTTCCCCCACTGGACCCTACCACAGGGCCTGCTGCGTGGCCAAGAGCTGGGGCTGCAGCTTCAGTGGAGGTGAAGATGGACACTGTTTCTGCCACCACGGCCTTTCCGGGAAAGTTCACAAGAGGTGGCCAGTCTGACTGGCTTTTCCCCAGCCCAGAGCCAGGCACTCTGAGCATTCACCTACCATGCCCTCACGCATTTAGTATTCATTTCACAAACACTGAGCGGACCCTCCACTGTGTGATGGAAATAGTGACCTTTAAGACCAAGTGTCTGACCTAAAAGGGACTCAAGTGTGGTGAGGGTGTCATAAGAAAAGAGACCCTTAAGGAGCAGGGACTATGGGACCATAAAGGAAAATCAAAGCATCAGGTTGGCAGTGGGGGGAAGTGGCCAGTGAAGGCTTCCTGGAGGAGGTGACATCTCAGTTCTGCCTTAGAGGATGACTTAGAGCCAGCCAGGTAAGAAGGATTTATAGTTAACTAAGACTTACTGATCACCTTTCACATACCAACATCTCCTTAACTAGTACCACAACCTCACAAAGAAAGCGCCATTACTACCCATTTCCGGATGAGCAGCTGAGGCTCTTGAGGTTACGTAACTTATCCAGGTTACACTGCTAGGGGTGGGGGAGGAGGAAGCAGGAGTTTGAATCCGGGAGCGCCTTTCTCACCATACCCTGCTGCCTTCAATAATAGCAGTAAGCAATGACAACACCAACTGGCTCTTAATGAGTCATTCTTGGGCCTTATGATGGGTGGTTTGCATGAGTCAGCTTATCAAGACTTCTTAGTAACCCTTAAGGTAGGTGTTTTCATTCTCATTCTCGAGGGTGGGAAGGACGGAGGGTTAGAGAGATTGCTGAGCTTGTCCAAGGCCTTGCAGCTGGTCAGTGGCAGAACTAGGATGGGAACCAGACCTGACCGACCCCCAATGCAGTCCTTTCTCCTGCCCGTCCCCATCCACTCCCAGACCCCACCCTGTAGCCAGAACAAGGCGGGGACTTGGTCAGCACATGTCGACCCAGGTTGAATTTATCTCTTCCATTTCTCCTCGACCTTGCCTGTGGCTAGGTAGACAGGATCCTAATGGCCACAGCCCACACAGGGTCTTGCATGCTTGAATTGCTGTATCCAGCATTTGTCATCTGACTAGAAACCTCCAGCAAAGTCTCTTTCCTAGATAGACACTCAGTCCAAATTTGAGTGAGCGTCTGACTGCAGTCAGAGCCAAGAAACACTGTGGTATTATACAGGCAACAAATGAAATTGCTCTAAATGCAAGTGAATCTCTATAACACCAATGCCAATAAAGCCTCCCATTTCTCTCCTGTTCTGTTGTTACGAGGCGTTTTGCGAGCCTTTAAAGGTAGGAAACAAGAGGTCTAGGTAAAAAGCATTGCCCAGGATCACACAACAGTTTGTGACCTCCAGTTTTTTGCCCACCTAGAACACACCTTCTCCCTCTCTCTGTGAGAAGCAGATTGTGCAGACAGGACAAACAGCCTGTTACCTGCTGTCTTCTCATGGGGTGGTGGACTCTGGGCTGAATCTCAGTGGTTATAATCAAAGGCTGACAAGACTAAAGTCATAAATTTGTCCCTTGTTGGGCCTGTTGAATTCAGTGCTTTCTGCTTGCTAGCTTTGTGGTCTTGGGTAAATCACTTACTCATTGTGCTGTCTGTAAACTGAAATGATAATGCCCCCCCACAAGGGTGTGATAACTAATGTAAAGTATCTGTCCAGGGTCCGAAAAAGAAACAGAGGTTCTTATTCTCAAAGGAGGAATCCAAGAAGAGTTTAATAAGGATGGGAACAGGGTTAAGGGAAACCAGAAGGGTTGGATGCAGTATCTCTGCGCTAGCAACAGTAGGGAGCTCTTACCAGCCCTGGGCCTAGACACGAGGAGAGAGTAGCTGTAAGAGACGGCTGCCCTTCAGGAGCTGTAGGCTTCGTAGATAGACTGAGCCCAGCCACAGTGACCTGGCAGGGAAGGACCTGGAAGAATATATGCCCCAACCCCCTCCTGGCCTCTGAGCCCTTGGTTCCTGTCCTCATTGGCCAAACCCAACTAGAAGCAAGAGGACTTGGGAGCCCATGGTGTGGTCCACACAGATCAGTCTCCCGGGGCACAGAGCAGAGCGTGGAAGGTAAGAGAGACAAAGTGGAGGGACAAAGAGAAGATACTGACCACAAGCACCACCTTGAATACTGTTAGGCAGGATGGAGAGTGGAGGAACCCCATTAATTGTGCACCTATTATATACTCCAGCAAAGTTAAAATTCCTGGTATCTCTATGGGGATTCCTGGCAAGATGACACCCTAGACAGCTCTCTAGGTCCTCACTCCTTTGCCCTGCTTTCTGCTCCAGCCAGAATCCTCCGTGACGCTCCAAAGAGCTAACTGCCCGCGCTAGAATCATTTCTCCACAATTGGATCCTGACAATTCATTAAAATGACTCCATTGGGATAATGAGCCGGATGGGGCCAGCCCTGTCTGTGCCTCTGGAGGCCGTGGTCTGCTACCAGCCATCCCACTGGCGGGTTTGTTTGCACACCCGAAAATGTATTGGCCACTTAAATCTGTTATAAATTACCAGCCTGGAAATAAATACCGTATCTGGGTCCCCAGTAAGTAACAGATGCACGAGTGCAGAGTGAGATAAATGCGTTTTGGATGCAAACCTCTTTCCCATTGCTCACAGACAGATGGAGGCAGGCCCAGTGCTGGTTTGCAGTCGATCAGCGTGCTGTGTAGGTGGGACTTAAATGAACTCAAAGTTCTTTTAAGGTTAGGAAGTTTTCTGTACTAGCTCTTGGCAAATCCCCAGAGCAGCCCCAACTGAGCAGTACAGTTCCTTTTATCTCCTTTGCTGAGGAGTCTCATGGTTAGAATGTTTTCTCTTTGGGGACTGCGTGGGTTTCTGGAAGCCAGGGAGGGGTCTCTTTACTCAGATGCAGGGTAGGGACAGGCACGCAGCATGCGTGCATTCATTCGGTGTGTATGTATCAAGGCTGATGGCCCAGGCAGACTTCTGGGTGCTGGGGACACAGCCGTGAGCAAGCCAGACACAGCCCTGCCCTAGTGGAGCCCCCACTTAACCGGGGGAGACAGGCAATAGCATGTAAATAAACAAAGAACCATGTGCCATTTGCTAATAAGTGCTCCGAAGAAAAATAAGCTGGAGAAATTGGAAAGAAGCTGCTGGGGTGGCGGGAGGAGGGCGCTCTCTGCAGAAGTGATTGACAACTGAGAGAAGCCCGGATAGGGTGAGAGCGAGCCACGCGGGTCTCCAGGTAGACACAGCAGGCACAGGGAGACAGGGGGCGGTCAGTGCTCAGGCCTCAGGGTGGACACGTGGTCGCTGTTGCTGAAGGGCAGTCAGCATTGAGCAATGGGAGGACAGCAGAAGAACTGGGAGTGTTGCTGAAGGCATGAAATGGGAATGACAGGGGCTATTGAGTGCCCAAACTAGGCTGAATTAAGAAGCAAAGTCAACTCCCATCTGCTCACAGAACACTTCTCTGGCCTCCCCAACTGGGTCCACAGAGCCCCACATCTTCCCCTTAGAGCCCTCGCCCCAGTCTACCGATGTCTGTACGCAGCTCAGAAGCACAGCCCACACCCATCGGATCCACTTCTGCGTTGGTAGTGCCTGGTACATAGCAGGAGGCATTGAATTCATTCCTGCTGATGGATAGTGAATGATGGAGCCAACAAATGAATACAGAAAATGGTGAACCCAGGCTCTCTAGCCCCAAAACTGAAGTGTGAATTTTCTTGCCCAGAATTTTGTCTGGTTGAATTTCGAGCACATGAGAATCTTCTAAATCATAGTTTCTTCCAGGGTCTTTTGTCCTCCAGCCTCAACACTAAGGGGGTGGCCCAACTTCACCTCAAAAACCTATTTCCACCAAGCAACCTTTGCTGAAAACTGCACCCAGCTCTGGGTGGCATGTCCCATGGCCCATGAGGAGACAAGTACAAAAAACCCTTGCAGCACATGTGATTGTGCTCATTGGGCATATGCAAAGCCCGGCTGGGCCACTCGGGAGGAAGGCCTTAGCGTTGCATCCCAGAGGGGGTCACATTTGAAGAGTGGTGTGGTGAGGCTGGAGCATACAATGTCTGGGGTTGTGGGAGGGGACAAAGAGGGACACCTGGAAGTGTAACTGGAGATGAGAACAGAGATAGATGACTAGTCCCGAGCTAAGGCTTTTGGACGTTACCACGCAGGCAGTGCAGAGCTGTTGCAGGCTTATAAGCAGGGAAATTCAGTCAGTGTGCAATGGGAAGCCCACTGGGGCAGGAAGCAGCCGGCTGCTGGGGAAGGCTGGAGGCAGGGAGGCCAGCAAGAGGTCGATGCTGTCACCCAGGCCAGGGAGGGTAAGGGCTGTGAGAATGATTGACGGGCATGGCAGAAGAGGGTAGACTTGAGAAACCTCATCTCTTCAGGCTCTTGGGGACTGTTTTCTGTTCCCAAACCTACTCAAGAAAACCCCTGAGTATAATTCTTTCTGTCTGTCTGAGCGTTCTGTCCATCTTGACTTGGAGGAACAGGTGGGTCTTCCTACCTCCTGTGTCTCAGAGAAGGGCTGTTATTATACTCACAGAAGAGAGGGCTCGTCATTCCAGTATCCCCCAACTGGCCTGCCTGGACTTTTAGTCTTGGTAGCCATGCAATAAATGTTTGTCAGATACATAATAAAATAATAGTAATAGCAAGAGCATATATGCTAAATCTCGGAATAGTGCCTGGTGCATAGTAGCTGTCATATATTTACTCATTTAATCTGAACAACAACACTATGATGTAAATACTGTTATCTTCATTTTATAGGAAAAAAAATAATTGAGGCACGAAGAGGTTAAGTAACCTGCCCCAAACCAAACAGCCTAGAAGAGACAGAGCCAGGGTTAAAATCCATGCAGTTGGGTTCCAGAGTCCATGGTCTATCACAAACCACTATGTGATGCTCTTGTCTTTTGATTTGTTGACATCTTGTTGATTGGGAATTTGCTCTGGTCTTACACTGTGCTACGCTCTGGGGGAATTTAAAAAAAATTAGTAGGCAGTGTTTGTCCTTAAGAACCTCACTAAGTAGATAGGACCACTCCAGCAGAGTTTAAGTGCAGCTGTTGATTGCTGTGTGGTTAATCCAATAGTCCTGGTCATGACATTGGCCTTGGATTGGTGCTGCCATCTGACTCTAGAGTGTGCTCAGCAATTGGAAGGTACCTATGAGCTAGTTGTTGAGCAAGTGAAAGACTAAGAAAATGAAATGTACGGGGGACTCAGAAACTCGTCTTTAAAACAGAAAGGGGGTCCAGAACTTTAGAGATGCCACTTTTATGGCACCATGAGCCATACAGATGGCAACCCTGGCTATTTCCTGAAGAGGGAGGCATTGAGGCAGCTCATCCACCTCAACAGGACAGAAGGGCTGGTCAACAACATTTAAGACAAAAACAGGTGTTCATCAAACTTTAGGGCTTATTTCCTCCGGAGATAGTTAACTGTACAGGTTAAGTAGACTTTAGGACTGTCAACAACTCATAACTGGCATCTGTGTTTTTTTTTTAATTAATTTATCTATTCATTCATTCCCTCATTTATTCATTTAATAAACACTAATTTCATTCATAGTTCTGCATTAAATGCAGATCTGTCTCCAAAATTTAAGCCTCTGCTCAATATGATATACTACCTCTCTGTGACAAGAAAGAAGACTCTCCACATATGCCAGGCCCAGGCGAAAGAGAGGGTCACCTTCAGCCTCTTCCCCAATGACTAGTGTTATTGGGTAATCACCAGGGTAATCTCACACCAGAGTACAGCAGGGCTTGTCCAAGCACTTTGAAATGTACAGGGAAATCAGAAACTGGCCTTTGAATTAGCGGGTAGCTCTATGGGTCTCCCAGGCACATCTCATGAGGTTCTCTCTGTACCTGGAACTTCAATTCCAAGCCCAGGCATGTTGGCGTAGAGAAGCAATGAGGCATCCTTCCCAGTTTTCTTTTTCTTATTGTTAATGATGCAAGGAAGGGGTCAATGACAGAATTGTTTTCTTCCATTTTCTTCTCTGGGTATCCCAAAGGGCCTCATACGGTGTTCTTTACATAATCATGGCTCAGAAAAGACTTTTTGATGGTTAATGTCCTCCATAAACCTGAAGACTCCTTCTCCACCTTTTCGGGGTGCATGAGAATAAGTGACGCCCACCCAGTCGTTGCTCCCAGTGCAACAGGCTGCAAGGCAAGCCTGTGTGGGCGCCTCACAAGCAACTATAAAAATAGCTAACATGTAGAGACTTACTAAGCAATTTAGAAGCATTAGCTTATTTAATCTTTGCCACTTCTCTGGGAAATGGCTAGTGCTGTTCCAATTTTGCCTATGAGGAAACCAAAACTTTGAGAGGATATTTGTTAATACTGTGCTGTTTGCAAGCTTTCACTGGAGACCCTTCACCGTGCTTTTCTCCTGTCACGTAGGGATACCATCGACCGCGGCACTACATCGCAACTCAAGGTGAGTGTCCTCCCTCCACCTAGGGAGAGACTTCCAGGGAGGCAGGGAAGAGGGCCTTCTGGGAAGTCACTATGGGGTTGCTGTCCTCTCCTCCTATATCTGTCCCCCCAGTACTCCTTCTCCACTAAAGGCCCTGGCCCTTCTCTGGAGGAAAGGAATGAGCTTCTACCAGCAAAGAGCCACACGGGAAGACCACCTGAGGTCCTTGGGATTGTTCATTGTTTGTTTGTGAAGGAAAGAGGTGCCAAGTTCAGCTATGGGAGGCAGGGATGTGAGTAAGAGAGGAAGGAACTGTCACCAGGAAACGGTCAGGAGGGAGGGGCACAGGCAGGACAGACCAAAAGAATCGGCTGCAAGACGGTGGCATCAACACGTACCAAACAGCTGGAGCTGATGGCGCCTTGTCTCCCCGATAGGTGTCTGCCCATAAGCGAGGTGCAGCCAGTTGGCCTGGAAAGCAACTTGGCAATACATTCTCACGAGGCTTCAAAATGGTTATACTTTTCAAACCCTTCTAGGAAAAAATCCTGCAGACAATTGTATGTGTAGACAATGACATATATAAAAACATTCTTCACAGTGTTATCTACAATAGAGGGGGAAAAGTGAAATATCTTAAATGGCCAACAATGGGTAGATTGTTTAAATAAAGTGTGGTCTGTCCATATTATGGAAAACTATGCAGCTCTGAAAAATACCGTGCCCGGTAAGAATTTTTAAGGGCATCAGAAAATGCATATGATAGCTATGATGTTTATTGCAGTAAATATATACACATGCACATAAATACAGAAAATGGTATACAAACTTTTATATCAAACACTCACATTACTTTTGCAATTTTAAAAATAATATAGGCCCACAACATTGAAAGAGTAATTTCCAAGGAAATTGCTTTGGACTGTCAGATTCTATTTTCCACCCGTTTTCTTTTTTTTTTCTTCTTCTTTTTTTTTTTTTTTTTCTTTTCTGTTCTGGCTCCAGAGGAATGCCTCCAGCATTTGTCAAGCTCAAAATGAGGCATCTCCTGTTTTTGTTCTCAGCATCTGGCACCTGGCAGCTCTCTCCCCTGCTAAACTCTAACCCCAATTGCCTGCCTATCTCTCACTGAGACTCTGAACCCAATTTTTGAAAACACCCCCAAGCCACACCCCATAATATTGTCCAGATGAGGAGATGGATGGCTCTTGTGGGAAGGGTCTGAGCAGGAGGAGGACAGAGGGGAGACAGGGAGCTGCCCACACTCCCAACAGATGCTTCAGACTATGAAAGCTTGGAACGTGGCTTTTCTGATCTGACCCCATCAGGCTCACATGCCTGTCTCAGGCCCCAATGTCAGCTATTTGGTGTCTTAACGAGGACCCCCTGGCCTCACTCTTGCTCACCAATGTGGAGCCTTGACTAACGAATCAGGAGCGACAAACCTCCCCGGCTGCTTCCTTGCACCTGCAGTCTTAACCCTTTCGCCTTCTCTGTTGGCAGGTCCGATGCAGGAGACGGTGAAGGACTTTTGGAGAATGATCTGGCAGGAGAACTCTGCCAGCATCGTCATGGTCACAAACCTCGTGGAAGTGGGCCGGGTAAGCCTCTCTTGCAGGTACCCGGGCAGAGGATGCTGGAGGCGCGCTCTCCCACATCTCTCTGTTCCACGCACTGTGCTAAGTGCCTCCCGGTCAGTATCTCCCCTCGCGGCAGCCTGTAAGGGAGCCATCGCCACTCCTATTTCACATCCGAGCAGTGTCCTTTCCCTTCCGATCCCTCATCCCTTTTCCCACCCTCTCTCTCCATTGATGGCATCATCTCACATATTTCGAAGAAATTAAAGCCATCAGTCGTGAACTCTGGTCATTGTCACACCACCAAGCTACAATCCTCCTTGTATCTACGACCATCTTCTTGTCCTTCCCCTCTGTCATCAGGTTCAACCATAGGCAACGGCTGTTTATGTTGACCCCAAATGGTCCAAAATCAGCCATTTCTCGTGGCTCCGCCTAATACCACAGAAGCCGTGTTTCCGCCCCTTTGAAGGCGAGCCTAATGCCTCGAATCACGGATTCTGCTTAAGAGATTTCTCATTTGCCCCTCTCCCTTGAAAAATCAGTCTCTTTCTCATTGCTAGACTGTTCCTCTCCGCATACAAACATGCTCAGTACCTTCCACCTTAAAAAAAATGAAAACAGGCAAACAAAAATTATTCTCTTGTCCCTACTTTTTGGCCAAACCTTAAAGAAGGCTCTGTTTCTGCACTCCTGTTTTCTTCTACCCACTCCAGCATAGCTTCTCCCTCCCCTCCACCACCAGTGGTATTGTCAATGTCACTCACATCCTTCATGTTGACAATCCAGTCGCCACTTTCTCTTCTCATCTTACGCAACCTCTCAGCAGCATCTGACACTTTGTCACCTGCTCTTCCTCCCCTGACCTCTAAATCTTGGTATTCTTCAGGGCTCAGGCCTTGGTCTCCCTCTCTGCTCTATCTCTGCTCTCTCCTGAGTCATCCTTAACTAGTCCTTGGGCATGAACATTGGACTGCCATCCCCAGCTTCTTTTTGTCTACTTGGTTAACGGCGGCATGCGGGCGGGCGGGCTGCTGAGTTTAAAGGCAAGGTGTACAAACGCTAGAATTAAAAGGGCCTTTCTGTATGCCATATGAACTAACTAAAGAGTGGGCAGGTAAGTTTTTGTTTTGGTAAGAACCAGATGATCCATAAAGAGTTCTGGCCTCCATGATAATGGGAAAATCTGGGCTGTCATATGCCAGGAAACGAGTGTGGACACCTCATGGCCTCATAGGCATTTAGGGCCAGGTGAGACATTATCCCTGGGCCCACTCCTATATAGTCCATGCCCTGGTTTTACAGATGAGGAAACAGACCCAAACAGGTGGAGTAACTACCCTGAAATCAAACCTGACTCTAGATTCTCATCTGGGTGCTCGTGGTCTTCCACTCAGACTGTTCCCCCAGGACTCAGGCCCCAGTGCAGCTACTGTGGGCAAAAAGGCCAGCCCAGGATTCGAGAACTCAAAGGCAAAGCTTATTCCACGTTGGAAACAGATTCCCTTGATGGATAGACCTTGAATCTAAGTTGGATGTTGGAAGTTCTTGGTGGAACTCTGGCTGGTAGCCAAGCACCGTACCTGATACGTATTGTGAGTTATTAACTCCATTTGTCTCACAACAATCACAGGAGACAGTGTTTCTGGTTATTGTTCAGACAGCCTGGGTTTGTGTCCTGGCTCCATCCCTCACTGACAGTTGACCTTGGGCAATTTTCTTAGCCTTCCTATACTTCTGATTCCTCATCTGTAAAATAGGGGTAATAATATATCTACTTCATAAGGCTATGGTGACAAGTGATTAAAATTATACATGTAAAGTATTGGTGGAATACGGCGTAAGCAGTGTTAGATGCAGTCAGCAGTCAGTAAATGTTAGCTGTCACTATTAACAGGAAACTAAGGCTCAGAGAGGTTCTAGCACTTTCTGGAAGCTACATGGCTACCGAGTGTTAGAACCAAGCAATGACTCCGTTTGCCTTCAAACCCTGTTGCACTGTACCAGTGTTTCCCTAAGTGGGTTCCATGGGATGCTAGTCTGCAGGATGCTTAGTGAGAAGAGGGTTCCATGGTTAAATACGTTTGGGAAATGCTGTGTCCTCTTTGCCCCTTTTGGAGAGTTGTGAAATACATTAGCAGTAGCGCACTGAAGGAGCTGAGTAGTCCTGTAGCAAAGCAGCCTGTTTAACTCTGTGTAATCCAGCATTTCCCAAACTCATTTGACCACAAAACCTTTTTTTTGTTTGTTTTTTGTTTCTTGTTTTTTTTTACCTAACACCTATTAGCACCCAGCGGAACACACTGTGGGAAAGGCCACTCTAGGCCGTGCGGCGTCCCCCGGAATGGTAATAATACTTTTGTTTTTTTAAGGGGAAAACCGTGATCTCTTTTTCCTCCATGGAGTGTGAACTAAAGAGTCGACCGTGGGGATGGTTTGTTCGTAGCACGTGTACCCACTGCCGGGGCAGAGAGCAGCTGCAGAGTCTTCCCTTGGAGCCTAGCACCTGCCGTCCTTTCCCAACTCAGATCCTTCCTCCTTCCGGCCCCGCAGTTACCACCTCTTAATGACGTCCCCGTCCTGAGCACTTCTGCTTCCACCTCCTCACTGTCTCCCACCTTTTATCCTCATCTCTGCTCAGCTGACAACACTCAGCTGCTCCAGCCTGATATTGTAGAAAGGGGACTCAGCCAGTCCCCAGACTGGCCACATGACCTTGGACAAGTCACCCAACTTCTAAACTTGAGTATTATTTTCATCCATAAAATGGGGATAATAATACCCACCCAACTTACCTTGTTCTACTTGATCACTTAGTGTGGAAATGCATTTGAAAATTGCAAGGAGCTTTGCAAAAGAAGGTACGACTATTATTCCTAATGGCTCCAGTGCCTTTGGGACTGAGCTCGGCCCTAGACAGTGTGCTGTCCCCTGGCCAGCTGAGAACCCCATGGACTGGTTCTCAGTCCACCAAAGTCGCCCTCGGGTGTATTTGAATGGGAAGGCCAAATGAGGCGGCTGCTCACACGTAGCCACGTGCTTATACATCCCTGTCTCTGTTCTCTCTGTCTCTCACCTGGCCACAGGTGAAGTGTGTGCGATACTGGCCAGATGACACGGAGGTCTACGGAGACATCAAAGTCACCCTGATTGAGACAGAGCCCCTGGCAGAATATGTCATCCGCACCTTCACAGTGCAGAAGGTAAGCTTCCCTGCAGCTGCGGGCAACCTGTCCACCAGGGGAGCTGGCTTGTGTGTGCACCAGAACACGTGGGGCCCAAGGGTCTGCTCTGTGCCCAGCCCCACACTTGGCAGCAGTGACAGATCAGCCATTGAGCCAGACACGGATCCTGCTACAATAGAACCCACATCTAGTAGGAGGTACAAACAGCATTCAACAGACAGATCAATGAAACAATGACACCTTGTGATAAAAGCCACAAAGGAACATGCAAAGGGTGGAGAGAGAAAGCCACAGGAAGAGGGGTGGTCAGAGGGCTCCTCTCAGGGGAGGAAGCATTTGGACAGGGAATGAAGGAGGAGGAGCTGGCAGAGGATAGGATGGAAGGAATAATATCACCGACAGGGAAAACATGCAAAGTGTGAAGGGAAAAAAAGATCTCGACGTGTTCTGGGCCTGTGGTTCTCAACTGGGGCAATCTTGTCTTCCAGGGGATATTTATCAATGTCTGGAAACATTTTGGGTTGTCACAACTGAAGGGTAGAAAGTAGGCTGTCACTGGGATCTGGCAGCCAGGGATACTGATTAATATCCTACAATGCCCAGGACAGCCCCCACAACAGAGAATTATCCTGCCCAAAGTGTCAATAGGGCCAAAGTTGAGAAATGCTGGTCTAGACATAGGGGTGCAGGAGCTTGATGAACAAGAATGAGACTGCGAATAACAATTATTATCATATTTATAATGTAATTATTATATAATCATTGCTATTATAGCATTACTCTTAGATCATTATGACAACTAACATTTACTAAGCACCTACCTAGTAAACCAGGTGCTTTGCTAAGTGCTTTGCATAGATTACCTCACTGAATCCTCCCAACAATGCTTTGAGGTAAATACTATTATTATCCTCATTTTACAGGAGAAGAAACTGAGACACTGAGAGTTTAAGTCAGTTGTCCAAAATTCCCCAGCCACCCTGAAGCACACTGCCCCTTCCACTACACCATAGTTGCCATTTTTCTAAAAGCAACTGCATTCATGCAGTTAGGCCTGCATTTAGACACAGGCCTAAGGGTACAAAAATACTGGGGACTTATGTGCTTTCAGAGCTGTGCCCTTGGGGTTTGGACAAGTCCTTGCAAGGGTCAAAGCAGGCTGCTCTGCAGACTGGAGCCCAGAATGCACACAGTGCTGTTCTTGCGTGACCGTGGACCAACCACTGAGGGGTAACCTTCAGCTCCTGTCAGCTGAGGGCAGGTCTCCAGCGAAGGGGACAACGGTAAGGCACCGGGAGCCAACATGCCCTGCAGCTGAGGCCGAGAGCACAAGCCCAGTGAAGAGGATCTGGGCGGGGCGCCATTGTCATCCACCACATCTGTGGCCAGTGCCTGGGAAGGGACTGAGTGGCTGGGGACATGGTGGCCCATCCTGAGACCCAGACCCTGGGCGGGGAGGCCTTGAGAATCACAGCCAGTAAAGCATGCTGAGGAGTGAGGGTCCTTTCCTGGGTTGTCTTTTTGTTTTTCTTCTCAACGATCATGAGGGAAGATACTCCCCGTAGGGAGACACCCTTAAAAGACTCCTCTGGGCTCAGCCAAGGCACACAGGCGGGCACTCAGCAAACACTGCCTGGGATCTTAGCTCAGAATCGGTTCCGGAGCGGGCAACCCAGAAATCATAAACAGAAAGTGTTGTGTGCCCTCAAAGAGAGCCTGGTCCCATCAGGGACAGAGGAGCCTTGGAAAATAGTCACAGCGCAGGTGGGAGGGGCTAGACGGAGGGCTTCCCAGGACTGAGCTGATTTGGAGGACGGAGTGAAGAAATCCCAAGTGTTTTTGGAGCTGCCTTTTCCTCTCTTCTTCAGCTCACCCACCACTGCCTTTATCTGGGTCTTTATTCTCTTCCTCCTAGCCGGGCTCTGCCCCTGGCCTTGCCCCTGCCTTAGTTCGGGTTTCCTGGAAGCAGATCCCGTGGCAGGAGGGTTTGGGTGCCCGGGATCCTGTGTCGAGGGAGAGTGTGCAGGAGAAAGTGGGTGAGGGAGGCAAGACAGGGCGGGGGCCGGAGACAGCCCTGGGGATGTGGCCTCAGCTGGAGACTGGCTTCCACCTGCGGCACTGCGTGCTCGGGCCAATCCTGAGGCACGGGGGCCTTGGGCACGCCCATTCAGGTAACCAAGTATTCTGGTTTGCCAGAACAGTCCTGGTTTTAGTACTGAAAGACCCATATCCTGGGAAACCTCTCTGTCCTGGGCACACTGGGCAGTTGACAAAGCCAGTTGGTCACTCTAACTCTCCCACCCTTGCCCCAGGGGAGGGGACCCCTGTTCAGCTGAGAGTGGCTGTGGGATGCAGCCTCCTAAAATACAAGTATAATCACACACTTCCCCTTCTGTGCAACCATCTGTGCGACTTCCCTACTGCTCCCCAGTGCCTTTGAGATCGAGTCCAACGGCCTCGATGTGGATTCAAGGCTTTCCGGGATCCAGCGCCCACCCATCCTCCCACGGCCCAGGTCCCCCATGGCCTGTCTTCCACCTGCCTCAGCGGACTCTCTGCATACCCCATGCTAACTAAGCTCTGTCCCCAGGCCCTTGCCCAAGCTGCCCCCGTGCCTTG
This sequence comes from Varecia variegata, assembly GCA_028533085.1. Lineage (NCBI taxonomy): Eukaryota > Metazoa > Chordata > Mammalia > Primates > Lemuridae > Varecia > Varecia variegata. The sequence continues at coordinate 177,708,158 of CM052436.1, forward strand.
GATTCCCTCCCTGCCATCGACTGGGTGATGCTCATGCATCAGCACATCTTAATGACCAGGAGTGCAGACCCTGGAGCCAGAAAGCCAGAGTGCACGTTGTCACTTTACAACTTACTAGTCGTATTGTGACCTTAGGCATGTGATTCAACCTTGTTTGGCCTCAGTTTCTTCATCCGTAAAATGAAGATAACAATGGGAGGATTGGTATCAAGATTAAGTGAATTAACACATTGAAGTGTTCAGAAGAGTGACTGGCACACAGTCAATGCTTAATAAATGCTAGCTATTATTTTCATTATTACTACATTTCAAGATTCAGGTCAAGCATCACCTCTTCCAGGAAGCCTTCTCTGATTTCTCCTCTCCTCAGATCAGGTTAGCTGACACTCCTTTACACATTTTAGTAAAATTATTCACTTAGGAGTCTGCCTCCCCAAAGAGGCCATAAGCTGTTCCAGGGACAAGGGCTGTGGCTTTTATTTCTACCTTCCTGGTGCCTAGCATAAGGCTGGGCACAGATAAGCTTTGGTGAATTTTTTTCTTCTTGTTTGAGACAGGGTCTTGCTCTGTTGCCCCGGCTGGAGTGCAGTGGCATCATCATAACTCACTGCAACCTCAAACTCCTGGGCTCAAGTGATCCTCCTGCCTCAGCCTCCCGAGTAGCTGGGACTACAGACGTGTGCTACCATGCCTGGCTAATTTTTCTATTTTTTGTAGAGACAGAGTCTTGCTATGTTATTTAAGTTGGTCTATTTTTTAACTAAAGGAATGAACAATCAAACTGACTCTTCCTATTCAATGCTCTCTACATATCTGCAGGAGACTGCTAAGTAGCAAAAAAGCAGGTAGAGGGAGCTGTATAAGCAAAGGCTCAGAGGTATGACCTGGCCATGGAATAGTCAGAAAACCACTGTTTGGCCTAGAGTGCATTTTTGTTTGTTTGTTTGTTGGGCGGAGGGGAGTGGCGGGAATTGATCAGAGCTGTAGGTAGGCCCTACCACTGCTCTGCTTTTATTTGTTTCACATCTTATAATTCTAAATAAGGATCTAATTAATAAGGAAGTCTGATAAATTTTTTAAACTTTGAAAGTCACAGAGACTATCACAGTCAAGGCTAGAACACTAGAGGAAATTAGATCTCAATCACTGAAAGGCCTCGTATTTCACTGGAAGCAATTTGAACTTGGTCTTTAGGACCATCATTTCTTTGAGTCTGTTCTACTGAATACACTTCTCATAAAACGCCTGTCAAAGAGGGTCCCCTGGGCAAACACTTGCTATATTGTCCTCTTGGGCATTCAGAATGTGTATGAGCGCACTAAAGGCTCTGAGAAGTCCTGCAATAAAGCAATCAGTTTTACTTCAACTAGTTCCACACTTCCCAAATGTCCAAATGTGACTGATCCCAGAATCACTCTGTGCAGTGACATCTGTTAACCCTTCGAAGGTCGTGTCCTCCCTGGAGGTTGTTGGACTGGGTAAGGGAGGGCAGCTGCTATAGGAACAGAGGCCCATTCTCTCCTCAGAAAGGCTACCACGAGATCCGGGAGCTCCGCCTCTTCCACTTCACCAGCTGGCCCGACCATGGCGTCCCCTGCTATGCCACTGGCCTTCTGGGCTTCATCCGCCAGGTCAAGTTCCTCAATCCCCCGGAAGCTGGGCCCATAGTGGTCCACTGCAGGTGAGTCAAAGGTCCCCCACCTAACCAGGAGCACCTCTGCAGCTCGGCTTTCTCAGAGAGGGAGAGATTATCTTTTCCAGTAGCCTTAACTCTCTGCCTTAAAGACTCTACTGCCTGTGTCCCCTGGGCCCAATGCTTTCTGATGAGATCCGGTCCCAGGGTCTAACAACATCAACAGTACTAGCTGCAGTAGTCATTGCTATTGTTGCCCTGAAATAGTAAAGTCACTGGAGATTGAGGCTGGGTGCTGGCAGCACCTGCTATACCTGCCGTGAGTAAATTACCCACATTACTTCATTTACCTCTCATCCAGCCTCGAGAGGTGGGCATTAGTATCATTCCCATTTCACAGATGAGAAAACTGAGGTGCCAAGAAGGTAGACACAGAGCTGGGATATTTAACATGCTTTTCTCCAGACACTTGCCCTCAGCTCCTTGGTGTGGCAGCGGCATGCCTTGGCAGAAGCTTGCTTCTCTTCGTTTCTATTATTTTTAAACTCACTTGCTGGCCTTCAGGGTCCCTAATAGAGAGTAAGTGGACAGCACCAGGTTTCTCCTTATTATGGGGAAGAGATATTTTCAGCTCTGACCTAGAAAGTCACATTGAGAATGAGTGGCACGTCTTTGAATCCTCCCAAATGGAGATGAAGTGTCGTGTCAAGGGCATTCAGAATTGGAGGAGGATGGATGTCCCGACCTGAAGCTGACCAGCCTGCGTCCCCCTCCCTCCCATTGCCTCTCTCCTCCAGTGCGACCTTGGCCAGTGCAACTTTTCAGACCCTGCGTGCTCAGGGGATTATGTCCCTGCCCTGGCAGTATCCGTGTCAGTCGAGGGACCAAGGAAGACCCCGTAAACTGTGGATGTCTCAGAGCCGGCCCCCTCACACAGCATCCATTTATCTTCACTGCAATAGTAGCTACACAAGCCCATTTCACAGATGAAGCAAATGAGGATGGAGAGGCCTGGGCTTAGACACCTGTGGGCTCTCTAAGTGTCTTGCACGTATTCTCTGCTTTGCATCTCAGAGCAACCCAAGGACAATAGAACCTTAGCTCCAAAGCCCTATATCCCAAAGAGCAGCAGGAATAGGGATTAGAGAGAAAGAGCAACAATGGCAAATATTTATCAGGCCTTCTGCTAAACCCCAGTGCTGTGCATGGTGGCTCTACATCCGCATCTCCATAGCAAGTCACCTGAATGCATCTGAGCAGAATGGTACTCACGCCTGGGGCTGTTGTGAAGATTGAATGGGTTGGCTAAGTGCCTGGGAGAATCCCTGACATGCAGTAAGCACTGAAAAATATCACTATTCTCTGCCTCTTATTGTCGTCCCCCGCCCCCAGATGGTTAATCCCTCAGGAGAAGCACCGTATTTTCATATCCCCACTCCCAATCCCAGCATCTAGTGCAATGTAGATGCTCAACAAATATTTGTTGAATATAAATAGCAACTATTAATTGAGAAATTATTATGCAGCTAGGCACAGGGCTAAGCAATTTACATGCATTATGTTTTTAATGCGATTTCATACAGTTTACACGTGGTATCTATTAATGCTACAAGGTAGGTCTGTTTGTTATTATCAGCATGATTTTGCGGAGGACAGTATGGAACCCAGAAAGATTAAGTTATTTGTACAAGGTTACACAGCCGGTAGTAGAGCCGGGGTTTGATCCCCAGGGTCCCTTCCAAATACCCTGTATTCAATTACTTTCCGCTGCTGAAATCAGCACAGCCCAATCCTCACAAAGCCCCTGCAGGGAGGCATGTTATATGCGTCAGAAAACTGAGGCTCACAGACACCAGGCAACTTGTTCACTGATGGTTTCAAGATCCAAAACCGAATTGGGCTGGTTCTTTCTGCTAAAACATGTTGAGGATGAGACACTGAAGAAGAAACAGATGAGTGGTCCTTTGTACTCCCTCCTCCATACTGAAGGCCGGCCCGTTGAGCCCCTTGTGTGGGCTCTGGATTCGGCAGGATTGTTCTGAAGCAAATATAAGTCAGACTTCACTCAATTGAAACCATGAAATTTTACCACGAATGAAGACTCTGCTTCTGACGGGCTTGCTTTCCGGATCGCTGTGGGTGCTGGTCCCCACTGGCCTATGCTCCTTGGATCTGTAATCAGCCAATGTTGCTTTTCTGTCTTGTTCCATCGCTCTTCCTCTTGGCATTTCCTTTGATTTCCACATTGTCAGACAAAGACACTTGTTTCCACGTGGAAAGCAAGACATGAAAATGCAGCCAAAGTGGGCCTCCCCAACAGTCTGCCTGGCCTTCCCTTCCCAGACTGTACGTGGTTACAGCAAATGTCCCATTTGTCTCTGGGTCAGCATCCTTGTTTCAGAAGCCAGCACCAATCTGGGCAGGGCTGGCCGTGGTCCATGGACTCTCACTGAGTTCTCGCTATTTTGTACTTGGTCTGAGAGTCCCATCAGTGATCAGAAATTGAATATAAATCAGGAAACATGATACCTGACAAGGGTCTCAGGACTGTCAGCTGCTCCGGTTCAGTGATGCTCTGGGTCATGATCCCAGGGAAACAGGTGGAGCCAAACACCAGGCTTTGGACATGAAAGGCTCTGGGATTTGTTCTCTGCCTTGGGGACAGCTCAGGGGACTCTAGTTTCTGCCCTCTCATTCACCTCCCCTCTGTTCTCTCTGTTCCTCTCCTTCCTTGCTTCCATCCTTCAACTGATTTGCTGAAGAAGAAAAAAGGGAGAGGAGAAAAGAAGGGAAGGAAAGAGGAAAGACTTGTTTATTGGGCATCTCCGGCGTGCTAGGACCACGTTAGGTGTTTTACACTATATAGATGAGTTATCATTATCCGATGACTGGGAAAACTGCATGCACACATGTTGTGTAAGTGTGAATTGTGTCCTGTATTATTAAGAAAGGAAGTGTAAGAGCACACAGTCTGCAGCCAGACTGCCTGGGTAAAAGTCCCAGCTCTGCCACTTGCCAGCTGTGTGACCGTGAGCAAGGTCAGCCCTCTGTGCCTCCGTTTTCTCACCTGTGAAATGGGATGAGACACTTCCTAACGACCTCATAGGGAAATTTATATAGGTAACATTCGTAGAGCACTTAGAACAATGGCGGGTACTCTCTAAACCCTAAATAAGTATTTGTTAAATGAGTACAACAAAATAAATCAGTCCTGATAAAACAGCCTCGAAAACAAGCATTCCTCTCTTATTTTAGAAAGGAGAGAGCTGAGGCTCTAAGTTTAGTTGCCTGTGCAGCATCTCCTGGGAGTGTTGGGATTCAGACTGTTGGGCTCTGTCTGGCTTCAGCACGCTGCCTCTCGGCAGGGCCCTCGAGGACGGGGCTGCATGGCGGTGGGGGGTGGCTCAGGGCTGGCTCCACCCCGATCCCTAACGCAGACCATACCTTCTCTCCCAGCGCTGGGGCTGGGAGGACCGGATGCTTCATTGCCATCGACACCATGCTTGACATGGCCGAGAACGAAGGGGTGGTGGACATCTTCAACTGTGTGCGCGAGCTCCGGGCCCAGAGGGTCAACTTGGTACAGACAGAGGTGAGTCCTAGGGGACTGAGCCACTGGCCGAGGAGAAGCATGCTAGAACTGGGAGACCCATGCAGGGAGGCATCCTATAGAAAGGGACCCGGGTGTGGGAGGAGTGGGAGGGTGTAAACACACCACTTGCTATGGGGAGACCACTGCAGAGGATGGGGTGCCCCAGCCAACCCTGGCGGTCTGCAGTGCAGGGACTTCCACCAGTGATGAATGATGGTGAGTTCCCCATCTCTGAGGGCAACCAAGCAGCGACCAAATGGCGACTTCGGGGATTCTTTGAATAGTATTTCTGCCTTGGGTGAAGGAGTAGGAGGGAAAGAGAAGCACTGGCACGTATGGAATGCCTGCCATGTGCCAAGCATCGATTCAGTCACTGCAGGGAATGGCTTAATCAACAAACTTTTTGAGTACTTGAACTAGGTGCTGAGGATTCCGAGAGGGATAATGCACAGCCCCTGCCCTTGAGGGAGGGGACCTTCGGGCACCTCTCTGTGCAGTTATAGAGCCCAAGACCTGAGGGATGTGGAAGGGGTTCGTCTATTGTTGCACACCTGCTATGAGCCAGGAGTACACATTCTCTGTATTCAGAATATTGTTTCTACTCCTCCCAGCAACCTGTGGTCTCGCTCCTACTAGTATCCCCATTTTGCCAATGAAGAAGAAACCCAGAAATCACATCCCCAATACCTCACATAGCCAGACTGTCATAGAACATGGGTCCCTGTGTCCCCAAGACCCTGCATGCTCTCGCCAAGCACCTTTTCTGCCTGTCCCACTCCCCTGTGCCCTGGCTTGTCGTCCCTGCAATCAGCCCATCTTCTGGTTCCAGTGAAGGCTGTGGGTGCCCAGGCAGTCAGAGGAGGGACAGATGAGAAGCCGCACACATCCTCAACCCTGCAAAGGGAAGTTACCCAGAGGGAAAACCCCCACTGATAGGGTTACACACACAGGACCCCGGTGCAGGCCGGTCTGCGGGCTTCCAGCACTAAAGCCAGGAGGGCTGCTCCGTCTGTTCCCAGGTCCACGCGTGCAGAAGGCAGCCTCGCTGCTTGGAGTCAGACACATGGTCCTCACTGTTCGGTGGGGGAGACACAGTCACATGCAGATTCATCATGATGAACCTGGATGAGCACTTTATAGAGAAATAGGCCAAGTTCTGCAGGAAAAAAGGTCACTCAACAAACATTTATCAACGGCCTAGAAGTAACCACAACTTCTGCCTGATGGATTAATAGATGACTTTCCAGAAGGAATGAAACATTGGAGGTATAGAGAGGGAGAGTGGAGTTTCAGAAGAAGAGAACAGCAGGTACAAAGAAGCCCGATGGGAAAGGAATGACACATGTTTTAGGAGCAGACCCTGAGACAAAGATTTGAGGGCAAGTAGTTTATTTGGGAGATAATCCCGAAACATGCTGGTTGGTGAGTGGGAACGTGAGAGAGAGAAGGGGAGGCAGCAAACAAAGACGACTTTAACAAGCTGTTAAACACTGTAGACAACTGGAGCCCATTTCTGCCGGGATCTCCAATAGGGTGGAACACGCACCTCCAAGTTATCCCACCTAAGCGGGGAGGGAATGTGGGTTTTATCCCCAACTCTCCATCTCTCGTTGGTTGAGGGCTACTACCCAGGGCATTAACTCTTTGGTCCTGCTGGCTTGCCCTGCACACAACCTGGGTGTGCTCCTGGGACTAGAAAGAAAGCCCTCAGCAGAGAATTCCAGGCATCTGCAGCAAGCAGCTGTCATTAGGTGAAGGTGAAAGCTGAGGGGACGTGGGCTAGACACCAAGAACACGTGCTGATGCATGTCTAGAAGGTTCTCACTTTTATCAGTGACTATGCTCTTCAATCTTATACAAGGAACAAAACTCACCATAGTTCAGTTGATCACAATGAAACATGGAAACTTGGCCCTTTGGGTTACAGGATAAAAAGTAAGGATTCTGCAATATAAATCATATCCATTCTTTACAGTCTGCCAGAGGAAATGTGGACAACAAACTCCAAAAGCCACTGTTCTTACCTGGTACCCTAGTCCCTCTCCCCTTGACTTTGCAGGAGCAATACGTGTTTGTGCACGATGCCATCCTGGAGGCGTGCCTCTGTGGCAACACCGCCATCCCTGTGTGTGAGTTCCGCTCTCTCTACTACAACATCAGCAGGCTGGACCCCCAGACAAACTCCAGCCAAATCAAAGATGAATTTCAGGTATGGACAAATCTTAGGCTCAGTGACTGTCCTAGTCAGTTCAGGTTGTTATAGCAAATTTCCATAGACTGGGTGGCTTAAACAGTAGACATTATTTATCACATTTCTGGAGGCTGGGAAGTCCAAGATCAAGCTGTCAACAGATCAAGCGTCTGGGGAGGGCTCACTTCCCGGCTTGCAGATGGCTGCCTTCTCATTGTTTCTTCACATGGTGGAAAGCAGAGAGGAAGAAAACTCTCACATTTCTTATTATAAGAGCACTAATCTGATTCATGAGGGCTCCACCCTCATGACCTAATCACCTCCCCAAAGCCTCCACCTCCTAATACCATCACTTTGGGGGTTAGGATTTCAGCATATGCATTTTGGGATGATGCAAACATTCAGGCCATAACAGTGACCCAGCCAGCTTCAGTGGCTTTGTGTGCATTCATGGGGCTTTCTTTGTGAGAATTGATGTGTCTATGCACTTTCAGTGTTTGCAGTTCTAGGCAGCTACAGAATGCATTTCAGAACATAAAATGCACAGCCACGAGCAACCATGAACCACTCAGTGATTGCTGAGGCTCGTTTTTAACTATGATTTTGTTTTTGAACTGAGGTCTTACGCAGTTCTTGTCCAGGTTGTGATCGGAGACAAGTTCATACACACAGGTGTGAATTTTGTACTCCTCCTTCCCTGGCGGGACTCAGGGTTTTTCAGTATTTTCTCATGGAAAAGTGCAAAATCTTGGCCCCCACCCAGACCGATTGAATGAGAACCTTCTATTTAACAAGATGTCTGGGTGATTTGTAAGCATATTAAACTTCGAGAAGCACCGTCCTAGAGCACAGATCAGGCATAGCGAATCTGCACCTCGGAGCCCATATGGTCAGAGTTGTAGCAACTTCGGTCTGAAAGGCCTGGGTATGAATCACTGGGTAAGGCAAAGGCAGAGTTTAGCCCTTCATCTTAAGGCCAGTGCCAGGGTCCCACTTGGGCAATGGGAGCTGAGGACCAGGCCAGGAGAAGCAAGGAAGCTCTAGGACTTGCTTCAAGTCTATGGGCAAATGCTGGGCCTGTAGTTCCATGGGCAGATACCCCAGTGAGGCCAGTACCTTAGTGCTTCTTCCAACACTAGTCTTTATTGATTTGGAGTAGAGACAGAGTGCTGAATGAGGGAAGGACGGGGGACACAGAACCCTGGCCATCCCTGGCCATTGCACATAACATCTCATCTAATCTTCTGGCTGGAGAAGTTCAGTTTCAAACTTGGAAGACTTACTCTGCAGAGCACAAACCCTGCAATTTTCCAGACCTACTAAGACTTGCCCCTTGGAAATCTCTCATCCCTCCCGAGCAGCTCATCCAAGCATCCCGCATCCTCAGACAGCTCTCTCTCTCTGAGAAGAGTGGTGCTAAATCATTTTCTTCATTCCGTGACACTCCACATGATGTTTAACACTCATTAGGGATTCCCTTCCCCTGTGTCACATATGACCTCCTGGCTGGCCCACCCCTGACTGCTGCACTGGCTGAGCTGAACTGCTTAGTTCACGTGATTGGCAGGTGTGGCAAGTCTGTGTCTAAGCCTGCGTGTGGGTGTGCTGTCCCTGCAGCCTCAGCACCTTGAAGGTGTCACACAGTTCACAGGCCCTGCAGCAGGGAGCAGGAGATGATAGAACATCACCCCAGAAGAGGAACAGGACCTGGGGAAGGGACAGTGGGGCCTGACCTGGAGGGGAGAGGTAGGCAATTTAGGCTCACTTGGAACGTCACTGTGTCTCTGTTCAGGGGCAGCCACCTGAGCAGGGCCTATCTGTCCACCTTTGTGCCCCCCAGACCCTCAACATTGTGACGCCCCGCGTGCGGCCTGAGGACTGCAGCATTGGGCTCCTACCCCGGAACCATGATAAGAATCGGAGCATGGACGTCCTGCCTCTGGACCGCTGCCTGCCCTTCCTCATCTCGGTGGACGGGGAATCCAGCAACTACATCAACGCGGCACTGATGGACGTAAGCCAAGCCCTGGCAGGAAGCTTCTGGCTGGCATTCCAGGGAACAGCTCCTTCCCAGGGTGGAGATGGCTGGACCCCAGGGCCCGGACTCCACCATCCAGCCTCTCCTTGCTCCTGACCTGCTGGCCCCAAGGACCTTGCTCCCCCAAGAGGCTCTGGTCCAAACCTAGACAAGCCGTGCTCTTGGCTCCTTTGCTCACATAAAGAGCCTAGAAAGAATAGACCGAAGGCTTAAAGTGGCTCCCATGACACCACGGCAAGTCTACAGGCCTGCCCAGCACCCCTTCCCATCTTCCAGCTGACTCCCATGGCCCTGAGCCCTGGGAACACAATATGGTGCAGACACAGGTTCTGCCCTCTAGTAGCTCCCATGCAGGCCCCCAGATAACACTTGTGCAGAGGCAAGAATGAGGATGCACATAGTAGGTGCTCAGTACATGGTTACTGGGCACGTGATGGGAAGTGGTAAAACAAGCAGGGTGGGGAGCAGGCCATGTCCCAACTGTCCTGTTAGGGGCACTGTCTCCTGCCTTCTCGACATCAGGCCCTAGAAGGGCACTCCATGCTGCCCTGGTTTGGGATTAGGGTCCTGTCCCTGCCCCAGTGGGCCTATGCTGCTGCCTCATGTGCTTCTCCCTGGGGCCTTCCAGCTACAATGATACTTGTGAGTCTCATTGCTTCACCTCCAAGGTATGGAGGTGTTTGCAGCAGGGCAGAACCAGAGACCAGCTAGTCCCAGCCATGCACTTTTCAGCAGAGGAATGGAGGCCAGAGAGAGAACTAGATTTGCTCGAGGTCACCCAGAATGCTAATGGCAAATCCCAAACCCTAGAATTTATTTCTTGAGCCTCCCCACAGTTTTCTCCATCCAGTAAGATGCAAACATTGCACCTCCGGAGGCCAAGGACCAAGAACACTGTGGCCTGATTGAAATGAGGTCTTCTAGGTTCCCTCCCCACCCCATATCTGAAATCACATCCGTCCAGCCCATGAGGCCCTCCCATCTCACTCAGAACAGACAAGAACATGGGGTGTTCTCTCCTGGGGTCAAGGCCAACTACTTTTCTAATCTCTGATCCTCTTGCACTTTCTCCCCAAGGGTCTTAGGTGTTGGAAGCAGGGAGGTGATGGGAGTTCCAATGCCCATCTCAGCTCTCTAGGGGTCTGCCCTGGCCTCCGCCCACAAGGTGCCCCTGTCCTGCATGAAAACCCTGGCCCCAGGTCTCATCTTGGTCATGTCAAGTAGCTGGAAGTGGAGAGAAGACTTCTGGCATTAGCTTAGCTTATAGCCTTCCAAAGTCAATGTGTGCGTGTGTCTGTGTGTGTGTCTGTGTGTGTGTGTGTGTGTGTAAGCTGAGAGATGGGGTTCAGAGGTGCACCCACACTTCCAAGTTCCTCCTAGCTTTGTCTGCCACTTGTCCCAACACTCCTCCCTGCCTTCCTCATCCAAGCAAGGATCAAACAAGCTCCTGGCTTCTACTTAGTAGGTTAGATGCTGCCTGGAGTCAAATGCCTTCTGCCAAGCTCTGATGCTGATTGTATTCTCTTTGTCCACGGGGCATTTCTCCTGTGAGCCATCACTGGGCCTTTTCCTTTCTTATATTAAAAAAAAAAGTCCTTATCTGTATTCCAGCTCAGTCTGTGCATTATCTGGTAACCATAGCAGCTTTGCTTCTAGCAGAAAAATATGAAGTCCTCTGGGTTAATTTTTAATGTTTCCCCTGGTAAAGGATGATGTTATCCATGAAATGGATTGCCGACTGATCCCTGAAACCCGGCAGGAGCACGGATCTCGAACATATTTTCAGATAAGGCTTTGTCAGGCATGCTGGCCTAATAGAGCATTTATCACAGAGACAGGAAAAAAGGCAAGAAAACTAACATTCACTGAGTGCCGGGCACCATGTCGGGCCCTGGACTTGTGCTGTCTCGTTTTGCATTTGGGTATTAATATCTCCATTTTCCAGTGAGGTCCTGAGGGTCAGAGTATTTCTGGCACTTGCTCAAGGTCAACTAGCTCAGAAATAGGGGATTCACGGATCTGAACCCTACGTCTGTTGACTCTTAATGCCTGGATTCCTTTCCATGTCTGGAATTGGCCTGTCTGTCTGTAGCTAAGAGTTTGGCTTTTGGGAAACTAAATGGTCCGCCCTCCCAGACGCCCCTCTGATCATGCCACTGGCTGGGAGAAGGCCCTTGGAAAGCAGAACCCCCTGCTGCATGCCTGACATCCTTTGCAATGCACGCGAGGCTTTGTCCCTCTTCCCTCCCCATCTTCCTTCTGACTTGTGACTCCACTGAAAACAGCTATGACTCCCACAGAAACCGTCTCCTGAGAAAACTTGCTGAGAACACGAGCTATTTCTCAGGTGTCACAAACTGCTCACGAAGTGAGCAAGCTCCCCAAGCTCTACAGACACCTTCTTCACAGGGTAGTGTGACAGTTACGGCCCAGTTGAAGCTTGCAGACTCCCACAGGCCATTTCCTCTGGGCCTCTGTTTCCCCATCTGTAACACGGGACTGAATTTATTCACATTCGCTGGAGCTGCACTGAGGCCTGGCGTGTGCACCAGCCACAATGCTGGTGCCACGGGTGAAAGACAAAGTCAAGGGTGTTTCCACCCTTCCAGTGGGCATACGATCAGGCTCTTGTATGCTGGTCTTTCCACATACAAATCTCATTCAATCTGTATGACATCCATCCCTTTGGATTTATGATTCCTGTTTTCCAGTTATAGAATCGGAGCTTTGGAGTGATCCCATAACTTGCCAGTGCTTAGCACCCTCTCCCACCACCCCAAAAGGCACTCTACAAGTAGAGTTTGAATGAATGAATGAATAAATGGGTGGATGAATGGATGGATGGATGGATGGCTTATAACTTGTAAGTGGCAAAGCTGGGCTTGAACCCCAGGTCTGCCTGATTCTAACACACGGGTACCCTCCACTGCCCCACTGGCTCACAGGGCACACTGCCCTCTTTGCCAGGCCAGCTCAGCCCTCATTCCAGCCTGGAGGCAGCAGGGAGCTCCAGGCCAGCGCAAACCCTCCCCCACATCATGGACACAGGGACCCGGTGGACCCCTCATATCCCAAGAGGTGTCTTGGCCAGCAGAGCAGCAAATCTGCATCTGGAATCTTTTCTCATTTCATATTGTAATGATGATTATTTGCTGAGCTCTAAGACATAAATAATTTATTTGGATAATCCCCATCCGAGTGACACTTTCCTAATGAAATGTCTTAGTTTGGAGGAGAACGTGTTCATTAGGAGAAGGTCCCCTTTGCCACCAGGGCACTGAGAGAACAGGCAGGTCCTTTGTATAATCTATTTGGCAGGCTCGGGGGGCCTCTGGCAGCCGTCCGGGCCGCGTCGTCATCGGAGTATCACTGATGGCTGTGTATTTTACCAAGCCTGTGTCATTCCTTTGTCAGAGCCACAAACAGCCTGCCGCCTTCGTGGTCACCCAGCACCCTCTACCCAACACCGTGGCGGACTTCTGGAGGCTGGTGTTCGACTATAACTGCTCCTCCGTGGTGATGCTGAATGAGATGGACACTGCCCAGGTAGGAGGAGGCCCAGCCGCTGACCTGGGCGGGCCTGGGCGGGTCAGGGGGGCCGTGCTCTAGACTTGGAGGGAGAGACCTCACGACATGCCACACCTGCCCAGCTGGCTGCCCTGCGATGGGCACTGTCTGGCCGTCAGCAACAGGCGAGCCCATCCTGCTGCCTGCAGAGCCAAAAACTCTCCCCCTGGGCTCCCTCAGACCCCCAGCAAACATCCCGCCCCTCGCCTTTGCCCAACTCCCCCCAGGGCCAGACTCCATTGCTTCATCCCCTAAGCACCTGGTGCCCTTAAGGAACAACATCGAGGCCACTGGACAGGAGCAGAGGGAATGTGGGGAGAACAGCAAGAAATGAGGTCAGAGGGCTGTGGAGGTCATAGTAAGAACTTGGGGGTTCACTCTGAGAGAAAGGGGGAGCCATTGACAGGTTTTAAGCAGAGGCGTGACATCATTGGACTATCTTGGGACAGTTTCTGGAGCCCACACCCGAGAGCAGGGCAGCCATTCTGGGGCAGAGGAGGCGGGAATGGCCTTTCAGGGTTTTCTAAAAGCGGTCCTTTCACTGCCTTGAAGAAAACTCAGAGTAACTCAATGCATTCCCGTCGGAGTGCTGGCCTTGTTCAGGCCGGGGGTGGGAATAAGCATTTTTTAAAACAGATCTGAGCTGTAGTCTCAGCCCTCCCAAAGCTCCCAGCTGTGCTCCAGAGACAGATGAGCAAACTGTCCCAAGCTCGTGCGGCAGCGCATAATAGAGGTCGGCAGCATGAAGTGCTGTGCTGGCCAAGAGCAGAGAGCAATTAATTCTACTCAGAGGGTGAGGGACGACTTCAAAAAGAAGGTGACTTTGGCCTTGAGGAAGGCAGAGGAAATTTAGGCATCTGGGGGCTGAGCTAGCCGGGAAAAGGCATTTCAGGCAGAGGGAACAGCAGAGGCAAAGGCGAGGTAGGGGCAATGTGTGTTTTAGGCTTGTTTGCAGAACAGCTTCTGGTGCGGTGTGGCTGGGGCTCTGGTGTGTCAGGAGAAGAGTGTGGTGAGGCTGGGAAGTGCCACAGGGCTTGCAGAGGGCTCCCCGCGCCAGGCTGAGGAGCTCGGGCCTTGGACGGCCGCGTGGTAAGCATCAGACTTTTACTGTGCAAGCAACAGAATCCTTTCTACAAATAAAAGCTTTCAGGCAAGCCCAATGTATGAAACAGGTATGATCAAGAGCTGCTCGTGGCAAAGCATGCGGCCGGCAAGGGTCAGGCTCCTCATACACAACTCCCTGGTCTTCCCTTGGTGCCCCTGGGAGATTCGGTCTCTCTCGGTACCTTTGTGGGATCCCTGCAGTTCCCAGGAGCACAGTTAGAAAGACTTGTTGAGTGGGGAGGAGACACGTGAGGTTTAACAGTGCTGTGCAGAGCCAGAGTGCCCGTTGGAAGCCAGGTCTGGGGACCAGGGCAAAGCTGGAGGGAAGACCTGGGAACCAAGGAGCCCGGGGAGGAGAATGTTGCCAGTGAGCAGAAAGTAAAGGGGGTGACCCAAACTGGGGAAGTGGCAAGGAGGCGAGAGAGTTGGAATCGGACGTGAAAACATCTCCAGAGTTGAAGTCCACAAGGTTTAGGTAGCAGCTGCACGTGGGAGGTGAATGGAAAGGACGAGTCCCCTCAGCTAACGGCAGGTTGTCTAGTCCGGGCAGGAGGTGCCCAGGGACGTAACCGGCCCCCATGGGACGCGCAGGAGGGAGGGGAAGGCAGCAGAGGTGCAGACGGGCAGCGATGCAGCTGAGTGCAGCTTGGGATGTGTCTGCGGGAGACGTTGGGGAGCGAGTCCCTCCATTCAGGCAACCTGTATCTGTGGAGCATCTGCTAGTGGCTGGAGGCCACCCTAGGTGCTCAGAATGCATTAGCAAGCAGCACAGACAAAGCCTCACATAAAGATTCCCAGCTCTCTTGCAACCTCTGTTCTAAAGGGAGAAACAGACAATAAACAACCAACACTCTATAAGGTATTTAATTATGTGTTGGAAGGTGAAAAACATGTTTGGTGGAAGGAAATAAAAGGGCAGGATGGTGAGCATCGTAGGGCTGGGGCTGGGGCATGGGGTGTAATTGCGACAAGGGAGTCGGGAGGCCCTATGGAGAAGATGACACCTGAACACAGGCCTGAAGAAGGTGAGGGAGCGGTCCGGGAGCCGTCTCAGGGTAGAGAGTCCCGGCACCTGCACCTGGCCGTGTGGCGCACATGCACCTGGTGCCCTTAAGGAACAACACAGAGGCCACCGGGGCAGGAGCAGAGGGAATGTGGGGAGAACAGCAGAAAATGAGGTCAGAAGGCCACAGAGGTTATAGGAAGAACTTGGGGTTTCACTCTGAGAAAAACAGGAAGCCATTGACAGGTTTTAAGCAGAGCAGTGCCATAATTTGACTTTTTAATAAAAGCATCCCTCTGGCTGCTGTGTTGAGAAGAGATTGTGGGTGCCGGAGGGGGGAGGTTGATTGCTGGGAATGGAAGCAGAGAGGACGGAGCAGACGCTGCTGTAATTATCCAGGTGGCAGCTGAGGGCGGCTTGAGCCAGAGGGGTAGCAAGGGAGTGGGTGCTGGATATATCCCGAAGGTAAAGCCAACAAAATATCCTGAAAGATTGCACATGGCACCCGAGAGAAAAAGAGGGATCAAAGACAGTTCCAAGGTTTGGGGCCTGAACAATGGAAGGTTGGAAACTGAGATAACTATGGAAATAAACGAATTCCCATAAAACGGAGCGTCCTGGAGCGTTCCCTGCCGGGGTTTGGAGTCAGAAGCCATCACCACGCCTATTCCTTTGGCTGAAGAAGTAAAACAGCAAACTCAGCTCATGAGCTCGGGAGTGGAGTCGGACCTATGACAGCCTGTTTGTTCTTCTCTTTTTCAACATCTGCAAAACTGGAGCCCGGGCACAGAGGATGAGTTTCGAGGAACCCCACTTTGGGGCCTACAGAGGAGCAAGGGTCAAGATCGCTGGCTGTAGCTCCCCTTTCCAGCGTGGGTCCCGGGTGAACGCAGGATCTCTCGGGCCCAGATGTTGGTACAGACTTGGAGAATTGATTTTCTAAATGCGAAAACATCAGGCTCAGAAGTGCCCTAAGGTTGGCTGCCATATGCAGCTGGCACGCATCCCCTGAAATCGGCAGATGAATAGAGCACTTATTGATATAAATATCATCACCGCAGCAGCTGGGCGCCTCACAAAAATAAACAATGACACAGCATGAGCATCAGAAAAGCCGCCCTAGGCACCTGGAGGGGCGGTTCTCTGAAGTGGCATCAGTATCTGCCTGCACGCTGGTGCCAAAGCAGCTCCCGGCTTGGGCCAGCCCGGCAGCACGGACAGTCTGCCCTCGGTCCTGGGCATCACTAGGTCACTCCTGAAGTCCAATGCCGTATCCTGTGGTTTGACCGAGGACCATAAGGGCTCGTGTTGGGGGTTGGGCAGGGCTACCTGTACGTTGCAGCAAAATAAGGTTGAGGAGAGGGTGTGAGCTCTGACAGGGCTTTATTTGTTTGCACTGCTGGCTAAATCTGCCTCTGCTCGGAATCCTGCACTACTTCATTCAATCAGCCATCCCCAGACACAAATATTCTTCCCTTCTCTGCAGTGGCTGCTGTTCAAAGACATTTCAGACCAATGGGGGATCAGGATAAAGGCTGTCAAACTTCGGCATTCTATCTTAGAGATTTTTCTAGCTCTCTAGGACTCCAAAGACCTGTGGTCAGATTTGTGGCGCACAATCCTAGAACCACAACATCCAGCAAACAATGCTGTGGTTTCTCAGACTCAGCAGAAAAAAAAATCTTTTCAACCACATGCAGCAGCGTTGACAAGGTCTCTTCCAGCTTTGTGGGATCTGTGGATACACCAGAGTCCACGGGGAACGGGCACCTGGAAGGAGCCCCCTTTGCAGTCATGCCGCACCCTCCATATTGTTTGGAAAGCTCGGGAGCCCCTCCATGCCAGCCAGCCATGGGGTGGGACTGCGTGGCAGGCAGAATCATGGCCCCCCACACATGTCCCCATCCCAATCCCTGAAACCTATGAATGTGTTATTTCACATAGCAGTAGGGACTTTGCAGATATCATGAAGTTAAGGATCTTGAGATGTGGAGATTATCCTGGAGTGTAGAGTCAGGCCCAATAGAAGAAGGAAACAGGTGACAGGTGGGTCAGAGTCAGTGGATGACAACGATAACAGAGCAGCAGTTGAAGAGACGCAGCCACAAGCAGAGGACTGCGGGCACCCTCTGGAAGCTGGGAGGGGCAGGAAGTGGGTTCTCTCCTAGAGACCACAGAAGGGAACCGGCTGTGCTGATACCTTGATCTCAACCTCTTAAGACTCATTTCAGAATTCTGACCTCCAGGCCTGTAAGATAATATATCTGTGCTGTTTTAAGCCACTAAATGCATAATAATTTGTTACAGCAGCCAGAGGAAACGAACACAGGCAGTAACACTGAAACCAGAACTTCAGAACCAGAGTGACAGGGATCCGGGTCACAGCAGGTGTGAGGATGGAAGTACAGGGAGAGCCAGAGTTGGCACTGGGTGTTGGAATGGAGAGCGGCTTGAGCTGGAGAAATTCACGTCTTGGTCAGAGTCCAGAGTCAGAGCCGCCAGGGGCTGTGAGGCGGCAGGACGTGGAGGGCCGCAGAGAAGGGAAAGGTCCGCTCCACCAGCTCAGGCCATCGTGCCGGCCCAGAGGGAGGTCTCGCACAGGTCCAGGAGCTCGCTCTCTGCGCCCCGTTCAATCATTCACTCATCAACATACGTTTATCGAGAACCTACCATGTGCCAGGGCCAGACCTAGACGGGGCAGAGGACAAAAGAGACATGAAAAACTCCCCAGCCCCGGGGAGCCAGCATTCTCAGGAAGTGATACACACCTCCCAGCTCTCTTTGGTGTCAGACAGGATGAAATCATCTTCATCTAGAATCATCTCAGCAAGACTCTGGAACAGCAGGAAGAAGCGGACCATGAAGCAAAGGGGTGGGAGAAACAGTGTCCAGGGGGCACGTCACATTGCCCTCCAGCTCTGGGGACAGCTATTTGAGGAATCCAGCTAGATGGAACCACCCCCTCAGACTGGAGCCAGGTTTTGCGGTCAGTGGACCCAGCCTCACTTTGGGTACCGCCACGTAATAAGTGCAAGTGCTTCAGCATTTCTTGAATATTCTGTTGATTTATTATTTGGCTATACTTGGAGTATCCCCTGAGTTTCTCATTATTTTACCTGCTACTAATTGTAGTGAGCACCATTTACCTTCTTTAATCTTAGAGATTTTATCATGCAAGTGTCATCAAACGCCTTTCAATATTTCCCATGTGTTCCCTCTATGGATCCATTATTGGGAAAGCTTTTATTTCCCAAACTGTATTTACTAATCAATAATGATTTAATTGTCTCATATTGTTCCGTGAACTTAACTGTCCCAATGAACTTCTAATCTGCAGGCCAGAGGCAAAACTGACACAATGAGATGCTCTAATTCCAGCCCAAAGCCAGAGGCTTGGTGTCCTCCGCTTCAGGACAGCAACATGAGCCCCCTTTGGCTTTTGAAGGCCTTGAGATGGCTCATTGGCTTTTCCTGCTAACTTTACACACCTCACTTTGGAAACCACACATGTCATTTGCAGTTCAGAAAACTGAGGCCCAGGCAGGGAACGGATTTTGTCCAAGGTCACACAACCCATCACTGACTTGGGCCCAGGGCCTCCTGGCCAGAGATGGTAAAGATTTTTGCCATCATTTCAAACAGGATTTCCAGGCCCCAGTACCCAGTAATCACTGATCTCTGGCACCTGGGTGTATGGAGCAGACAGGAATATTTCCTTACTTTAAAACAAACAAGAGTCCATAGCTTATAGAAAGCTGACTTGCCGCGTTCTGAGGCTCTCATTGTGGAAAGCCTGAGAGATCAGGGGGTGCAGAGCCAGGTGGAAGGGTGACGGTGGGTGGGTGGGTGCAGAAACGAGGGGCAGGCTGTGATGTATTCCCACGCAAGTGAGAGGGGCGAGCTTCTCATCCCCCCAGGAGAAAAGCAGGGTGCTGCTGCAGAGGTGTCTTTTCCTGTCATTGTGCCTGCAGGGCAAATAGCCAGCATGGCTCTCCCCATTTTTATCTCAGCTTGTGAAAACACAGCCTAACATGCTAACACAGTACATGGAATACGCAACTCTGCGTCTCATCCAGCCTCAGTCTGGCCCTGTGAGGGGCTGCATCTGTTTCTATCCCCACCAGAATAGCAGGGGTAACAGTAGAACGAGAAATTTGGGGTCAAGAGACCTGGGTTCAGGTTGTAGCCTCGCCACCTCCTTGCTCTGTTACCTTGAGCCAGTGTTACAACATCTCCAAGTTTTGATGTCATCCTCTGTTAGATTACTATAACCCGGATGCCAGCCAAGTTCACTCTATCTTTGAGATTCAAATAAAATTGGCTCTGTTCCCTATTCCCCATCCTCTGGGAAAACCCAACGTCCACCCCAAGATTTCTGAGAATTCCAAGGGAGTCCCATTCTCACACTCTCTTCCAGGTTCTGGCTGAGGCTCTAGTGGGGGCTATGTGGGGTCCCCATCCCAGCAGCGCCCCTGACTTAAGGTTGAACATCACACGTCCTCGTTCTTAAACCCCACCTTGCGTCCCTCAACCCTGGCCAGCAGCTGCGCATCTTCCCCAGCCGTGTTGCCCAAACCACTCTCTTTCCCTGTCCACCTCCTCGTCAATTCCTCCCTGCTCAGCTCTTTCACTTTCTCTCCAAAAGTGGCTCCTCTCTTAGGCTGCAAAATCCAGCTCTCTCCTGAGAACCTCTTTCTAAAACCTGCCCTGAGCCTTGCCTCTGCCCCACCAAACTCCCCTGTAGGTATTTTCCTAAATCCTGCCCTCCCGTCCCAGAAACAAACTCCGATGCAGCTGTTATTCCACCTGCTATGTGGAGATTGCGTGCTCACCTCCCGGGACTATGGCAGGATAAACTGGAGAGGGACGTGTGAATGTGCTTTGTTCACCAGGCGTCTTTCTAGTCATCCCTTCACCCACAGTTTGTCCTCTTGAACTGGCCACATTGTCAAAGCCTATTATATATGTTTGGATCTTTACAGAATCTGTTTAAAGGAATCTTAGAATCACTTAGCTGAATTTTAAAACCAATTCAGGAAGCTCTTTTATATTTCTCCCCTAAAAGTACCAATTCACTTCACCTTTAGGTGGCCTGGGGTTGATGTCCCCCACCCCCTGCGGGGTCACAGGGACCTTGATAAGTAGAGTCCTGCATTTCTGGAGCTACAATATTACTTGGCCTTTCTCTTTCATTAAAGTATTTTTTCAATTAATGGAAGGGCATAACTAAGGTGCACTGAAATGTGCTTTAAAATTGCTTATTCCAAAAATAGGCCCATATGCTAGTTTTCATTCAACTCATCAGAGCATGTTTATTCCAGCAACTAACAAGCTTTCTGATTCCATCAGCAAGAAAAAGACGTTTAACGAGTGAGGCTACCTCTGCATTTGTTGTATTTCACGCGTGAACTTGCACCCCCGAAGGCCATCTTTCCACGGCCCAAGCAGCTATGGAGATCACCAGGTGGAATAATGTGTGGCAGCTGTTCCCGGGTTGTCCACACAGACGTCACCACTTCTGCTTGGCTGAACTCACTCTGACAATAAATAGCAAATGCCCGTTTTTCTGGAAGAAGCACGACTATTTCTAAAGCATCAGCAACAATGGGACTGGCTTCTCCTCTCAGGTGTGGTCACCACCACTGGATATCTGCAGTGGGGAGGCCCCTCCCCTCAGGCAACACTGCCCACCCCCAGACCATTGGGAAGAGCAGGGTAGGAGAGGTCGTTTATAAGGAGATGAGGCAGAACGCCAGTTGGTCCAAACTCGAGGCTAAAGAATGTCAGTCTATTCTTGGGTCAGCCAACTTCACAAGTTTTCCATCTAAGGAAGAAAATACCAAGGTTGCGTTGAGTATAAATTTGGTTTAAGATCAGCTAGGTCCTCATGGTCTTACAGAATCAAGTGGGCTTCCTAGAATCCCTATTTTTGGGCTTTAAGAAACATGAGGCTCCCCTCCCCAAGAGATCTATAAACTGCTCCTCCATTCACATACGTGGTCTCTGGTCCATTTCTGTGTGAGCCAGGGAGCAAAGCTCAGCTCCTTGCTGGCTTCCACAAGAAATCCGAGCACACTGAGCATCGTACATGCTAGTACAAATTTACAGAATATTAGGAGGCTAGGAGTAGGGTCACATGACACATTGAGTCACCTTCTACCCCTCACTGGTTCCACTGCGCTCCCAACCTTCCTCTCTTATCTCCTGCGTCTTCCAGCTCTTTAGAGCAACCACAAGTCTCTCTTTCTTGACGTGCAGTGTCACATAGCCAGGAGGCCACCCATCTTCTCAGCTACCCCAGGCTGGCTGGTTAAGAATTTTCCCAAGGGCAGTCCTCTGGGTATGACCCTAAAGCAAAGTTTTCATAAGACCTACTACGTGGAGGAAAACATGAAACTTCTCTTTACCCATCTAGTTTCTAGTAACCCTCCCCACCACGACCTGATAATTATATCTGATATTTACTGAGTCCTCACTAGGTGCGGTTTCCTGTGCTAAGCAGACATTAAAATTCACAGCCACGCATAACAAGCTGGGCAAGCTAAAAGATTTGGCCAAGTCATTCTGCTAGAAAGTAATAATTCTGCTGGGATTTGAACCCAAAGTGCTTCAAGAAGGGACCCCAACATGTTTTCCCACCTTTTCCTATACTACATACACCGGCTAAAACGGCTTCAGGGAGAGGAGACCCTGACGCTGCCTGGGGCTCTAATGCCACATGTGCCCACGCATCGCTGTGCTGACCGTCACCCCATTCTGCTGCTGACGTGGTCTCACGAATTAGGGAACCTGTGTGAAAGGATGACTCTGATTTAGGATTAGAAAGGCCCTGCAACCTTCCCTCGTCCCTGGGCATTAGGGGAGAGTGACCCAGAAAATCAAATGCAGAGAAGTGTCCTGAAATATAGGCGGTCTTGTTTGAGGCTCAGTAGAACCTATTAGCTTGAAAAATTGGTCTGGAAATCTTATTAAAAGAGACAAATCATTCCGCATTCTCTCCAGACTGAAAATATTGGGGGTAATAGGCTTTGCCTGATGCCTCGAATCCACGCACCTCATGTCAAGATCACAGCCAAACTCTGGTGAGGCTAAATTCAATGCCGATGATAAAGGCAATTATTTTTTTTAATGGGCAGTGCTGATTAATTCTGATTGCTCTGGCCAGTCACAGACTTATCTGTACCAGGTCCTCATTACTGTGAAGGTTGCAAGGCGGAAGAGCCAATGGCAAAGAGAAATGAAGTTCAAATTATGGATTTGTCATTATTGCACAGCTCAGCAGATGATTGCCCAGCCAGGGAGGCCCCTGGGACCCCAGCCCCACCCCCCACCACACACACACACACACACACACACACACACACTGCTCCTTTCTCAATATGCTCAACCAATCCCCAGTGGAGATGCTGGGAAAACAAGGCACCGTTGCATGATGAAAATCAGCCTTGCACATCTTTGCTATGTAAGAGAGGTGCTAATGTATATATATATTTGAATGCTTCGAATGTATATGTCAGATATTATCATTATTATTATTTTTGTTGAGCACCGATGGGGGGTTTCAATAATAGTATGAATCACTGGAATTTAATGACTGCTTTTTCTGTGCCTGACACTGTGGGAAAGACCTTATTTATATAAATCCTCTCCTTTACCCTACCAAGCAGGGGTTGGCAAACTTCTTCTGTAAAGAACCAGATAGGACACGTTTTAGGCTTCGCAGGCAATATGGTCTCTGTTGCAACTACTCTGCTCTGTGACTGTAGCATGAAAGCAATCATAGACAATATGTAAACAAATACGTGTAGCTGAGTTTCAACAAAACTTGATTTGCCAAAACAGGTGGCTGGCCACAGAGTGCCAACCACTGCTATAAGGTGAACGATGTTATTCCTCTGCTAGAACTTGGGGTTTCCACAGCTAGGAATGTGAGAGATGTGATTTTTCTCTCTCTTATGTCCCTCTTCCTCCCTGCTCTTCCCTTCTAAGTTCTAGTTCTGGAGGAAGGAGAGAATTAAAGACATTCTTTGCTTGTGAACTCCCAGGATGAGATGGCTGTTCTTGATCGACAAAGAGGAGAGCAATTGCTCCTTTTCATGAAAACCCTGCATCCCAGGGGGTGGGTCACCTCTGCCAGTCTAGCCCCTTGTCTGCAAGCTTGAGGTAGGCTGTGGCAGACCCTGCTGATGAGAGAGTCAATCCTAAGATGCTCTCAGAAGCCTCGAGGGGTCTTTGTGAGTCTTGACTGTATCTTCAGGGCAACCTCCAGATGGAGGGTCTTTCTAACACTTGACCTCTTTGTCCCTAGCAAGCCTGCAGCCCCAATCTTAGCTCTCCTCTGTCCCCCAACTCTGGGGACAGTTGATATAGGCAGGGTCCATGTCTATGCCTCTTGCGAATCAGGAATGTGTCCCTCTCTGCAGCCACATACCCTGCCACCCACCTCAATATTCTGTCTTCAACTGAAGTCATCTCGTGGCCCAACAGATGCAAGGAAATGAAGTATCTGTCTCTCCATAAGCTTAAAAACTAATCTGTGATCTTAGGCTAGGGTTTCTCAGTCTCTGCAGTGTTGACGTTTGGAGTCAGGTGACTCCCGGTGGGGAGCGACGCTGGGCGTTGTAGGATGCTTAGCAGCATCTTGGCCTCTGCTCACGAGATGCCCATAGCAACCCCCAGGTGTGACAATCAAAAATGTCTTTAGACACCGCCAGATGTCCCCTGGGGGACAAAACTGCCTCCAGCTGAGAACCGCTGTCTTAGACTGAAGGGCAGCCACTGCCTTTTGCTCTCAGCTGTGGGTTCAAATTCTCAATTCCAGATAAACAGGGAAAATCACAGGCAAGATCTCAACACCGTGTGGCATACCTTTTGGTGCTAAGTAAGTGTAATTATCCCCACTTCACATATGAGGAAACTGAGGGCTGGGTCACACAGCTAGTAAGCAGCAGAGCCTGGATTTGGACCAAAGACTGATGTCAAAACTCTATATTTTTAAAACTACTCATGATGTGATCATGATGACCAATGTGAAGGTTTTCTTAGAATGGGAAAAAGTTTGCCATGATCCATGTGGTGGAAAAAAAAAAAAAAAGCTAGATTGTATTTTCTCTTCCCTGAGTGTTCTATCTAATTCTGACAGCAGGGCTTCAAGGTGGGTATTATTCTCCCTGTTTTACAGATCAGGAAACTGAGGTCCAGCAAGCCTAACACATGGTTTGAAATCCACATGGCAAAATGTTTAGGCCCAGTGTTTCTGTGCTCAGCGGCTTGGCATTTCAACACCAAAGGGGAAGCTGAGTCTGATTTCCTACATAATACGCTACCTTTCCAGCCAAGGTGTCCTGCCAGCAATAGGAAAAGCTCAGTGATCCACGCAACTAACAACCCCCCCTTGTCCTTGTCCTTTTTCTGCAACGTCTCTCCTTGTCCCAGCTCTGTATGCAGTACTGGCCTGAGAAGACCTCCGGGTGTTACGGACCCATCCAGGTGGAGTTCGTCTCCGCAGACATCGATGAGGACATCATCCACAGAATATTCCGCATCTGTAATATGGCTCGGGTAAGTGTAGGGCCGCCGTAGCTCGCCGTGCCCGTCCCCCCCAAAACAGATGGAGGCTGCCGGGAGAGGATCCGCTGAGCCAGCCAAGAGTGTGTGTTACACTCTCCTGTAATCTCTTCCTCGGGGAAGTGATGCCTTTGCTGGTTCCAGCCCAGACCTAGCAGTGACTGCAACACAGAGATGCAAAGAGTGACATCCAACCTGCCATCTGCCTGTTTCCTGACACGCTTGCTGCCATGTAGACAAAACTTCTCAGACATTAGCTCTTCCCCACTGTGTCCCACTGCTTCAGCACAGTCGATGTGGCCTTTGATTGGATCCAATAAGATTTGGACCAGGTCCTGCAAACACCAAGATGAAAAATAATTAGTTGCTTCCATGAGGATATTCACTGGCTGAATGGAGGAATACTGGGTGGCAGGGGTAGATTAGTAATCTATGAATGGTGGCTAACTAAAGCAACTTTGGTCTCTACTGGGGGCCCAGGGTGAATGGAACTCAGCCCCTATCCTCAGAGTTCACTGTTGAATGGGAAAGTGAGATATGTTCTAGCACATGAGCCCCAGGGAGAGAGAAGAACTCTGCCCAGTGGAGTCAGAGAAGGCATTCCTAAAGAAAGGGATATTTGAATTGGGTTTTGAAGGCTGAATAGGAGTTTTCCAGATAGAGAGAAGTTCAGGGTAGTCAGGGCAGGAAAACCAGTGTGCACAAAAGTATAAAGGTAGGTTTATAGCTTGTGACTCTCCCCATGAGGACATCTCTTAGAGCCCTTTAGCCTGTCTTCCACTATAATGCCGCAACCCCCAGGGTATCTGGCAGGCTTGCATCCCCAAGCATCCCCAGCAGAACAGCCCTAACAGCCTCTCTATTCTCAGCCACAGGATGGTTATCGTATAGTACAGCACCTCCAGTACATTGGCTGGCCTGCCTACCGGGACACACCCCCCTCCAAGCGCTCTCTGCTCAAAGTGGTCCGACGGCTGGAGAAGTGGCAGGAGCAGTATGACGGGAGGGAGGGACGCACTGTGGTCCACTGCCTGTGAGTACTGGGAAGGTGTTGCCAGGGCAACGGGGTGATACGTGGTACAGCATCCTTGCAGATGCTTCTCAACATTCCTTAAAACCCAACAGTGCATTCAAAGGAATTACAATCCTTTAATGGGATGGGGCTGCCGATTTGTCGTCCTGAACTATTGTTATTTGACATATTGTTGATACAAAACCTGGTGGCCTTTCCACAAACATGGGAGGGGAATGGCAGACCACTCTCCAAGGCTCCCAGCAAGGAGATGAGCCCCACGTGCTGTGTCCTGCTGGTCACAAGAAAGCTCAGGACAAAGTGGGTTCCACTGACCAGAGCCTCCTTTATTATCTCCTGAAGAAGAAGAAGAGAAAAGGGAAGGTATCGATTAAGTGAGCTTAATTTAAGCTAGACATTTTAAATGAATCACTCATTCTATTTGTGAGATAGATATTATCATTTGGGGAAACTGAGGCATAGGCAAGGTAAGGTAAGCAGATAATCAAGACAGGGGCTATGATTTGCATTCACTGGGCTCTAAGTGAATGCACCGTCTATTAACCCACAGTGCCTCTGAGTAAACCAAAGGACTTGTCCACTCTATCTCCCTCCTGGGGTATCTCTACTATGGGCTTAGTGGGGACACAAGGACACAGAGAGCCTGATAGATGAACTCCGAGGACCCTGGGAACACTGTTTTCCGGGGCACAGTGGGCTCAAGGCCAGTGTGTTTATAGCTCCATTACTGGTGTGAACTGGAGCCTTTACCTCGTGTCTTTGAATGGGCACGGCCCCGTCAAATGAACTGTGGTTCATTACGCTGGGTGGAGGTCAGGACCCTTGGAGGACTGTGGCTGACAAGCTGTGTAGCATCCAGAAAACCACTTCATTCTGTAAGCCTCAGTTTCTGCATCTGTCCAGTGGGTATGTCGCATTAGATAATCTTCAGACTCCATAGTGCTTTGACATGAAATAGACAATAAATGCAATTTATCTGCCAATATAGAGATCAAGAAAGTCATGGTAGCAAATATGCAAATGTTGTAAATGTGATTACTTAAAAGAGCAAGGATCACAGAGTCTACCATAGGAGTCTGAAGTGACCACAGAGAAGGGGTCTACAAAGATCTTGGACCAAAAACAAACCTTCAGACATAACAGCTATGTGCAGGATGTTTGATTCACAATCATTCACTTGCTTCTTAGAACATAAATGATTTGGGGAGAATTTTAGCAGACCTCCCTCTTTTAACATGTTGTGTTAAGGGAATTTGAACCAAGGTCTTCTCTTTTTCAGAACAAATATTTCTGGAGCAGGTAGAGGCATTAAGAATATCTCACTGACCTCAGAATTGAGTTCAGTCTTTTCAAAACCAGCGAATTGTTCTCCTTCCATCCAATAGGTGGTGCATGCGTACATCAGGGAAGTCGGAAAGCTTAAAGGAGGTTACACACACACACACACACACACACACACACACGCACACACACACACACACACACACATGCACACAAATGCACACACACACACACACACGCACACACAGAGAGCGTTACCCCCTTCCCAAAGGATACTAATCTCAGAGTGGAGTTCGGAGTCTAGCAAGATGCTGTGCGGTCTCCCAAGTCAGGTCCATGAGTGACATCGGCCAGGCCAAGCCGGCTCTGCCCACATCCCAGAAGCTGGCAGCTGGTGTTCTGTCAAATAGGCCCTGCTGCCTGTAGTTCCCTCCCACACATGCAGGTGATCTCCCCATTGGCACAGAGCCACACCCATCCCTCCAGGGTCTCGCTCCTCCAGGCCCTGAGACACCTGTGTCCACTCACCTCTTCCTCTGGACTCTGTTGTTCTTGCTTCAGAGATCACTGACCCTCCTTCCTGGAGTCTCTCCCTGCCCTCCCTGCTCTTTGTTCTTTAGCCTGCTTTTCTTGCAGGAGTACCTATTATTTATCCATGTCCCCCCAGCCACGATGACCGGTAGTTTGAACCAAAGGAAAGCACAGAGGAGTCCTTCTACCAACAGGGACCTTGGCATCCTTGAAGGCCCAGACTCCATTACAGACCCCGAAACACAGGCAGCAGCCAGTGAATGGAAGGCAACTGTCTGTACTTGAAACATCTGGCTGCTGGGTGTCCTGTAGATAAAACATCTGGGAGATTGACTAAGTGCCTTAGTTTCCATCCAGATGTTCTTCAGACACAGACCATTACGTGAAATCATTAGTTGCTCTTGGCAACACGCCCAGGAGTTCCGAATGAGGAAGATTCCTAAAAGGACTTTATGTAAAGAGTTTGAAGGATGTTTCCATGAAGATGACTTACGGAGCTTCAGAAAGAAAGAGTAACAGGGATGGCCCTGCCATGAGCCCTCTGTCCCTATACTCACGATCCGTAGGGTCTTGCTTAAACCAAGAAGTACAGTAGAGACGTGTTATTTCAGGATATGGCCTCTCAGGCCAACCCCAGCCCCTGCCTCCGAGCCTGGGCTGGCTGATCCTAGGCCAACAGAGTATCGCTGCCCTCCGTGAGGGATGGGAAGAACTGGCAGGAAAATCACCTGGAAATTTCTATTGCCTTTATTGGATGTGTAGATAGACCCAGAGCATCCTTTTGGACAAGGCACTATGTGTACACAGACACCATTTCATCCTGCCCTGGGAGTTCGGGTCAGTGTACTGCGGGTGACTGTAATGTGCTCATAGAACCAAGGAAACATCAAGCTAACTAAACTCTTAAATGTCATCCAGTCCAACCCCTTTGCTATATGAATGGGGAACTTGGGGCCCAGGTTGGGGGATGTGATTTGCCCAAGGTCAGAGCAGGTTCATGGCACAGAGGAGACTCAAACCATAACTCATGGCTCAGGCTAAAGCTTTCACCGTTGCCTACTCATGCATTTGCTGGGGCAGCCACTCCCCACTACTACTGCTGTGGCTTTAGGGTCAGCAGGAGCAGGGGGACCTGGGAATGGGGCTCACCTCTCCACTCTGTGTCTAGGAACGGGGGAGGCCGTAGCGGAACCTTCTGTGCCATCTGCAGCGTGTGTGAGATGATCCAGCAACAAAACATCATTGATGTGTTCCACATCGTGAAAACATTGCGTAACAACAAATCCAACATGGTGGAGACCCTGGTGAGTGTCCCAAGATCTATCCTCCGACAGCCAGGGGCTGGCTGCAGTTCCCTTGACCTGAAGCCAGTGACATCCCATAGTAAAAGTGCTCAACAGCTGGGTGCTTATGGAGGACCCACAGTCTGTGCCCTTGGCATTCACTGTTGTCTGCCCACTTCCTCCCCTTCCAAAGCCCCCAATTTCTCCTTCCTGCAGGGAAATCCAAATATTAATCCTGGCACACCTACTTTGTTTTACTTTCTGCCCATTCCTTAAGAAAGTGTCATTAATTCGGGCTTAAAGGAAAGGCGTCCGGATTAGTAGAATGTGAATTATGTTTTCAGTTCAGTCCAATTCTATTCTAATTCATTTATGCTAATGCTCACGGTTTAGAGCATTGAACTGGGACCCTGTGGGAGGAGGGTGGTGACGAGAGTGGGCAGGCAGAGCCCCAGGCAACAGGGCTGGGTGCCGTGGCGGAGACAGACCATACGCAAGAACTGCAGACCAACTCAAAGTGCGGTCGGACTCAGGACGAGGTCCTGGGCAAAGTGTGATCCACAGATGGCAATGGCAGCATCGCCTGGGAGCTTGTTGGAAACGCAGAACCTTGAATCCCACGCCAGGTTTCCTGCATCGAAATGGACATTTTAAAAAGATTCTTGGGTGCCTTGTATGCACATTGCAGTTTGAGAAGCACTGTTGTACGAAACAGTAAGAAGAAAGGGAGTGATCCCAGCTGGGCATGCACGAAAGTGTGGGTAGAAGCAGGACTTTGAAGGATGCCCAGATACGGGCACTACTGAGTTGACTTAGTATGGAGGTAGATGAAGTTTTCTCCCAAACTTCTATCTCTAAACTAAATGCACTTTCTCGTTCTTTTTCATCTCTCTCTTGTCTCCTGTCCTCCTCTCAGGAACAGTATAAATTTGTATACGAGGTGGCACTGGAATATTTAAGCTCCTTTTAGCTCAATGGGATGGGGAGCCTGCGGAGCCCAGAGGCTGCTGCGGCCAAGCCCCCTTTTCTGTGACTGGCAGTGACCGAGGTGGCACCCCTGCCTGACTCCAAGAAGAAGACTGATGGCCCGATGTTCCGCGGTGGGCTCCGCACCCTCTGAGGGGTCTCCCAGAGCGGTGGGAGATGCTGCTCCGAAAGGCCCGGCTTTCCTTCCAACCCAACCAGCCACAGCCACGGGCCCGGGCAGAAGCGCACCCCAAGCAAGGCCTCAGATTTGCAGTTCCCAGACCTCTTGCTTTTGTTCGTTCTGAGTTTGTGAACCTTGTGGCAGCCGCTGTGCAGGTGCTGGGGGGCGGGGGGCTCCACAGCACCTCCCCCGCCCTGCTTCTCCCAGGAGGGGAGGAGATGTGTGTTCCGCTCCTCCGAGTCATGGAAGAGATTGGGGCTCTGGGGGAGTCTCTGCTCTGCCGCCCCCTGCAATCTCCTTCAGGGGCCTCTGGCACCAGACACCTGCAGTCTGGACCTGCAGTGTGGCCTTGGGGTACACCCTAGGCCACAGCAGAGGGCCCCATCCTCACTGAACCTGCATGGGGCTTGTGGCCCATGACACTCTGTACCCCTCCCGCAGCCCGGGCCTTAACCGTCTGTCGTTCACTGGCCAACAAGCTGTGTCCACAGCACTCTTCACTCTTCGAGAAAGGTTTTCTTTGCTTTTTGGGGGTTGGTGAGAGGGGGTGGAACTGCAGGGAACTTCGCTGCTCCTTATCTTTGTAAAAAGGGACCACCTCCCTGCGGCAGGGCTCTGGCTGACCCGTACAACCTAACCCCTGTGTCTCTTTGGAGGTAGCTTCCTTTTGGAGAGACAAGCAGGATAAGATTTGATTATTTTCCAAAGTGTATGTGAAAAGAAACTTTCTTTTGTGGGGTGTGAAATCTTAGTCTCTTATGTCAAAAAAGGGGAGGGGGGAGTTTGAGTGTGTAGCTCTAAGAGAAATCCCTTGGGCCTATCTTTCCTGGCAATGTCCCTGAAATGTTCCACCCTGGGACAGCCCAGCCGTTGAGCAAGGGAGAGATGGGCTAGCCTGAAGATGGTCCCTTTGGTTTCTGGGGTGTGTAGAGAGCCAGCCTTGTGCATAACTTGGATCTCCACCTTCCAACTCCTTCCTAGAGAAACCAGCTGATTTAAAGTAGGCCAAGGGCATCAGGCCTGGGGGGCCAGGGTCTTGTTCAAAGTATGAGTGAGTCAGAAGGGGCCAACACTTGCTAAGTCACAACTGTATGGCAGGTGTCATGCTTGGCACTTTCTGTGTGACGTCTCACATCGTCTTACAACCCCCAGGACAGAGCGATTAGCTCGTTACCATCTCCATTTCACAATTGAGGAAACCGAGGCCCCTTCCTCGGTGATGAAATCCTGGATTTCAAAAAGGCAGGTGACGGCAACAAGACTTTACTGTTTTCTCCATTTTTTTCTCAGCCGAGCAATTATTTGATGGAGGGAAAATAAGGCCAGAAACTTCTGAGCAGAGAGCTCCACAAATGGAAATTTGGTTCTCTCTCCCTGATGCCAGTTCTTCTGGGAAGCCCAGAATGTCAGATATATCTCAATAACTCATTCCCAGCTCCCCGGAAAAGCTAGCCTCATCTAACTTCTTAGTGAAAACAATTCCCTGTTTTCTCAGGCCATGAGGGGACCAGCCAGGGACACTCTTGACTTTGGTCTCTAGATGGTGCTTAGGCACAATGTCTGACAGCCTCGGGGTGGCCTGGGACCTAAGGAAGCTCCATCTTGGAGGCTAGTCTAGCTCCAGACAGGGCATGAGGGACACAGAATTAGAGAAGGCACAGCCTCTGCCCTCCAGAGCTCACTGTCCACTGGGGAAACTAAATCAAAGGGCAGTCGTGGTGGAGCAAGGTGGGGCCTCCTGGAGGAGGTGCCGTCTGTTCCAGCTGGGTCTTAACAGACAGCAAAAGGAGGAAAAGGGAACTCGAGCCAAGAGATCAGCATGTGCACCCTCAAAGATGGGAAAAGATATCGGGAAGGGCAGTACGGGGGGCAGCCTGCCCGGCTGGGCACAGCACTGCAGGGGGAGAGCCAGGCGATGGGCCAGGGTCCGGGTGACATATGCGCACCGAGGGTGCAGACTTCGTCCTACAGGCAACAAGGCGTCGGCAGAGCTTCCGAGTGACGTGCTCAGCCTAGTGTTGGAAAGGGTCCCGCTGGGCCAGCGGGCTGCCTCTTTTCCTCTCATCAGACACTGTGAAAACATTCCCTCCAGCGCGTACTTTTTAATACCACATCCATCTGTCTGTCTCTCGTTATTTTGTTTGCTGGGACAAAAATATTCAGCTTCTGCGAGCAACCCGGGTCTCTGCTTTAGCACGGAGCAGGGTCACCAACCCAGATCTCTAGGCCCGCGAGGACAGGACATGAAAGGAGCCCGTGAAGCTGCTTCCATTGGCACAGCCTCTGGAGCTGTCTGGAAGTCCAGGGACACCAGACTTGATCAAGGAAGGGCTGTCACTTTGGAGGTTCAAAAGGAAGTGTCTCAAAGCAAAGGCAGGCAAAGGAACCCCACGATGACCTCGCTCTTGTCCTTTGGTGAGCCTCTTCCCAGGTGTGTCTGAGCAGGCCCCCAGCCCCCCAGCCCCCCCGGGTCCCTCTGGCTTTCCCGGGCTCCAGCCCACTGCCCCAGATGGCTGTCCCCAGCCTTCAGCGAGCCTGTAGCATGGCAAATCAGCCTGTCGTACGATGTTTTCTCAGATCGTGGCTCATCCAGCCAGGATAAGGGTGGAGGGAGAGCCATTTAACAAAAATCCTAGGATTTATTCTGCTCAGGAAGGGGTGAAATAGCTGGCAGATAAAAATGACAGTGGCTTCTATCATTTCAAATGGTAGGAATTTAAAGTGTGACTTCAGGGAGAAAGAAACTGGTAAAAACTCAGGCCATGGTGGGGTATCCCAGCCAGGGATGATTCCCCCAGCTCGGCCCCTTATCTTCATACAACCCAGCCGCCCTCCAGAGAAGGCAGGGCAACAGTGACCAGGTCTAAGGCCAGGGTACGCAAGGAGAAACTGAGGCTCATGGATGGGTTTGACTTCCCTAACATCCCATGTGGCAAGTACGTGACCGGGCTTGGATGAAACAGGGCACTGGTGCCCAGGAATTTGAACTTGATCCTTTGCCCAGGAAATCTCCTGTGCAAACACCACCTCCCCTAAGGTGTCTCCCCACGCCACCCCAGCTCCAGGGGGGCCTTAGCCTGTGGTAAGCAGAGGAAAGTAGCACTGATGCTCTTTGAGTCTCCACAACAAGAGAGCCAGCCTCTTGTGTCTGGGGTGCCAGAGAGTGGCACTTAGAGAGCTCCTGTGGTTCTCACCTCCTACAGACCTTGTCTGGAGGGGATACAAGAGATTAACAAGAAGCCAGGAACTGCTCCCACCTGTGTGTTTATGGCCTAGGTAGCTTCAGGATGTATGTCGGCTGTACCTTGACATTGCAACCTTTCACCTCTCCTGCTGTGAAGACCCTGGGCCAGCCAGGGCCCTGGTGGGAATGGAAGGGGCCAGCTTGCTGTTAGTGGTGGCCCTCTCTGTGTGTGACCTGAGTGTCGCCGGCCAGATGTCAGCCTTTACAGGAACCAGAAGACCTGTGCTGGGGGCTCACTGAGCCCTCACATGAGCTCACTGAGTTCTTCCAATATTCCTGAGAAGTGTCTGTGATTGTCACCATTTTATTGATGAACTGAGGCTCCGAGGGGAGAAGTCACTTGCCCACAGTTCCACAGCCAGTGAATGAGTGAGCCAGGACTTAAATGGGTTTTTCTGACTTGCAAAGACAAGATGATTCCACCATTGTGTCTCAGATTTTCCCAGGAGGTTACCCATCGTAGCAGAGGCTAACCCAAAGCAGACAATAGTAAGCTTAAAATTGCTTTATAGTCTCATGTTTTACTTTAATAATTCATTCAATATTTGCATTATGCTTTCTAATTCAGCCTGATTGGTTTTAATACAACTGTTTAATATAAAAAAAAATGTGCCCTGTTCCTCATGTGGCTTTGATCTGCTCAACCCACTATGATGGACCCTGGAGAATTATATCCCAATCTGGGGCACAGTTGCTGGCCAAGCTGCTTCCTCCTGAGGCCAGTTCCAGCCTCAAGCTCAAGACCAGCTGACCTTCTCCTATCCTGTGGCATGGGGGCACCCTGACATCACTACTCATGGCTTGACCTTAACTAAGTAAGGTCTCTGCCCATTGAGTGCTGGAAGGAACCCATGGACACAAAGTGGAAAGTTGAGGATTTGCCTGTCTAGCGTGGTGAAGGCTGAGCCCACAGAGCCCTGAAGGGAAAGTAGAAACTAGACACAGCCTTACTCAGAAGATTCCTGAATGCTGGGGCTTCTGGAAGGTGGTGCCCATTGTCTAGGTAGAGTCCCACGGTTGCTAATGTGGGCAAATCTGAGGACACACTTCCTCTGAGGAGCTTGGGGCTGGAAGTCTTCTCATGTTAGCCACATATACTTTCTGGGTTCCTGGGGGTGGGTGGGGGCACAGCAAGGAAGCACAGAGCTCTGTGGCACAGCTCATCCCTCGGTGAGACACAGGGTTGCATGCAAAGAGCTCAATCTTTAGTTTGAATCCCAGACCTGCCATTTCTTGGCTATAGAATGTTGGGCCAAGCAATGTATAGAAAAAAGTACACGGAAAGAGGAACCTCAGCCAGGCTAGAAAGGGTAGGTTTGGAGAGCTTCGAGCAGGAAAACAGGAAGGCAAGGCCAGGAAATTGGAACCCAGCAAATACTCAGAACCAAGGATGCATGTGAGTTATTAGGAAAGAGGTCACTTCCATGACATAGTGAGCAGGGGATGGGGACGGGCTTCCCAGAACCACTTGGAGCAAGGGTGCTGCTTTAGGGCAGATCTCAGTATTGGGGAGAAGATGATGAGTGTCCCTCTGACCAATCGTGTTTATTCATCCTCCACACCCCATGGCTACACGAGCTCCTGCTGTACGTCCTCACCAGGATCTCCATGTCCTCAGCTCTGGTGTGAAACCCTGTAGGGTGCACACAGGGGTCACTCTAGCAAGGCTGCTGCAGACCACAGAAGTGAGACCCAGGGAGGAGCAGCCAGCCCTTTATCATGTCATCTCTGCAGGAGTGACTTTCCAACTCAGATCCAAAGATCTCACACCTCCCTGCCTGGGAACAGAATGAAGAAAACCACCCTTCCTTAGCCTGCAGCTGGCCATTCCTGGGCTGGGCAGACAGGCCATTGGCACAAGCTGAATTAGGGGTAATCCTGTGGAAGACATGGGTGGACCCAAGGGTAAGTGTGATCAGGATGCTGACCCTAAGCAACAAGGTCAACAGACTACACTGTGCCATGATCTCCAGGACAAATGGTCAACCCAAGCCAAAGGGCAGGTCAGAAAATAAAACATGGATAGTCCTGTCATCTGAAAGCCCCATTATCCAGCCAATCTGAGCTCCTTTTCAGCCTCTGACCAGCTCCAAATCACAGCCAAGTAGAACAAGGAAATAAGAAAAGTGAACCCAACCAGAAGAGACCAGCAGAGATTCAGCCTTGTTCATCTACTGCCATGCAAGGGTTTCCTGTTGGATATTTTCCATGTACACATACCTAAAATGCAGGGCCTTGGCTTCACCTAGCAGGGAATCTGCCTTCAAGGTCATGTACTGTCTGAACAGCAGGAGAGAGGTTAGCAGTAGAGAGTAGGGGGGCTGTTCCAGCTCCAGTTTCTTCTGACATGTATTTCAGGGTCGTGGATCTGATCCTCAGAAGCACAGCAGAGATGTCTAAGCCATATTTGTGCACATGAGCAGACTCATTTTTGGTTTCTAGGTAACCAGGGATAGACTTTTGCATGGCACTGGCTGTACAATTGTCTTGTAGAGAGCAAGCCAGTCTCTTGCATCCTTCTTGCTCACCTCCAGAAGAGATGGGAAAAGGTCATCAAAGGAGCTACATCCACCCCTGAAATCCACCCATAAATGTTAGGTCTCCAAGAGGAGGGATCGGCACCCACAATGGTAGCCCCAGGCCTACTACCCCAGCCATCTCAGAGCTTGGTGGTGTCCACTGGGGCTGATACAAGGGATGTGAGAGAACTCAGGGTGGAAGGGAATCTACTGGGAAGAGTTTGGGGGGTCTGGATCACCAAGGGGCTTCCTTCTGTATCTGAGAGCTGCTGTAGGTGGTGGGATATGGACCTTAATCCTTGGTTGGAATGTTCAGAGAGCAAAGGGTCTGGTGGCCTTGGAATGTTAGGAAACTATTGGAGCTCAGGGTAATTAATGTAGTTCATGGTTCCTTGGTGAGTGGGACTCTTGGATTTGGAGGAGGAAAGGGTGATAGGAAGTAACCTGCCAAAATTGCAGAGTCCCTACACAAGGACTTTAGTGCCTTTGGGCTTGTGACTACATATCAGTGGACCTCCAATGTGATGGTCAAACTGTCAGTGCCAACCCTGTCCCTGTCTCTCCCATGGAAGATTAATAATGTAAGGTGTTCTTCGGGTCAAAGCCCCCAGGGCAGTTGGAAGCTTAGAAGGCAGAGTGGTGTCTCCCAGGTAAAATCAGGCTTCTGAAGGGTCAGGCAGAATCTAGTGCCGACATCTTCCATAGGTCTTTAGATTATTGGATAAAGTCAAGCACAGTTTGCTAGGTCCAGGTCACTCCTGTGAGTGGAACTAGGACAAATGTGTGAAACTTAACAGCTGTAAGGAAGAATTTGCTGTCTGCCAGAGATGGTAAGTTGCTCCTCTCAGCAGCTGTCCTGCAGCAGCCAGACATCTCTTTAAAGGGAAGAAGGAGCACTGCTGAGATGACTTCCATTTTAGATGGGTGAGATCCTGTGGAGCTGGGGTCCTGTTTGAACTCATTCGTACCTGCAGAGAACAAAGCCAAGTAGGGTGTGTTTGGTTTGTGCAGGTGGAAGCCCCTGCTCTCCCGCCCAAGTCTCCCCACCATGCAGGCCAAGATGATTCTCTGGCCACATATCCTGGGCTCATCCAGGCTGGTTTTCAGCAGACACCAAACCACGGGGAACACCTGCTTTGCCACAGAGCCGATGCTCACTTGGATCTCTGATGAGAGCAGCCAGA
The DNA here is from genome assembly GCA_028533085.1 of Varecia variegata. Lineage (NCBI taxonomy): Eukaryota > Metazoa > Chordata > Mammalia > Primates > Lemuridae > Varecia > Varecia variegata. Next base: position 177,745,075 of record CM052436.1, read on the forward strand.
ACTCAGACCCACTGGCCAACAGGGCCATCAGTGACAGCCCGAACCAGTAAAGGTCCAAGTGGGACCCAGAGCAGGGCTTTGCTCGCCATATACATTATCTCCCGAGGTTAATTCTACCCCCACTCCCCACTGGAGGCCTGTCGGAGCAGATGGCGAAAGCAAAAGCACAGTGACTCAGTTGACATGTGATTATTATCCTTTCCAGTGCGCACATTTCATCACTAGGTGGATCCTGGGCTAGCCCAGGTAAATCGAGGTTAACCCATATTGGTAATCCTACTCAAAAGCACTTTTTTATCTTCTCTTTTCACCCTACATACTTCTAGCCAATCAAAGGCAAAGAGTGGAGACATCTACCATTGCCTTGGCTACCGGACACCCTCATAGCCCTGTAGGGGCTATCACGAGGTTCACATTTTCACATCCACTGGACATATGATGTTGCATGGGACCAAAGTCTCCACGCCATTTGCAGCCTCCTCCATGAATCCCAATGGCCTGCACTTGTACAGTTTGGGTGTTTGATAGATAAAGCACGTACAAGAAGAGAAAACAAAATAAATCAACTTCTAAAAAAAAAAGCCAGCACTGTGCTGTCAATGTTCTTTTTCTTTTTCTTTTCCTTTCCAATTCTAGCTTAAAAAAGCAGAAGGTAAATAATGTCAGGTCAATGAATATCAGATATATTTTTTGACTGTACATTACAGTGAAGTGTAATCTTTTTACACCTGCAAGTCCATCTTATTTATTCTTGTAAATGTTCCCTGACAATGTTTGTAATATGGCTGTGTTAAAAATCTATACAATAAAGCTGTGACCCTGAGATTCATGTTTTCCTAAGATATTCGTATTGGTGTCTTCCTGAGGTCGGGTAGGG
>CM052436.1:177746451-177802994 GCA_028533085.1 Varecia variegata
TATAGCAAGAGCAATTTTAAGCAATAAAAACAAAATGGGAGGTATTAATTTGCCAGACTTCAAACTATACTATAAGGCTGTGGTTATTAAAACTGCTTGGTATTGGCACAAGTGCAGGGACAAAGACCAGTGGAACAGAACAGAAAATCCAAATATAAAACCATCCTCATATAGCCAACTGATCTTTGACAAAGCAAACAAAAACATACTCTGGGGGAAAGAATCCTTATTCAATAAATAGTGCTGGGAAAACTGGATAGCCACATGTAGGACTGACATCTTTAAGCGTTTGATAGACTCTTCCCATCCAGGTCCATGATGTGTCCCTCCATTGATTCCAGCCATTCTCCGTGGCTTTGGGTAAAGTTTTATATTTGCCTTCACATAAATCTGACATATTTCTAGCTAATTGCCAAGAGTTTTAACTCTTTCTTTTTTGTCATTGTTGTTGTTATGAATAGTTCCTTTTTCTTATATATGGTATCTTCTAATTACATCTTTCTAATCAATAAGAATATTACCTTCATGTTCATCTTATATTCTATTATCTTACTGAGCTCTCTTACTAGCATCAATTACTTTTAGCTGAGTCTCTTGAATTTTCTAAATAGGAATCTATGCCATCAATAAATCATGACATTTTTAGTTTAAACAAGTATGGTAAACTTATCATAAGGATATTATGTTAATTTGTTTATTTTTGTATGGATTAAAGTTTACAATCCTTCCTTGTTTATTTCAACTGGTTTATATATTAATTCAAAACATCTTCATGTTATGAAAATACATACATACACACACTTAGCTAAGGATTACTTTTTAAAGACATATTTTTCAAAATAATCTGAAAATTTAAACAATATAAAATAAATTTTTTTCATTCAATGCTGAGAGGCATAGATGTAGATACATGCAGGTAGATGCAGCCTATTTTTTTCTTTTCTTTTTAAAAATAACATAAAAGAAAACTGGCATACAGTTCTATGAGTTGGTGTACAGTTCTATGAGTTTCAGCACGTAATGTCGATTTGTATAACTACCACTGCAGAAAGGATACAGTACAATTCCCAACAATTTTTTTGTGCTGCCCCTTTTTAAGTCTCTTCCTCTTTCCACCCCCAACCCCTGGCAACCTGTTCTCCATCACTATAATTTTGCCTTTTCCAAAATGTCATATTAATGGAATTATACAAACCATTGCATTTTGGATCTTCCTTTCTAATATTTGTATCTCCTTTTCTATTTTTCTTGTCTTACTGCTTTGGCTAGGATGCCACTGGATTCCATCAGTTTATTTGTGCCTCCTCCACTAGACTTTAAGATTCTAATGAGTGTGTATAGTGTGTCCTTTGGCACCTAGACCAATTTTTAGCCAATGGAGGTGCTCACTCTGTGTTTGTGGAATACACAAAGGCATCACTGTCAATAGATGGGCTTTCTTTAGGGCCACCATGCAAGGTTCCCATAAACCCAAACCCTATTCCAAGAAAGGGGTAACTTCTAGTGCTTAGCCGACTGATGGACCTGGAAAGAAGTCCCCAGGCCCATTTTCATTAATTAATTTGTCAAGACACAAAGAAAAAATCTTGCCTAGTATATGCTCGCTGTGCCACACGGAACTGTCAGCCTCTAATTAGAATTAATTAGCTAATGTGGGTTTCAAACTTAGAAAACAAGGAGCTCTGCCTGTGTTCTCAATTGGTGTTAATTATCATGGAAACCTGTTTCAACCCAAAGACTCACTCACAGCACTGAGAGGCTCCTTCCCACGCAAGCAGGCTCCAGGAGGTAACCCGTGTGATGCTGGCTGACAGTCAACAGGACCCTCTTGTGTCGAGATCTTGGGGAGAGGAAAGCTCATGGCTCTCTGGGGAGCATAATTAATGCTTCCTTTTCAAGAAGACTTTTGTGAAGAATTCAGGATATTCTGGCAATCCCAAGAGTTCCAAGTTCAACAGGCAAATGGAAATCAAATTAGGAAGGGCTGGGTCTAGAACCAGATGCTCCCATTAAGTGGGCAGCAGAAAGGGCACCCCAAACCACTTGAGGGGTCCATGTGAGAGGTCTCAATCCAAAAGACATATCTCCCCTCCTAGACTGTGTGGGATGATTGCTTCTTGTACTTGCCAAAAAATGAATGTAACAGCCTTCTTGTCTTGAGAGAAGTTTGTTATATTTCACACAGAAAACTACATTAGGAGAGCATATGTAGTAGGGGTTCCTGCTCGCCTGGTTGCCAGTGCTGACCTCCCATAACATGTGGGTGTTTCTTCCTTTGCTTCATGGCCATTGGTAGATCTGGATCCATCTACCCACCCAGGTCACGGCCAGAGCAAGGGCCAGAGTTTGCATTGGTGCTGGTTAGGCAGCACACAGATCTACTTTCCACAGTTATGACAAGTCCCAATTTATCACTCCTGCAATATACTCCTGCCTCTTGCTCAATGGCTATTCAGGGCCAGGTATGCAGTTGGTCTTCTAACAAATGTGACAGGGGTAGGTTGATGATTGGCCTATGGTAACAGTTTCAGAATCAAGGATTTATTTCCACCCTAACCTCGGCACCAGGGAAAAATAAAAAGGCATTAAAAAGATAAATAATTTTTTAAATAATTTTTAAAAGTTGGATCCTCTATTTGCCAATCTTAGATATAATAAAAGTGAGCTGAGAAAAAAAAAAAGGTGGCTGTTGGGAGGTTCAACTTTTCTTCTGTTCCACAGCAAAATAGTAAATGTATTTCCTTCCTTGGAAGGCTGGATCCTTCCGAATCAGAATGGGTTCAAATTAGAGCTAAATCTGCAGGTAGGGGCCCCCAGAGAAGACTACGCATTGGAATTGCCTGGTAATGGTGTTAAAATGCACACCCTGACTGGGGTGTCTGAGATGGAGCCAAAGGTTCTGTTTCTAAGAGGCTCCCAGGCAATGATGATGCTATGATAGAACACACGCAGAGTGACAAGGTGTATTAGATTCTTATTGCTGCTGTAACAAATTAGCTTAAACGCGAGGGCTTAAAACAACACAAATTTATTCTCCTACAGTTGTGTAAGTCAGAGGCTGAAAATACTTCTTACAGGGCTAAAAAAAAAAAAAAAAAGGTGTCATCTGGGCTATGTTCCTTCTGGAGGCTCCTGGGGAGAATCCCTTTCTTGCCTTTTCCAGCTTGTGGGAGTTTCCCCCATTCCCTGGCTATGGCCCCTCGCAGCAATGACAGCACTCCTACCCCAGCTTCCAACACCACATCACCTTCTCTAAATCTTACCCTCTTTCCTGCCTCCCTCTTACAATGACCCTTGTGGGTACAATGGCCCTGCATGATAATCCAGGATAACATCATCTTAAGAGCCTTAATTTAAGCACATCTGCAAAGTTCCTTTTGCCATGTAAGGTAACATATTCAGAGATTCTGGGGATTAAGTCATGGACATTTTTGGTGTGAGTGGGATTTATTATTCCGTCTACCACACAGGCATTAATGAACCTGAAGAAGATGGTAAAGGACACAGGTGGTGATCCAGGTAGATGGATGGTCAGTGTTTGAAGTTGGGTTGGGATCACAGAATGATGAGAGGCTACAGATAGACAGTATTTGGAGTCCCCAGCATTCAGGCACATGGTGGGAAGGCATGATAGTGGCTGGGGAGTCTGACAGCAGGTGCTGGATTCTGAGACAAGATAAAGACAGTCTGCAGGGACTGCAAGGGGGCACAGTCAGGGGCCTGGGGCTGACCAACGCTAGAAGAGATGGAAGGCTTAACTTGCCACATGGCTGTTCCAAGTCGCATTTAACTAAAGAAAAAGAATCTCAAACATTCTTGGCTTCTCTCCCTCACTAGCTCAACTCCCAGCAGAATCTGCTGCTCTGACCCTAATTATGACCAGCAAGGGGGAACTGGTTGGCAAAGTGTAAGTGACAGGAGCCTTTAGGGAAAGTGACCGTATCAGTTCAGAGTTCCTAATGGCCAAGAAAAGGCTGGACACATCCTGAAACTGAAGGAAGCTTTCAGAAAGTCCCAATTAAGACTGGCATAAGGATGTGGCAGAGAAGGTGACACACGGCAGCTCTCACAGCCCCGACTCTGACCACGTGTACCCCAGGAAGACAGGAAGAGCCTATACATAGGGATCTCTCCAGGGGCTTGAGTTTTTAAAGGTCAGGCAAAGATAAAAACTGGGCATATCCCCAAGGAGTGATTGGTATGAGGATGGCACTGAATGGTAGAAACAGATGGAGACACTAAAGACCCAAAGAACTGGGGCTGAAAAATTGTTGAAAACAAAATAGGTTTTTCTGGATCAGTGTAAAAAACCAAGAAGGTCAAGCAAGGGATGAAGCTAGCACTTGGGTCTTGTGCTGGACATTCTCCACCACCCACCCCTGCCCCCCACTCTGGCCCTGCTCTGCTGTGAATCCCAGGGAAGGACTTCTGTGGGCTCTACCACCAACCTCTCTTGCTCTCTAGTTTTGGCAAGGCTTTGCTAATGAGAAACAAGGGCAGGAGATAGAAGGGTGGAAGTAGAGGAAAGTCAAGGTATTTATTTTCCAGCTTCATCCCTGCTGGCCCAGAGTGGCCCACAGCTCCTGTTAGACAGCCCTCTCCTGAAGTTATAGCTCTCTTCTGGCTGCTGGTCACTGTACCCAGCAGGATGGGGATAGAGCCAGCTGGGGAACCCTCTCTTCTGACCCCAGGGCCAGTCACTGTCACCTCCATCAGCTACTGTGGGCCTCCCTGGACCTTGGGCTCCCCAGATAGTCACCAAGGAGCATTGCTCATGACTTTGGACACTTTTCAAGGTCACACATATTGGTTTGTCAGACCACAGCAGCAAGAGCCAACAATGATCACAGACTTACTACGTGCAGGGCACTGTTCAGTCACGTGCCTTGGATTGGCCCATCTAATCCTCTCTGCAATGCTGTGTCCTTCACTGTCCTTCCTATGAGATGGATGCAGAGGTCAGCTTTTTTCTCTGCCCTTCAGGAAACTCAAAGTCTGGAGGAGGAGACGAGCAAGCCCATAGAAATCTCAGTGCATTTAAATAAAACAACAGTACAACTTTGGTGAGGGTTTGCTACATGTCAGGTCTTCCTTTGGATTATTTTATTTGATCTTTCACAGCCACACTGTGAGGTAAGGGAGTATTATTAGCATTTTTACAGAAGAGGAAACTCAAGCTTAGAGAGTTGGTATGACTTGCAAATGGAAGTGGTTTCAAAGTTGCTGAGCACAGCTTGTTCTGACTCCAGAGCTAGTACTTTTAGCCTTCTCATCACATCATACCACCTGTATGTGAATGAGTGTGTCCATGTTGCCAAGAGGAAGCTTGGCTTATGGAGAAAATAGGCAGTCTATAAAAATGTATATGGAGATATCAATATATACGTTGGCTGGATAATATGGAGAAATACAACCTTAATATAAGAGCAATTAGCAAAACATTAATTGGCTAAATAGCTATTCCCTAAGGATTAGGATCCGTCTGGTATAGAGTTCTCCAATGGTGCGCAGGCCAGTTAAGGGGCAGACAAACAATGGGGATGTTGGAGTTAGACACACACCTTTTGGCACCTCAGTGCGGTAGGTACAAGGCTGTGGCTGTCCCCACCCTGGGCTGACAGCTCCATGGCATGTTGGCCTGGTGGGGTGCCTCTGTCTCTTGCCCCCTATCAGATATCCATCCTGGGCAAGAAAGCTGCAGTTCCTTGGGGGCTGACTGTCCACCATGGTGGGACAGCAGGACATGGGAAGGGGAGATTGGTTCCCCAGCACCTTTAGTCAGGCTCCACATTTTCATTTTGCAAGTTTTGCCTAATGTACTTTACAAATTCTGTAGCCATCCCTGATGGCGTGCCACCGGGCTTTGACTTTATTCTTGGATTAATCCTGTCCCAAATTACTGCTAGTGACTTGTAGAAAGATACAATCAGCCTAGAGATACATGTGTAAATGTCAGGCAGAAAAAAAAAAATTAGAGCCATAGAGAGACACCAAGAGCAATGAGTTTTCTGCTCATTCTCAGGAATATCATTCTGTACATCAGTGGGAGAATGATTTGTACCTAATAGAGATCTAAGGAGTTACACCTTGGGAGCGTGTTCCTTTGTCACTGGAGATATTCAAGCAGTGACCTGGGCAGGTTGTGGTGTGAACTCCCCCAGGATGGGTGAATGGAGAGGGTGTAAGGCTGTGAGTTTCCACTTCTTTTGCCCAAGTCAGGTCTTCTGAGTTCTTCAAACCAAAGGCTCGGTTTTCTCCTGGCTGGGTCTGGCTCCCGGGTCTTGGCTTCGTGCCATGCCTGGTGCCCCACTCAGCACCCCCAGCACAGTGCCTCTGACCTGCCTTGCTCCCTACCCATCTGTGCTGCCCTCCACTCACCACCTCTCAGGTGACAGGTCTTCCCGTATCACCATCTCCCTTTCCCCTCCCCCCAGGTGCCCCCACTCTCAGCTTGACACCCCTCCCTCCACCATGAGCACTGTTGCTTCTGTGGGAGCCAATGTTCAGTTACGGATATGTCTACAAACTGGGACTCATTGAAAAGCAAACAAGATACATCCAAAGCTTGAAAAATCCCCCCAGTTGGAGTTTATCAAAGTCTAACTTCTTTCTAGAAAGCAATTTAGCCTGAAGCAGATTCTGTCTTTATAGTCTTGGGTAGGGTAGGAAGCAGCTCAGGTCTGGCTGGGGAGGGGGGTAGCTCAGATACCAGTCCTAGTTCTCTGATAAAGTATGTGTGGTTTTCGATAAGTCGCTTCTCTCTGAGGCTTGGTTTCCTCAATTGGGCCGGATTAAGAGATCACTCAAGATCCTTCTGATTTTATAACTGCATTTTATTTTGTCATGTTCTGTTTGGGTCTCTGGGGCATAATGATCTCCAATTATCTATAAGGGGAATTATCCTGAAATAGCCCTGGGGCCCAACAGCCATGCCAACCACTGGAATGAGAGCTCTGGCTCCGTATATATAATTCACCATTTCATCTCCAAAGCAGCTGTTTCTCCTGTATCCATCCTGGCTGGCTCCATCCATCCAGTAACCTAAACTTGGGCATCATCTGGACTCTTAAGAGTCCTCATTCTCCGCCATCCCCCGTAGCTGGTCAATCACCAAATTCTACCCATGCTCGCTGTACAAAATCTCTTGTGTCTGGATTTTCTTCTCCAGCCCCCTTCTTGTCTGGTCCAGTTCAGGCCCCTATCAACTCTCTCAGATTTCTGGAACAGCCTCCTACCTGATTTCCTGACTCTAGTTGTCATACATACCCACTCCAATGCCAGCTGCCAGAGTTAAAAACCCCAAAACACAAAATTATGCTCAACACCCCCCCAAGAACCTTCAGAGGCTCCCCACCGTCTAGAAAACAAGACCCAAACTGGTAGCTTGCCCTTCAACCCTCTTTGTGATCTGAAACCCTGTCTATGTATCTGTCAGAGACTCAAAACTGATGCTGACAGTAATACTACATCTAACTGCTGACTTTTGTGCCAAGCTCTGTGCAAGAACTTTATGTGAAATATCTTAAGTCACAGCTCAGTGAAGTTATTCTGGGGGCAGATGTCTCCAATCACTCCTTGACTTCAAGAGACTTGAAATATTTTGAATTCTGATGTGTCCTCTCAATTCCAGCAACGGTGTATCCCAAAGCTCAAATTAGAGATGTTACTTAATTGACAGAAAAAATCCAGGTCCCTATCAAGAGGACCATGAAAATGCAGAATAATGTGGGGGCAGGTATCCTAAAGCAATTAGCTGAGAACAAAGACAAACCATTATGTAAACACATAACCATTTAGCTTCAGGCAGATTGCGGTCAAGATACCAAGAACTAGGGGAGGGAATTGAATTCAAATTTTTTTTGCAGCCTCTTCTTCCAGTGCATTCTAATCCTCTTTGAAAATTAGGCTTCCATATGGTTAATATTAGAGCTCTGTGGCATTAGGAATCTGCAGCCTTAGCTCATTAATACTCATTAACAGGAAAAGCTCATAATAATAACCCTTCACATCTGTGCAGCCCTTTATGGTTTTAAAGTTATACCATATGCATTATCTCATTTAATTGCCTTTAATCATTAGGATTTAGGGTCTGGCTAAATATGTTCACTGATTGAGGATAGGGATACCCCCACTCAGGGATCACAGAGAAAGATGAGAAGACCAAGGGGTGCCTGGGATGTAATGGGGAGATGCAGGGGGTGAATCAGTTAAGTGTATGGCTCTGAGTTACAAAATATTTTTAAAACGAATGCTGTCAATGCTGCTTGCGAGGAAATAAAAGAATAGGAACAGGCATCACTGAGGGCTGCCTAGAACAGATCTGGCTTTAATGAGCAGGTAAGAGTTAACTTATAATGAGCACATCAGAGTGTGGCCCACCCAAGGCTGGGCTTGGCTTCTTTTGCAGCAATGTGCATGAAAAACCACACGTTCTCTGGCTGGATAAATATCTTTCCAGTCCTTGGCCTTTATTTTCTCCAATAAACCAAGGGTAATCCTTCCTCTTGGGCAACATGGACACACTCATTCACAAACAGGTGGTATGATGTGATGAGAAGGCTGAAAGTACTAGCTCTGGAGTCAGAATGACTTGCGCTCAGCTCCTTGAAAATCCTTCCATTTGCAAATCACGCCAGCTCTCTAAGCTTGAGTTTCCTCATCTGTAAAAATGCTATTAATACTCCCTTACCTCATAGTGTGGCTGTGAAAGATCAAATCCAATAATCCCAAGGAAGACCTGACACGTAGCAAACCCTCACCAAAGTTTACTGCTGTTTTATTTAAATGCACTGAGATTTCTATGAGCTTGCTTGTCTCCCCCTCTAGACTTTGAGTTTCCGAAGGGCAGAGAATGCAGCTGACCTCTGCATCCTCTGACCTCTTCCTCGTAGGAAGGACAGTGAAGGACAACCCCACAGCACTGCAGCAAGGATTAGACGGGTCAATCTAAGGAACGTGATTGAACAGTGCGCTACACGTAGTAAGTCTGTGATCATTGACAGCTGGAACTCCTGGAGCTCTGGTGCTTGTTGCCATGGTCTGTCAAGCTAATATGTGTGCCCTTGCAAAGTGTCTAAAGTCATGAGCAATGCTCTCTGGTGAATATCTTGGGAGCCCAAGGTCCAGGGAGGTCCACAGTAGCTGATGGAGGAAACAGTGACTGGCCCTGGGGCCAGGAAAGAGGGTTTCCCAGCTGGCTCTACCTCCACCTTGCTTTGGAACCAAGCAGCTCACTTTTGCTCTCCAGGCCTCTGTTTCCCCATCTGTTAACTGGGAATAGAGAAGAAGGCTCCCAAAGGGCCTCCCAGCTTGAGACAGTCCACTACAGGGCTGGAGTTGTGCATGGGTTTGGATGGACCTGCCTTCTAGTCCTGGAAGTGTGTGAACCCAGAAAATATACTGAATCTTTCTGAACTCCAGTTGCATCCTGTGTAAAAGGGAAATGCTACTGTCTGCATTGAAAAGTTCTAAGGATTAAGTGAAGTGAGGTTTGAGGGCAATGACAGTCTCAGTCTTTGGAAACACACAGGATGACTGGGTATCCTTCCAACCACCTTACCTGTGGATAATATCAAGCTCACAGGTTAGGTTCTGAAGGTGTGGGCCCCAGACCTGCAGCATCAGCATCACCTGGGAACTTGTCAGAAATGAAAATTCTCTAATCCCCACTGAGAGCTACTGAATCAGAAACCCAGCCTTCCAGGTGATTCCAATGTATACTCCAGTTGGAGAAGCACAGCTCAGCAAAGCTTGGTGGTGGGCACATGGGCTATATTCGTTAAACTGAGGCAGGTGGAGCAAGGGAGTTCAGAAGTCTGGGTTCAGATTCTGACCCCACTACTCACTACCTATGGGACCCTGAACAAATGATTTACCATCTGTGAGCCTTGATTCTCTCACCTTCAAATGGACAAAAATAATGAACATCCCGCAGGTGCTTCTAGTTTCTCAGGGATTACAATACCTCCTAGAGTGACTTTGAGGCGTTTACATGCACAGAGGAAAACCTGGGCCTTGCACAGAGTTCCGGGAGATCCAGCTGCCAAAGTTTTGTTTATTTTCCTCTCCCTTCTGGCCAAATAATTATCTTCATATTTCCCTGAATCTTTTCACCTTTGCAATTTGTTCATGCTGTTCATTTTATCTTGGTGCTTCTCAAACTTTAATATGGCATATGAAGTACTTGTATATCGTATAAAAATGCAGATTCTGATTCCTTAGGTCCAGGTGGGCTTGTTATTTCTAATAAGCTCTGAAATGTTGTTGATGCCACTAGTTCAGGGACCGTACTTTGAGTAGAAAGGGTCTAGCCAACACAGCCATCTCCCGATTTCCAACTGATAAAGTCCTATATGTTCCACTGCCCACCTCTAATACTACAGCCTCCGACAAAACACTGACACGTTGGAGTACAGAGAGAGCCATTAGGGGAGAGAACACCTCAACGGTCCTGGCATGAGGTGATCTGTGCCCAGCTAGGGAAGAAGCAGTGGGAAGAGACCATGATAGAGAAGTTAGAGCAAAGGTCTTGGGCCTATTGACCAAAGAGTTGTAGAGAACACCAGCTTGACCAGATATATCCATTGAGTCCGAGACTAATGGAGGAGGAGCAGGTGAGTAGGGTAAGGAGCCTGTAATCAACTTGGGCATGATGGACACACTGGGCTCGGGCGGCCTGTGGTTCACCCAGCTGCAGATGTCCAGTAGCCACTTGGATATTTGGGTCTGGAGCTCAGCAGAGAGTTCTGTGCTAAAGACAGAAATCCGGAGGTCGCCTGCATGCAGAAGCAGTCATAAATGTGACTGAGATTGTCCCAAGGAGGATGGAGAAGGCACCAGAACTATCTATGTGGGCAGCAGGGTGCATGCACACACCTGTTCATGACTGTCCTATCCCAACACCCCACAGGAGTCTGTTCCTTACATCCATCTCTCCCCATCCCAACTCAATCCAGGGGTGGCAGCAGGGGGGGCAGTTCTGTGGGGATGGAGATCTGGAGAGGGGCTTGGATATCCCCTTGGTGGAAATAAGTGTGAGAATTTTGGAAGTGGTTAAATCTGGATTTGAACCTCGGTTCTGCCACCTACTAGTTGTATGACCTCACACATGTTGACTCCCTGTTGTTATCTGTAAGATGAGAGCAACAATACTTAACCAAGTGGACAGATGGGGTCTCAGTGTGATACATGTATGTTTACGATATGCTTCCTGGCATCCAGGAGGTACTCAGGAAATGTGAGTTTCCTTCTCCTTTCCCTCCCCTTGCTACCCCAAGGCCAAGAATTAAGTGGTTCTTGGTGATGACATTCTTGGGTAGTGGCCATTTTCAAACCTATACTCTAGGGGGCCCAGGATGCTTGACCTACACAAAGCATAGATTTATTTCACCATTTTTTTATGTTTCACCAAGGGACAGAGACCCATGAACCTCTCTTTTGCCTCGTCCTTAAGCCTGTACCTGGCCCTTAAAACTAAGCTGCTCACATATCCAAATATTATATCCCATCATAAAAAATTTGTTGAATGAATACATTTACATACAAGAAATCACAGGCTCAGAGATGTCAAGAAACTTGCACAAGGTCACACTACTGCCTCAAATCCAGAGTCACATAGTTGAGTGTAAAGCCCATGAAATTTTCACTTTTCAGTAACACTTGAACTTGTTCCCACTTGAGTAAGACTTCCAATTTATTTTTACTTTTCATTCTGCTTTTCTCAAGCCAGAGTTTATGGTCCGAAAATGGATCCAAATGGCTTCTGCATTTGCCAAGGTCATTTCCTATCTGTCCAAGGGCAGAGTTCTGCCCAGGAATCATTTTGTGTTGAGGCTGCCTTTACTGACCTTGCTGTGGGGAAGTTTTCCCTGGAGTCTAATGGACCTCAGGGGTCAATGCTGTTTTTTCTGGCTTTGTGCTGCCTCTTATTAATGTGATAACTCCCTCCCAAGGACAAAGCTCTAGTCAAAGTGGTTGATATTGCATTATGCTCTTGAGAACTAGAAAGCAATTCACAGCAACAAGAACAAAAAAACAGATGATGTTAGAAAACAAGTGAGGCAGCTCCATCTCTCATGTTTTCAACTGGGCTTCCTAGGAGGGGGTAAACAGCATGGGCCTTCTTTCTTCTCTACCCCTCTGGCTGTCCCCTCCTGCTCCGGAGCTGAGCTGGGCCTCCACCTGCCCATCAGACACCCCGGCATTATTATCACCAGCCGGCATCCTCCTAAGATCTGGTGGGCTTTCTTGATTTCAGAAATAATTGCATGCCCCTGCCAACAGGTCTCTACTTCCTAAAACCTTTCATTAAACAAGAAGACAAAGCACCAGTTCAGGGCTCATAGTTCAAGCTTAACAGCATTCAGCCCAAGTACCAGTTCACAACTAGGAGGCAGAGACAGAGTGTTTTCTTATTAACAATGCACTAGCTATAATTACCAGGCTGCCGCAAGATCAGCACACTCACGGCTCCTTTGGTCTCTATCATGTACTACTTTCTACCCTGAAGCCACGCAGAAGAATTTGAAAAGGCCTAGGCAGTCTTCCCCAAATGTTAAGAAGCAAGCAGTCTACAGATCTCCAAACTAACTTAATGAAGAGTTTGTAATTACCTATGTGTGTGGTTATCCGATTAACACATTAACTGCCATGTGAGTTGTACTTAACACTCACGCTAGTTTTGAGCCTGGGCCCTTGTGCAGCATAGGTAACTGACACATCTCTTTACCCGGGGAGCCACGCGGCGTGCAGCCCACTCACGCCGCCATGCTGCAGCATACGTGTTAACGTGATGGGTGGCCCCCTGGGCAAAATCCTGCAGTTGGTTCCTAAAAATCTTACTTGTTGATGTTCTTATTGTTACAATTAATATTGACCATTTAACTGCATATAACTCACGTACAAAAAACAATAAAAAATAAATTTTTCATTAAATTAGAAAGGATCATTTTGTTTTCAAAGTTTTTATTCTATTTTCGTAATAAAACGCCATGGCCCCAAGGGGAAAAAACTTTTTCCAGTGTGGCAGTTAGTGTGTTAAAAATCCGTCTTGTCCACTAGGCTGTGGACTCCATGAGGACAGGGCGGGTGCCTATTTGGTTCATAATAGCTACCTAGTATTTACAGCATGAGTGAATGAATAAAAGATGCACGTGGAAAGGGTGGAACTTCTATCCTGTCTCTTTATGCTGCTAACAGCCACGAGGCATGCCAGGAGCCAGTGGGGAGGAAGCTAGGACAACTGAGGCATGCGTTGCTAAACTAACCACAGCAGTCTGGCCCCTGTGAGGGTTGACAGCCAGAATCAGGTGGTCTGAAGGGGGTCGTGAACCATCTCTCCCTAAGAGTCCAAGCTGATGTTCCCTGAGTATGTATAATAGAAGATACGTTTCACTGTGGCAACAGCTGGGATCTGGTGGTTCAACCGTCAGAGAGGCCTGTGTCGCCGCTATCTTGTGTTATCAACTCCCGTCATGGTACGTACCACCTGCCTTTGCCCAAATAAGTGAACCCAATCTATTTCCCAGTACCAGCAACAGTCACACCCATGTGAACCACCCAACCGGAATCATGTTGGACCCCGAGCAGGAGCTAGTCACTTCTGCACCAGGAGCACTCCACTCCCAAACAGCAGCCAGTGCGACTTGAAGTGGAATCAAGATCAGAACAAGAGAGGGGCTGGGAGTTCCAAGCAGAAGGGAGCCTTAGCACACGTTTCTGGGTGCCCTACACATGGCCCCTCACCCCCAACCACACCAGTGCTGCACCTCCAGCACCTGCAGTTCTTTCCTGGGGCTTTCTCGCTTCCAAAGCTCATTTTTGCCCATCTAAATGGCAGACCAGGAGGTGTTAGGACATTAAGGCCCCCTCCCCCTACTCCCCCAGCCCCCTCAACCCAAAACTGATGGGAGTTGGTGCGTAAATACCCCAGTTCTCTCACTCACCCTGCCAGTGGGACGATTCTGAGGTGTGTTCTACGCTGGGTCCCAGACTCCCCAGTGGGTCAGGCTCCAGTCACCACAGATTTGATGACACACCTTTTAATTAGCTGCCTTTCCTTCCCAGTTTCTCTTTCCCTCTCCCCCTCCACACCTCCTGGAGGGATCAACTCTCAAACTACAGCCACTTACCTTTGCCTCGAGTTCTCTTCTGGAGAAACGTAAACTAGTACAGCATTGTATGTGCAAAGGCCTGGACTGAGGAAACAGAAGGTGAGTTTGGAGAACACCCAGGGGTGTTTGGTGGAGACAGAACAGAGCCCAGGAGATGAGAACGGGGGAACTGAGGCAGGAAGCTGGGGGCAATCCTGGGGGCGTCCTGCACCAGGCTGAGGAGTCTGGTTTTGTCTGAGGGCAATCTCCACCTGCTGCGTGGGAAACAGGGCTACAGACTCCCACATAAGAATGCTTCTTCGGGTCAAAAGGGACTCAACATCTTATAATCCTGTCCCCACCCAAATTTGAATCCCTTCCATAGCATCCCCAGGTCTACTTGAATGCTCCCAGTAGAATGAGAGCTCGCTCTCCCACCAAACTGTTCCTATCAGCCAGGTCTGACTACTACTAACTAACTTCAAGAAAGTTCTAGAAATATCTCCCTCGTTTCCTTTTTTTTTTTTTGAGATGGTCTCTCTCTGTTGCTTGGGCTAGAGTACCATGGCATCAGCCTACCTCACAACAACCTCCAACGGTTGGGCTCAAGTGATCCACCTGCTTCAGCCTCCTTAGTAGCTGGGACTACAGGCGAGCATCACCACACCTGGTTAATTTTTTCTATTTTTAATAGAGACGGGGTCTCGCTCTTGCTCAGGCTGGTCTTGAACTCCTGAGCTCAAGCGATCCTCCCGCCTCGGCCTCCCAGAGTGCTAGGATTACAGGTGTGAGCCACCGCGCCCAGCCCTCCCTCGTTTCTTAGAGCTAATTGTTCTAACATATGAAAGTCCATCGATATATAAACTGTCTCCTCCTGACTCTTCTCTCCTGCAGCCTCAGTCTCTCTACCTCCTCCCACCATTCTCAGTGTAACAAGGTCGCTTGTCCCTGCCCTATCTGAGACGCTGTCCTCTGCGTGTACTTAGACTTCCAGCTTTGGGAATGATATTCCAGGTGTGATCCAACCAGCCCACAGCACAGGAGGCTTCCAGTGTCTGCTTCCAGAGACTGTCCCCTGCCCCGTAGCCCAACGTGACAACACTCATCGCATCCCTGACCCACGGGAAGCTGTCAACTAAAAACGCTTTCAGCCCCTCATTTGTTCATTCATTCAACATACATTCTACTGTATACTTATCATGTGCTACACACTGTTTGAGATGCTGGCTATGGATCCATGGAGTTTTTTTAAAATCCCTTCTCTTAGGAAGTTTATATTCTAGAGCAGGAGTCAGCAAGCCACTGCACGTCTGGCCTGCTGCCTGTCTTTGTAAGTAAAGTTTTATTGGAACACAGCCATGCCCGTTCGTTTGTGTACACCTTACAGAAGTGGAGTCGAGTAGTTGTGACTGAGAGCACATGGCCCACGAAGCTCAGAATGTTTCTCTCTGTCCTTTAACAGGAAACGTTTGCTGGCCCTCAGTCTAGAGAACCACCTAGAACGCTAGACACTGGAGACACAGCAGTGAAGAGACAAAGTCCCTGCTCTCTCACAGCTTGTGTTCTAGAAGCCTGCTCCATAGCAGGCACTGTATGGGGCACAGGAGATTCTGCAATGAGCAGTCAAAGAATCTTCCCTATGGAATATTCCAGAGGGCCTATTAAATGCCATGCTCTGTGCGTGAGAGGTGAACCAGACTAACAAAATCCTTACCTCCGTGGACTTCCCAGTCTGGTTGGAGATAAGGTAATAAACAAACAAACAAAAACAGAGCTTTAGGTGATAAATACATGCGATTTAAAAGCAGTAAGCAGGAGCTGGGATGTCCTTGCATGGACTGCCATCCTTGGTCTCTGCAATCCTCTCCCTGTGCAGCTGTTTGGATACACACGGAGACCCCGAAATGGACGTAACCCTGCTAAGTTCCCTCCGGTTGGGCTAGGCTTTTGGTCCTGGGCTACTGAGACGTGAACAAGGACACAGCCGATGCTGCTGATTCCATGTCCACTCCAAGGGACTGGCCTGACCCCAAGCCCTAAGCAGGCAGTGCCTACAGATGCACAGCACACCTTGTGTGTCTCCTCATTCTCCTCCTTTCAAACGTAGAATGGCTAGATGGGCGTGTGTGTCTAACACTTTAAAGGAACCTTTACTGCTTCGTTTAACTAAAGTATTTTTCCACACAAGCTCCCCTGTTCAAGCATTCTTTCTAATTACCATTTTCCTTTTACTGTGTGTTGTGTGGAGCTGCACAGAAGTAAGCTCATGGTGAGCAGGAGCCCCCGGGGTGGCAGGGAAAATAAAGCCTGACTATTAGGGGGCTCAGTGAAGCGGCAGCTTCTACATCTTCCCTGCAGGGGGGAGAAACGGCCCAGAAACTGCACTGCACCGGGCCAGACACAGCTCAGTAGGACCTGGCTCTGAGACGGCTTTGTAAGGTAAGAAAATACCATCGGCTTGGAGAGGTTACGGAAGCTCTATCCAGAAGCCTGGAATGTACTGGAAATTTTAAATGACTCTGTGGATTAAGGCACAACCAGCTGTTCCACCAGGACCTGATTTCCTCATGCATGCTTTGTGTCCAAGCAACACATATGCAGTGAGCGCCTGTGGTGAGGCCTGGATATGCCAAGCCCTTGTGTGTGGAGCACACACAGACAAGCACTTAGGACGGTGTGCCTGGAAAACAGTATGCGTGTTTGTTGTTGTAATGATACCCGGGCACTGCCTTCATTTACTCATTCATTCATCCATTCGACCTTCCAGAGAACATCAGTCGAGGCTCAGTGATGTCCCAGATGACTGGAAATAGAGATGTCCAGGAATGAGATGCAGGGGTGGGGGTCGGGAGGAAGGATTGCTGGCTTGCATTCCTTAGGATGGTGTTGCCGTGCACTGAGACCAGAAACCAGGGAAAGGTGTGCGTTGGGAGGGGTCGGGTCATGAGTAGGCTGGGAGCATGGTGAGTAGAGATATCTGTGGATATCCCATAGAGACATTCACTGGGCAGTTGGGTATGTGGCTTGGGGCTCAAGGAGAAGCCTGGAGAGGCCTGGTCAGTCCTAGGCTGTGGCACAGAGCCACCCGAGCATCGCCTCCCACAGAGCTGGCCTGGTGCTCAGAGGAGACAAGAGAGGTTACTGGGACCCTGGCTGTGTCAGCATAGACCAGCATTCAGAGTGTCATTGTTTAACTGAAGTCCAAGGGCAGTGATCAGCCTGGGGCCTCTGCCCAAGAAGCAGGTGGGACCCATCTGATAGGCCCCATTTCATTCGCCCATGTATACATTGATACACACACACTTACACACACACACACAACCCCAGTGTACTCTGTAGCCAGGCTCTGTCCCAAGTGCTTTACAGATGTTAATTCATATCCTTGCTGTAACTCCATGATCAGCTCATATTATCCAATTTTACAGATAAGGAAACTGAGACACAGCGAGGTTAAGTCACTTGCTTTCGGTCTCACAGCTATTAAGTGACAAAACTCAAACCCAGGCATTCTGGCTCCGGGGCCTCTGCTCTCAACTGCTGTGCTTTTGCTGCCTTCCCAGCACCAGGGCAGCTCCTGCACAGGCCTGGAGAAATGTCCCCAGCCCCCATGCCCAGAGCTGGCTGGGCTCACGGGAGGGGTGCACGTCTCCTCTGCCAAGGCCACAGGCTGCCCTTCCCCTGGCTCCCCTCCCGTGTGCCCCTCTCTTCAGCTGGAAGCCCAGCCCCTGCTTCCGCCTTCACCCCCGCCTTCTTGCTCACACGCTGGGCCAAGGACAGTCCTGGGGCTCCAGGTACAGCTACAGGGACTGGAGTCTTGGCAACAGGACGTTGGCTCAGACTGCCTTGCTGTGGGCCACCTCCTCTAGCTTTATTAGTCGTCTTTTAAAATAGACTTTTCTATTTCAAACACCTCCACTTACCACTTGCTGTGCATCTTTCAGCACATCCACCGTGTTTCCCTGTCATCCTAACACGCTGTGTGGAACATCACAGACATGCTGACTTTCTGTGAAACTGCAGTCTCTGGAGAGAGAGTTTTCTTTCCTTCTTTTAATTATGTCATTTTCCAGTTGGCCTTTTTCTTTTTGAAAGGTGAGCCTCTGATGACCGATTGTGTGACCGTTAATTTCAACATTTTGATCACACTTACCGGACCGAGGCAGGAAGAGTCTTCAGCTGATCGTGCAGTTTCACCTTCTTACTTCGCAAATGAGGCAACTGTGTCTCAGAGAGGGAGCTCGGCTTGTCTGAGATCACACAGCCAATTAGTGGCCGAGCTGGGGCTGAAACATGAACCAGTTAACCTTGTAGTGTGGGGATTTAATAACAGCAGGAATAATAATTCATATTTATCATACCATGGAAGTTTGCAAAGCATAAACATTAGTTCTCAAGTCTCTGGCTCCTCTGTCCTGTATGGAGAGTGGAACTTTTTCTTCCAAAGCCAGCTGTCCACCCTACCCACATCTGGAATTCCAAGCTCTCTCATCCTGCAAGAATTAAGTGCCCACGATAACATTGGAAGCTCATCAAAAGGAACGAGACCTTTTTGGAGAGCCCCCTGTTAATTCCATAGTCATTCCAGACTCTTCCATCTCCCCAGACACCTCTGCTCCCTCCTCCTACTGGTGGCTGTGTTTCCCCTTGGGGTGGCAGGAGGGCACTTGGCTTCCCCCACCAAACAAGGAGGTGTCCTCCCATGAAGTCTTAGCAATGATGAGCATCAACACTGGAAGACCCATACAGAGTGTTTCATCCAACCCTCCCACTTTAAGGATCAGGAAACTGAGGTCCAGGGAAGGAAAGTGACTTACCCAGATCACACTGCTTTGGGACAAGAAACAATGCCTGAATCAGTTGCCTATTCTAGATACCCAACATCAGCCTCTGGCTCAATGCTGCCTTGAGCATAGCTTGTTTATTCTCTTGTTAAATAAAAATTATTGCATAGGGAACAGCAATAAAATTTCAGGACAATAGCAACTCAGTCCACCTCGCCCCTGCCTTGTCTCATTCTATGATTCCCAATCCTGCCTGTGCATCAGAATCCCCTGTGACACCTTATAAATATTCAGATTCCCAGACCCCTCCCTAGATTGACTGCAACAAAGTCCCAGGGAGTGGGGCCCTGGCATCTGTGTTTTATCGAAGCTGCATGGGTGATTCTAACAGGCAGACAGCCGGTGATGGGAAAGATTGGTCCACTTGATGGCCAAGAATCACATCAGCAGGTTTGAGTCATTGTGATTGAAATGGAATGTAACTAATTACATTTTTGAGCTTTGAAAGCTTAATTCTACTATAATTAAAACAAGAAGCCAAGAGAGCGTGAAAGATTTCTGACCAAAGGAGCTCTTTCCGAGTCACACCCAATACGCTTGGAACTTCTTCATCCACCCCTTCTTGCAAAAAGAACACATCAGACCATACATGCATGAAGTAATAATATGCCTCACTAGTGAAAATTCCAAATGCCCAGGTACGTAAAGAACCAATTACTTTTCATATTTCAAACTAAGGAGAGTAGGTGGTGAATAACAGAAGTTACAGATCACAATTAATCTTAGTCCTCCCAGGTGGTCTTTGCCTTCATTATCTTCTACTTCTCCCTCCCAAAATCCAATCCATCCTCAGATCAAATGGGAAGCCTAAGTTCCAAAGTCAAAGTTCCTTTGAAGGACAATAGGTTCATTCAGAAGCTAGAAGGGCACAGGAAATGCATAAAATAAAAGAGGGGTTCCCGGAGACTCAGAATGACCACACTTGGGACTCTGCCCTTGGTGTGTGACTGAGTGGAGACAGGAAGCGAGGAATCCAAGAGCATCCCTGAAAGGGACAATTCAATAGCAACAACAAAAGCCAGCCTGATGCGGGAGGAGAAGGGTTAGAGACACTTTATCCTAAATCTCAAGAAGGTTAATAAAAATCAAGGATTTTTTTCATGTGTTTGAAGAAATACAATACAAGAAATGTTCAGATTTCCCCTGAAATGAAAAAGGGCACCTGTTCTGCCACGATGAGAGGGAAATAAAGGTGGAAATTCACGTTGGTGGAGGTTGAGTGCCTTTCTGGCTCCGTGTTCTACACGGAGCTTCCACATGCCCCCCTTGCTCCTGGTTCCACCATCAGCCATGCCACCCCAATAAGCAGTTATATTAATAATCATGCCCACTGCGAGGAGGAGGGAGATGACGTTTGGAGCGGTCAAGACACTCCCAAGATCCCACCAGCTAGGACTCGATGGAGCTGAATTTCTACCCAGGCCCTTTTAACTCCAAGTGGGGAAGAGATGTCTTCCCACTGTGGAGACAGAGCTCTGCTAGGACACAATAAAAAGCAGAGAGGGAGATAAGGGGAGCTTCCATTATCCATTTTTGTGGGAGACTTGGACATCTGGCCATTGCACTGGATATTAGATTGGGACTTTCTCTAGCTAGGGTATCAGAAACATTGGCTTTATCATTTCCAGCTGATAAAATGGAGCTGTGTATGAAGACCAGTATTAAATCACCTTCCTCATGCTCCCCTTCTCCAATGATTCACTCTTGTCACACGTCATTGTTTCAAATCCTCAAATTGCCCTCGTTGCTCTCCTCTGAGTTCCTTCCAAGTCCTCTTTCCACAGGGACCCAAGAGCTTTTCTGTTCATCTATGCAGTGTTCTATCTGCCATGCCCCGGGGCAGGACCAACAGGAGCTGTCCAACAAAAGGACAATGGATGGGTAGTCCCGAGAGTCAGAGATAAAGAGAGAAAGGACAAAATGAGGGAAACCATTGTTTATGTGCCAGTCAGTCACTGGGCTCTAAGTTTATATCCATTATGCCATTTAGTTTTCATGGTAAACCTGTGAAGTAATGTTACCTCCATTTCACAGATGAGAAAGCTGAGGCATGGGTAAATTAATTAATTTATACATTCATATACAAATTCATACAGTAAGTGTCAGAACTAGGCTTGGAACTCAGCACCCACATGGAAGCCTGTGTCATTTCCATGGTGCAATGCATCTGCAAGAATCAGGAAGGAGCACCAACACGGAATGGTTGGGGTGGGAGTAGTCAAAGGTGCAGGTGCAGGTTCATTACCTGAAGATCAGAAATGGCTCAAACTAAAGTCCAGGGATATCAGTTAGGGTCCTGACAGTGATAAGATGTTACGCTCAAATTGTCATTTAAGGGTATTTTACTAAAGAGATCGCTTACAAAGGTGTGGGCAGGACATGGGGAAACCACAAAGAATAATGCAGAAGCTAGAAGGAGCAAGGGGAGGGGCAGTTGCTGGAGACTGGAGAGGGTGCTTTTTGGAGCGGGCCAGATAGCAGGAGCCTAACCCTGTGGAGACACAGAGAGCCAGGCAGGGGAACAAAGGTCCCTACACCACTCCTCTCCTTCCCTTGGATCTTCTGCTGGTGCCAACAGCGGAACCCATCTGGAAGCCAGAGAGAAGGGAGCCCAGCGATGCTCCATACAGTCAGCCCCTCAGGCCCAGAGCTGGGTGGGGAAGGGTGGAGAGTGGATCCAGAGGGGCAAACAGAAGAAATTCACGCTCTGGTTTCATGGAGAGGCAAAAGCCATAGAGGTCCACAGTCAGACTGACGGGAGAGATCCAGTCTGCTATGGAGAACCTCTTGAGACAAGATCTTCATACCAAGATGCTCCTTTCGAGGGCTTATGGTTCACTCTGTGGTTATGGCCTCAATGGTCTTAAAGATTCAGTTCTCTGGCCAGCGCCTGATACCTGTTCCTCCTAACACCCTGGCTGCCTTCCTGTCTTCCAAAAACTTAGTGGTATGAGCAGAGGTTCTGACCTAGATTCAAATCCTGGCTCCACCTCTCACCAGTTGTATGATACAGAACAAGTTACTGAACCTCTCCCTGCCTCAGCTTCCTCATCCATAAAATGGGTACAAGAATAGTGCCTCCCTTAATGGAGTGCTGTGAAAAATGGATACGTTAAGTGGTTAACATGATGCACATTAACAAAAGCACAAAACTTATTAGCAATTGTGATTATTATAATGCTCCCTCACAAATATTTATTGAGCGTCAGGGTATGTGCTGGAAGGAGAATTGTCTGCAATGCTCATGAGCTTCTGATAAATGCCTGTACAGGGATGCACCAGTGATGCTGGCCAAATATAAGGACATGTGCTAATGGGCTAGTATATGGTGCCTCTGAAGACGGACTCCAAGGCTCCAGCCATAAATCAAAAGGAAGCCAGGTGCTGAGAATAGCAAGTTAAAGGCAGCAATTACAAAGTGTAACTCAAATATATGTGAACTTGGAGGAGTCAAACAGCAAAGGATGGATCCCCAGCCTCTCTCAGCAGCTGTGAGTGAGGAATGTTGATCGAACACAAGCAGCAGCTGTGGAGTTCAGCCAACACTCCACCTGGAAATTTTGGGGTTTTGTTTTGCACCCTGCAGCCAAGCAATCCTTCCCAGAACAGTGAGAGAAAGTGTTTCTGGGCATTTCACAGAGGCATCTTTGCAAAATGTATTAGCAGAGTCCATTGACATAGAAGTTGCTGCATTTGTATGAATCACTTCAGGAGCAAATGGGAAAAGAATTTGCTAAAGCAATAAAAATAAGTTGGCAAGATTTTTAAGAGGCTAAACCATAAGAAGTATTATCACATAGGCTGAGGTGTCTCTCTGCAATTGCTATAAGGAAACAGGTTTTCAATATCCCCGCCAAACAAGCAAGGTGGGTGGGGGTATTTCTCTGCCTGGAGGCACATGTCCTGGAGCTTCTCTGGGAGCAGAGGTGCTGGGCTCTGCGTTAGCCTTCTAGTCAGCTGCATTGAAAGTGGAGTAGGGCCAGAGGGAGCTGGGTCCAAATCACATCACCAATATGAGTGGTCCAGGCGTGACACCAAACAGGATGGAGCCCAAGGGTGCAGATACAGAGCAGGTTTCCACACCCTGGGCACATCGAGGACTGGACCCCAGCTATGTCCAGGCATGCCAAGGACTGGAGCAAATACCCAAGACACAGGAGGTTAAAGAATGGGCCTCCTGATTAATGTCTTCCAGTTCCTGCCACCATGGCAGAGACATGCTAGGAGAATATAAAGGGGCACGGAACAAACAGGGACCAGGCTGATATGTGCCAGTATAAGACATTGCATGAGGTCATTCATTCAGCACATAGTTATTGATCACCTACATTGTGCCAGCTACTATTTTAGGCAATGAATATATAGCCATGAACAAAACCAACAAGATTCCTGCCCTCAGGGAGCTTGCGTTCTAGTGATGGGAGACAGATACAAGCAAATATACTAGTAAATATATAACTTCAGTACAATGCAAACAAGCAAATATACTAGTAAATATATAACTTCAGTACAATGCAAACAAGCAAATAAATAAAGCAGGTTATGAGGAAAGAGATTGATGAGGAAGGGAGTAAAGGTAGGAAGGCTCTTGCCTCCCCTCTTCTTCCCCCTGACGTAACTCCACCTGCAGGGAAAGGGAACATTGCAATACATGAGCTGCACTCAGAGGCACTGATTGGGCCCCAACCTCTAATGAAGGAGTTATCAAGCTTTTTCATTTGTTTTTGCTTTTGTTTCACCTGGTTCTTAGTGTGAATGGGATTTTTTTTAGTTTTTAGTTTTTTAGAGATAGGGTCTTGCTGTGTTGTCCAGGCTGGCCTTGAACTCCTGGCCTCAAGCAATCCTCTGGCCTTGGTCTCCCAAAGTGCTGAGATTACAGAAGTGAGCTAACACACCCAGCCTTACCTTGCTTTAAAATGGGTATTTTCCCCTCTCCTTTCTCTTTTCTCTCCAAGCAGCAGGAATAGCAAACAACCCAGGACCCAATCTCTCAGAGCAGACCTATAACTAGCCTCCTTTCCTCTCTCTTTCACTCGTGTGCCTTGGGCAGCAAGGTGCTCTGCCGGGCAGGGCTTGCTCAGTCAGAGTGTGCCTGACAGTCTCCCAGCCTCTTCTTTTTCTTTCCTGCATGAAGCCCTAGTGCAGAGGGATGTAGGGCTCAGGTTTGGGCATGGAACAAGATGGATGGGGACTGAGTGGTGATTGGCAGTTAGAACAGCAGTGATGGCCTACT
This sequence comes from Varecia variegata, assembly GCA_028533085.1. Lineage (NCBI taxonomy): Eukaryota > Metazoa > Chordata > Mammalia > Primates > Lemuridae > Varecia > Varecia variegata. The sequence goes on from CM052436.1 coordinate 177,770,616, forward strand.
TCAATCTCATTCAACTAGTTTAGGAAAAGGGATATTCCACATGGTCAAGCACAAGTCACCAGCCATTCTCTGCTTTGGTTTGGGGGCCCACACCTAGTCAACAATAAAATGGCTGTCTTAGTCTGTTTTGCATTGCTATGAAGGAATACCTGAGATTGGATAATTTATTAAAAAAGAAAGATTTATTTGGCTCATGATTCTACTGGCTGGAAGACTGGGGGCTCAGGCTGCCTCCACTCATGGCAGAAGGTGGAGGGGAGCTGGCATGTGCAGAGATCACAAGGTGAGAGAAGAAGCAAGAGGTGCGGGGAGGTGCCAGGCTCATTTTAACAACAAGCTGTCATGAGAGCAAGAACTCACTCACCCTCTCCCAGGGAGAGCATTAATCTATTCATGAGGGGTCCAGCCCCATGACCCAAACACTTCCCATTAAGCTCCACCTCCAACACTGGGGATCGAATTTCAACAACCGTCCAAACTATAGCAGTGGCAATTCTACACCACTCACCAGGTGTATCATTTAGCTATTGTTGCCTAACAACCAACCACATACCTCAACAGAATACAACAATAAGCATTTGTCCTGTTCATGTGCTTGTAGCTTGGCTGAGAGTTCTGCTTATCTTGGCTGGGCTTGGATGGGCATACTTGGGCAGCTCTAGGCTGAAGGTCAGGAATAGTCTGCTCCAGGGACTCCAGGGTCTCCCATCTTCCTCAGGCCAGCCAGCTAACCAGGCACATCCTTTTCATGATGATGGCAGAAGGACAAGAGGAAAAGCAAAAATACCCAAGATACCTTATGGCCTTAGGCTCAGAACTGACGCATGGTAGCTTCTGCCCACACTTCTTTGGGCCAAAACAAATTATGTGGCTAAGTCTCAACTCAAAGAGCAGGGACCTGCCTCTACCTTTAGTAGAACAACTGCAAAGGTGCCTGGCAAAAGGTGTGGATACAGGAAGGGGTGAAGAAATAAGGTCAACCCTTCCTCGTGCATACTCCTCCCCTGGAAACACCCTAAGACGTAGAGGCATAGTCTAGGGAGAAAGGGACCTTACCTGGGGCACCTAGCTCAGATCTGAGGCCACCTTTGATTAGAGTTTGCCAATAAGAAAGCAGTAACTCTTTATTAATAATAAAAAAGAAAACATTCACTGGACACTTACTCTTTGCTAGGCATCATTCTAGATGTTTTATATGAATAAACCCATCTTAATCCTCATAAAACCATTTAAAGTGTGTTCCCTGAGCATATTCATTTTGCAGATTAATAAACTGAGGCACAAGGAGGTGACATAAATTGCTCAAGGCCACAGAGCTAGCAGGCACCAGAGCCAGGATGGCGACCCAGGCAGTCAGGCTCCACCTTCGCCGTAGAGAGTGTGCCCTAAGTGCACACACGTCCCTAGTCTGTCCTGTGCCCCTTCCACAGCCTCAGTGAACACTCATGAACAGAAGAGGCTTTAGACATGGGGAGGGGAAGGGGCAGGCCTGGGGTGGGGCCCAACTTGACTCACAGAAGTTGCTAGTTGTCAGGGGGCAGGAGCTCAGCCCAGGGTAGCTAAGCTTGGGTTAGGGTAGCAGGAGGAAAATCTAGAAAAAGCCTTTCAGGGAGACCTGAGAAGGAAAGGACATGGCTAAGAGAACGGCTGAAAAGGCTTCAGTGGCTAGAAAAAGGCCCTCAGTACTAAAGGAAGACTTGACTTTGAGACTTCACGCAGATCTCAGCATCCTTTGTCTCTCTAAATTGGTGGCACCTAGGCTCCTTGTCAAGCCATACTGAGAGTGAGTGTGTAGGTGCAGAATAGGAGCTGGGGGGAGGTGGTGCCCTGAGGCTGTATCTCACACAGGCCAGGGATTTGAGTGGTGAATAAAGAAACAGGGAGAATTTAAGATGGATAAAAAACTTAGATCTAAGGCATGGAACCATAAGAATTCTAGAGGAAAATGTAGGAAAAACTCTTCTAGATATTGGCCTAGGCAATGAATTTATGACTAAGACCGCAATGGCAATCATGGCAACAACAAAAATTAATAAACGGGACTTGATTAAACTAAAAAGCTTCTGCACAGCTAAGGAAATAATCAACAGAGCAAATAGGCAACCTAGAGAATGGGAGAAAATATTCACAAGATATACATCCAATAAAAGGCTAATAACCATAATTTACAAAGAACTCAAGCAAATAAGCAAGGCTAAAAAAAACTATTAAAAAGTGGACAAAAGATGTGAACAGAATCTTCTCAAAAGAAGAAAAACAAATGGCCAATAAACATATGAAAAAATGAGGTATCTCCATATTACTTTCCATAGAGGTTGTACTAGTTTGCAGTCCCACCAATAGTGTATTGAAAAGACACTTGCACTTGAATGTTTATTGCTGCACAATTCACAATCACAAAGATGTGAAATCAACCCAAGTGCCCATCAATTTATGAATGGATTAACAAAATGTGGTATATGCATACCATGGACTACTACTTAGCCATAAAAAATGGTGAACTAAATACCTTTGGTAACAACCTGTATGGAACTGGAGACCATTCTCTTAAGTAAAGTATCTCAAGAATGGAAAAACAAACTCTACATGTACTCACTATTAAATTGGAAACAATCAATCAATACTCATATACACACAAGGAAGTAAAACTCAAGGGAAAGCCAGCAGGTGGGAGGGGGAGGAGGGGATGGGTAAAATCACACCTAATGGGTACAATGCACACTATCTGGTGATGGGCACACTTATAACTTTGACTCAAACTGTGCAAAAGCAATTCATGTAGCCAAAATATTTGTACCCCCATAATATTCTGAAATTTTTTTAAAAATGCAAAAATGCTCAACATCACTAATCATCAAGGAAATGCAAATTAAAATCACAATGAGATCATCTTATCTCTGTTAGAATGGCTTTTATTAAAAAGCCCAACTACAGTAGATGCTGGCGTGGATGCAGAAAGAAAGGAACACTTATACACTGTTAGTGGCACTGAAAATTAGTACAACTTCTGTGAAAAACAGTATGGACATTTCTCAAAGAACTAAAAGTAGACCTATCATTCAATTCAGCAATCCCACTATTGGGTATCTACCCAAAGGAAAAGAAGTCTTTTCATCAAAAAAACACCTACACTCGAATGTTTATTACAGCACAATTCACAATTGGGAAGATGTGGAAGCAACCCAAGTGCCCATCAATTCATGAGTGGATTAATAAAATGCGGTATATGTACACCATAGTGTGCGTACTACTCAGTCATAAAAAAAAAAGATGAAATGGTACCTTTTGCAACAATCTGGATGGAAGTGGAGACCATTCTCCTAAGTGAAGTATCTCAAGAATGAAAAAACAAACACCACATGTATTCACTATTAAATCGCAACTAACTGAAGAGCACACATGTGCACAGAGGGAAGTAAAACTCAGTGAAAATCAACCAGGAGGGAGGGGGAGGGGAGAGGGGAATAAACCAACCTAATGGGTACAATGAACACTATTTGGGTGATGGGCACACCTATAGCCGGGACTCAAACATTACAAAAATGATCCATGTAACCTAAAACATTTGTACCCCCTTAATATTTTGAAATAAAAAAAAGAGAGACACGGAGACAGAGAGTCCCCTGAGGCACATTGCTGAATTCATATTCAACCTGTCACCCACTTCAGTGACTCTCCTTATTTTCTGTTATGATGAACAATAACAGCTTACTCAGTGAGCATTTTATAAGAGACAAGCCATTTTCAGACACAGGGATTGCATCTGACACTCACAACAACCCCACATGGGAAGCAATTCGTTTTAAAAATAACACTACCAGGGCTCAGAGAGGTTAAATGGCTTGTCTAGGATCATGCAACTAATGAGAAGAATTGGAATCAACACCTTCACCCTCTTATGCCTGCACCATCCTCATGTTTCCCTGTAAGGAGGGCAAGCAGAAGAAGTCAGTCTTTGGTCTTTCAAGAGAAGGTGGTACTTTAATTCTGTATCAATCATTCACACTTTAGTATGATGTATTTCCAGTTTGGTCCTGACAGTAGGACTCGTGGATGCACTGTAGAAAGGTGCGACAAGGGCTCCACCAAGGGGTGGAAGAGAAGCAATGCAGTGAACATCAAAAAATACCATAATTTCACCTGGTCTCAATTTCTCCCTCTGTTGGGACTCAGTTGTTGGAACCAAGCTTAGAGAGGTTCAGGACAAGGCAAAAGATGTAGGGTAAAGACAGTCAACAAGTAATCATAATTAATGAGACTGCGCCAGGTGCAGGGTGCTGCCCTGAGCACCTGGGAAAGGGCAATGAAGTCCCCATTCCAGGATGAAGAGGCAATAAATAAGGATAGAAACAGGAATGTGAAATAGTGACGAATGCCATAAAGACAATGGCATGTCATAACGGGTTTTGAGAGTCGCAGGATAGGGTCACAGGTTTGGGCTTGGGGGTCAAGAAAGGCCTCTTGAAAACAGGACACTGGGGTGAGACTTGAATAAAGAGAAGGTGCTTGCCAAGATTTAGTTGATTAGAAAAACAATGTCAAGACCCAATGTAAAAAAAATTATAATGACAACAGCAATAATAACAGTAGAGTAGTAGCAGTAGTCACTAGCACTTACACAGCACTCATTATGTGACAGGGATTGTTTTAAGTAATTTATATATCATATCATTTCACAGTCACCACAATCCTGTAAGTATTATCACAATCCCCAATTTACAGACAAGGAAACTGAGGCACAGAAGTTAAGTGATTTGTCTGAGAGCAGATAAGAACCAAAAGGAAAGAAAGTTGCTAGGTGGTCAGTGCCCAGGTTTCAGGGGCCCAGCACTGGGTCCCACGAGGAAAGATGGCCAAGGAGCCCAAGGCCAAAACTGAGGGTCACTGGCAGCATTTTTCAGACTACGTGCAGGACCTTAACTTCCATACTAGGCTCAATGCCAGGCATCCAAACGAGCTGCAGCACCACAATGACGATGCCATCAGATGAGAAGGTTTAGCAACCCCCTCCCTACGGATTCCCCCACTGAGGCAGCAGAGGAGCGGGAAGTGGGAGGCCAGTGGCACCCTGCCCACTGCTGGTCTCACCTTGGCTATAAATAACATAGTTAAGAAAAAAACACCCACACGCAGGCAGTGCTCAATCGTTAAACCCACTTTCTGGTCTGTTCACCCCATAAGAGTGGTGCAATGATCTGAATCCAAACTCAGGCTCTGTGAAATTTAGTGTGTCAGGAAATCAAACAGACACACCAGACCTTCAGCCTGGATCTTTTCGTGTCAAAAGAAGGTCTCACCTTGTCACAAATAGAAAGAGGTGTTTGCTCTCTTAAGGACTACACGCTCCCCCTCCTGCAGGCCTTATCTCAGCTAAGGACGTCATCAGCCAAGCCAGAGCCCCCCTCCCCTGCTCCCCCATCCCCTCCGTCTCTCCTCATTGTGATTCCAGTCATTAATAGAGCACTTGTCACATCATAGCATCACAGGAGTTGGATAGATGTTGGAGGAGGAAAAAGGAGGGGAGGGAAAGAGAGGGGAGGGAGGAGGAGGAGGGGAGGGAGGAGGGGGAGGAAAGGAGAGGGAAGGAGGTCCAGGCTGAAGGGGAGGAAGAAGGACATCGTAAAGCCTGTTCCCAAGGAGCTCACAGCTGATGGGGCAAATGGGGACACAAAATGTTGGGGTGATGACAACCCTACAGGACACATGGTTCAGAAAAGATCTGACCAAAATGTGGCAGCTCAGAGCTGGTGACAGCTTCTACCAGGAAGAGCAGAAAAATCCTTTGAGCTGAGTCATGAAGGGTAAGTAGAAGTTTTCCAGGTGCAGAAAGGAAGAAAAGGGCATCCCAACATATTCGGAAAACAGCACATGTGAAAGCACAGGCACACAGAAGACCCCATCACGTGTAGGGAGGTAAGACTGGGATGCCCATCGAGGCTGCAGGTGTCACCATGCTTTATTCTTCCTCCCAAGTTGAAATCTTAGAGCTACTCATGGTGCCCCAACGCCCACCTGCTCCCCTCATCCAGATGCCAGGTCCTGCCATTTCTGACTTAAAACATTTTTTAGCTTTGTCCCTGACTCTGGTCCCCACTACCACCACTGTTGTTGAGGGTCCTCCGCCCCCGGCCTCTTTGCCAAGCCTGTATTATTACAACAGTCTGGTCTCCCTGCCTCCTGGTTCCCCTCACTCCAACCTGTCCATTCCCAATGACCCCATTTCTAAGCTATTTTCAGAGTCTACCTAGCTAATAGTGACCCAAGGAGGCTGACATCTGCTTCAGCTAGAACCCAGAGGGTCCTCTAAGAGGAAAGTTAGAAAGAATGTTGACCTGCAAAGACCAGAGAACCAAGGAGCAAGACCACAGCTAGGCTAGCGATAGAGGCAGGGTTCACTCACTCATTCATTCATTCATTCATTCGACAGTATTGTGGACAACTCACTCTGAGCCAGTCTCTACGCTGGGTACAGGGCACAAGCTGGCACACTACAGAGACTCAGTTTCTGCCATCCCGGCCCCCATGCAACTTGGAGGAGACAGCTATGAATCAAATAGTTGTGCAAACAAATGTAAAATTACAATTGTGATAAACACCATGAAGAAAAAGGGAAGTCTGCATGCTCACAAGGGAGACTTTCAAGGATAAGACATGCGAACTGAGATTTGAACGGTGGGTTAACTAGATAAGGATTGAAGGAAAGAAACATTCCATGTATTAGTTAAGAGCTGGCCTAGGATTGATATTACCTGGATTTGAATCATGTCCCCCACCAATGGTTTATTTTGGCCAAATTATTTCACCCTTGCGTGCCTTGGTTGTCTTGTCTGCAAAATGGAGATGGTAATTGTAGATACCTTGGAGACTTGTTATAAGGATTTAGTAAGACCAAGCATTTCAGTAGCTAGTACGGTACAGGTACGGGTTCAGTAAATGGTGGGAGTGCCAGCAATAGTGACAGTGATGATAATTACAATGACGTTGGTGGTGATGATGATAATGGAAGTGGTGGTGATTATGGAGATGATCATGGCAATCATGATATTGATGATGGTCATTGCGAGAATGATGATAGTGATGATGATGGTAATGATATTGGTGATTGTGGTGATGGTGATAATGACGGTGACTTTTGCACTCACAGCATATGCAGATGCCCTCGGGCTGAAAGAAGCACAGCAGGTATGCAGGATAGGAGGTGCCAAGGAAAAGAGCCAGTCATGTCTCCTAAGGCAGGCAGAGCCAAGCTCTGTAAATTCCGATTCATAGACTCTGTGCCCTGAGCTTCCTCAAAATGTAATCAGAGAGCTCTAAAAAGGATCTAAGAGTATGCTAAAGCAGTGGCCACTCAGATTCAGTTTACATTGAGCTCCCTGCTTTAAAAAGTCCTTCCTTTATGCTGACAGTGTCACCAGGGAGACCAGTGTTAACTGAGTGCCTGCCACGTGCGAGCAATTATTCACGTTATTCCATTTGATCCTCACGACACTTTCTGGGTGGCAGGCACCATGCTGAGCATTGAAAATGTGTTGGTAAACAGGATACAAATATTATGCCCATTTTGCAGAAAGGAATATAAACAAGTCATAGAAAGTTCAAGTAATTACCCAAGTCACGAAGCTAATAATAAAGATAGGATTTCAGCCTAGCTCCACCTGTCTCCTAGTTCAAGCTCTTAGTCCCACGTACCACAGTGCTTTCTAGTGCTGAGACAGAACTGCAAGACCCAGGTCCTAGTTAACAGAGGAGCTCCCTCCTGCTTCATGCCCTGAGTTGGGGCATCTTTCAGATACCAGCAGAATTCACAGGAAGTCCCTAAGTCAAGTGATCTGCGATTTGTGGTCACTGCTTGTAAGAGTGAGCAAGGGGCAAGGCTGCAAATGTTCACTGAGCCCTACAAGAGGGTCATTGCCTTGTATACCTTACTTCATGGAGACCAATCTCATTTCTTACATGGGTATCCTTACCTCCTATTTATAGGGTCATGGAACTAAGACTCAGAGTGGTTACAAAATTTGCCCAAGGTCACACAATGGGAAATGTCATATTTAAATCCAGGGTTGTCTGACTCCAAAGTCCAGCCTCTTTAGCCCCCACTATCCCCTAACTATGTTGTTTGTGATTCAACACACACACACAGACACACAGACACACACACACACACACACACATATACATACAGCCAAACACAGTGATGGACACTTAAATAGATTTTACCCCAACTCTGAATGCACAAAAGTGTGTATAAATGCATAATGTTTTCAAAGATGCCCCACCTCTGAAAACAATGGAGGAAGAAGGAAGCAGGTAGCTGCCTGATTTTCTCATGTATTTAGGCTGCAACATGGCTTTTCTATACTTCTAAACACCTGTGCCCATGGAGGATAATAGATAATACAGCTGAGGTTTCAAGGTTGAAACTTTAGACACTGGAAAACAGGTCTTCAGGTTATTTATTTCTTATAGTATCCTCAGCTCCTCCAGGAGCTGAAGTTACCCTAGATTTATAGGCCAGGGACTGAGCAGGGATGCTGGAAACACATTTGGGCCCATGAGAGAGGGAATCATGCATGTGCTTTTCTGGACACAATGGTTAAAAGTGAGTTCTTGGTTCCAGCATAGACTGTCCCTTACTAGCTATGACCTGAGCAATTCATTTAGCCTTTCTATGCTTCAGTTGCACCATCTGGGAAATGGGCCACCTATCTTATCTTAGTCAGCTATTGCTATGAAAATTCTGGGTAACAAACAACCCCAAAAATCTCAGTGGTTTTACACAAGCATTTATTTCTCACCTGTAGGCCTGTAGATTGACTGGGGCAGCTCTGCTTCAGCCTACAGATCAAATCCAGGTCTTTTCCACGTGTCTGTCATTTCAGGATGAAGGGAAATGGTGATCTGGTGCCTGATATTCTCATGGCCAGTTACAGAAGTGCGGGAGGGCTGGCCAAATCACCTGAGCCTGTTTAAAGCTTTGGGTTGGACATAGAGTACACTGTATCCACTCACATCCCAATAGCCAAAATCAATCACATGGCCACATTCAGAATCAGTGGGGCAGGGAAGTAAATTCAAACCACATGAAAGCCATGAAAAGAGAGGGGAAGTGTTCCAGTTACTACTGATGCATAAAAATTTACTCCAAAACTTAGAGGCCCAACCAATCACTGTTTCACTTGTGATTGTATTGGTCAGGAATTTGGGAGGGCTCAGCTGGGTAGTTGTCACTTAGACTTTCCTGTAATTGTAGCTGGGTTTCAGCCATCTGAAGGCCCAACTGGGCTGGGCATCCGACATGGCCCCCTCATGCAGCTGGCACTTAATGGACTGTCCACCAAAGTGCCCATGTGTGGCCTCTCCAGCATGACAGTCTCAGGGTAGTGTAGTTAGACTTCCTACATGGTGCCTAGCTTCCCCCGGGGGGAACCTCCAAGGAGACCCTGGCCTTCTCTGACCTAGCCTCTGAAGTCACACAGCATCACTTCCACTGGTTACAAGTAAGTCATTAAGGTTGGCCCAGACTCAAAGGGAAGAGACAAAGACTCCACCTTTCAAGCATCAAAGAATTTGCAAGCATGGAAGAGGCAAGGAAGAAAAAAGAATAAATAGTACTATCTACCTACTCCCCCCGTAAAAGTCGTTGCAATGATAATATATATAAAGTACTTAGCATAGTGTGTGGTGCAGACTAAGCTCTTAATAAATGGTAGCCATACACATCACAGAGTCCCTGGATAAAGGTTCCGGGTGCTCTGCCTGTCTCGCTTGCTAATTCAGTGGAGATAGCTGGTCCCCTTTGTTTGGGGGAGGCAAAAGGGAATGGCCACGGGGCTATCATTCACAGCTCATCTGCAGGGTAGCGAGTGCTTTTGCTAGACAGTCCACATCCAGTATCTCACTGAATACCCACAACAAGCTCGTGAGGTCATATTGTTATTGTCATCCTCATACTCTGAAAACTCTTGCAACCGCCCATCACCTTTAAATATGCGGTTGTGGGAGGGGGGACTTGGGAAAGCAATCAAGCATCCCCTCTCCCTACTCTCACCTCTCTGCCCTGGTTTGAGGGTCCACACTGCTAGAAAACCCATGCAATTCGCTCATCCCTCTGTCATAGCCCTAATCCCACTGAGTATGTCACTCTGGTCTCACTCTCGTGTCACTGAGAACTCCTTGAAGACAGGGACCATGTCTGATTTATTCTGGACCCCGTGTCCAGGGCAAAGCCTGGCCCAGAGGAATGTGGACATTTTTCACTTATTCTTCCAGGTCCACTCACCACTCTTCTCTACCTGGACACATCAACAGGCCACTTTGACCTCTGTTTATGGTTGGGTTTGGCCAGAGGGGAGTCCTGGCAGGGGATCACAGGAAGGGAGGAGGGTACAGTCAGAGTCTTTATGCCCCCAGCCTCCTCTCTGCAAGGTTGCTGGGTCTGGATGTGTCTCCCTGGCCTATTCTCTACGATGCTCTGCACCCAGAGTCCCATATCTGGTACCTTCTCCTGCTCCTCCCATTGGACCTAGGGAGAGGAAAACCATTTTGGCTTTGGGTCCTACACTATTCCTTATGGTTCTCCTACTCTTTGCCCACACCTTTCTAAATAGCCCTTTTATTAATTCCTCCTTGAATTAACCTAATCAAAATATGCCGTCTGCATCCTGAACCCTGACTGATACACAGAGCTTGGGAATCAATTAGCAAACGTGTGTTCCAGGCTGTAAGGCCTATAACCACAGATGCTCCCGGATGCACAGGCAGAAGAGCCAGGACGCCCTGGAGGGTGCGGCCAGTTCCTTCAGTGAGCTATTGAACTGATGAATCCTTTCCCACTGGGAGCTGTCGAGCTTCCGCCCAAGGCTCACTTAGGGACAGAGCCATCTCTCTCCTGATGTATCAGTGACAGAGAGGATTTCAATTAGAGCCACGAGGGGTCTCGAGTGCCTGACACATCTCACCAGTGACGGTAAGCTAGTGGGTTCCACAGTGCCCTGAGACTGCCTGCCTCCCACGAGCCTGGACAAGCATTGAGCCCACTCGAGGAAACTCGCCCCCAGCAGAGGAGGGATCAGCACCGTATCTACTTACAGGCGTGGCTGAACTCCTCACGCCCCTGCTCAGATTCCCTTGGTGACACTCATTTGCCCTAAGGTCCAAATGCTCCCTGAGCTGTCCCTGAGCTGCCACTCACCCACCCAACCCCCAAACTGAGTCGGGGTGCCCTGTTCTACCCAAAGCACCCTGCACTCTCCTTCCTAGCTCTTGTCACACTTATAATTATTCAGTCACTCGTGTCATTATCTACATTCTACTCTCCATCCAGCAGTCCTGTTGAAACCTAAGATCATGAAGTTGAATCAGGTCCCTCCTGGGCTCACACTCTGCTGGCTTCCCCGATCACCTGAGTAAAGCTGGTCTTCACAGTCACCCAGGGGGCCCTGCACAATCAGGCCCCCATGACCTCCTGCTCCCTCCCTCTCTTACTCTGCTGCAGTCACCTGGGCCTCCCTGCAGTGTCTAGAACATGCCAAGGATGACCCTGCCTGAGGGCCTCTGGATGTGCTCGTTCCTTTGCCTAGAACACTGCTGCCCACGAGCTCCCCCTCACCCTTCTACCCCAACATCACCTCTGAGGTAGACCTTTCTGGCCACCCTATTTAAAAAGCTCCCACTCTTCCCACCTCTGGAATTCCTTAGCCCCCTTCCCTGATGTATTATATTTTCTTCTTGGAATACACTCCCAAAAATCTTACTTTAAATAATATTTATCTTGCTTATATTCTGTCTTCTCCCACCTCAACATCAGACGTTGGCAGGGATTCTTGTATCTTTGTTCAGAGCTACATCCCCAGGAACTAGACAAGGCCCTACCATAAGGAGTTGCTTAATAAATATTCATTGAGGGCTGGGCGCAGTGGCCTGTAATCCTAGCACTCTGGGAGGCCGAGGCGGGAGGATTGCTGGAGCTCAGGAGTTGGAGACCAGCCTAAGCAAGAGCAACACCCCATCTCTACTAAAAATAGAAAAATTAGCTAGGTGTGGTGGTGCCCACTTGTAGTCCCAGCTATTCAGGAGGCTGAGGCAGGAGGATCACTTGAGCCCAGGAGTTGGAGGTTACAGTGAGCTACAATGACACCACTGCACTCTACCCGGGGTGACAGAGCAAGACTGTGTCTCAAAATAAATAAATAAATAATCATCAAATGGATGCATAAACATCCCCACCCACTACACTGTGAGCTCCATGAAGGAGCCACGAAATGGTTTTAACCTGGGGAAGAACATGTGTTTACGTTTGAGGACACACGTAGTTCTGTGGCCCCATGGGGGGCTGGGTTGGAAGTGGGGAGTGTGGAGGCCAGTGGGGAGGCCATGGTAAATCCCACACCTGGATGGATTCTGGATGGTGAGACCAGAATCACAGCACAGGCGCTGGGGATGGAGAGGAGAGGACAGCCAGAGAGCTGCCCTGGAGGAGGAAACCACAGGGCTTCATGAATACCCAGTGAGAAGGGGCAAGAACGCTGTCCCCACCACCCAGGTTTCTGGATTTGGTAGACAGTTATATTAACTCAATCACAGGAAGAGACTAGTCAGGGCCTAGGTCTGGATAAAGGGATGGGTTTGAAGCAGGTTTGAAAGCAGGAAACCCAACATTAGTCTTTGCAACTGAAGCTTGTCTGAAAGCAATGCCATGCTCAGAATGCCTCCTCCCTCCAGGTTCCATACCTTCACGTCTGCCAAACTCAACGAATTTCCTACGAGTAAACAATAGATTATTAGAAAACAAGATGGATTATCTCTATCAACCTATACATTTGTTAAAGTGAAAAATTGCAATGGTGTTTATATGGATTTTGATTTAAATTATTTTGGATTTCATTGAGGGGAGATACATGAGACTAGCCAGAATTTTTCTTCAAAAAAAAAAAGAGAGAGAGAGGCAGGGAGGAGGAGAACTTAGTTGTACTGGAAAATTTTTCAAGGTGTCATTGAAACAGTCCATTGCTGGCTTAGTAAAAGATCAGCTGGAGTTCAGAAATAAACCCAAGTACATGTGAAAAAAGGAAAACCATGGGCTTTTCAATACACAGTGTCATGACAACTAATTAGTTGGGGGTGGAAGGGTAATGCTGAATTCTTACCTCCACAGCACAGCAAAATTGACTCCAAATGGATCAAAAATTTAAATGTTAAAATAATCCTATAAATGCACTAGAAGAAAACAGGATGAAAATTTTTTTTTAATCTCAGGGAAGAAGATGCCTTCTAAGCATAATAGCAGAACCAGAAACAATGCATGGAAGGGTGGTTAGACATAAAAATTTAAAACTTCGTTATGACAATGAACATCATGTATAAGACCAAAATATAAATTAAAACCTGCCAAAATATTTGTAATATATATGATAGAGGCTTCACAGTCTCAATATACAGACAATTTCTGCAAATAAAGACTTTTAGCGGCATGGTAGACTGAGCCAACATAGAGGCTCCTGTCTATGACTGAAAACCCGTAAGAGTGCAGGCAGCAAAATAACTAATATTTAAAATGTATAGATTCACTCTAAAGACAGGGAAATTCCTAGACTTAAAACCAATGAAAAGAGAACTCAAAGCCAGAAGGGAAGGTGTTTGAACTGTTCCACGTCTATCCAGGAGGCAGGTGCATGACCCTACTGGTTAGGAGCTGGGATTTTAATGCCAACTTTGGAATATTAAATATGGCCTTAGATCTCTGATAGCAGAGTAGTAGAACTGAGACTTCACCTAAAATCAGGACCTAAGAAAGGCACCTCCATGGAAAGGACTAGAACCACTCTGCCCGCTGCTCTGGAAATGGCAAGGAATCTTGCACTTGCACAGGGATACGACTGAAGACTGAAAATGAGAAGTAGAAACCTAAAGCCTCTATACTATGCCATATAGAGTCCAAATTTACGTATTTTTGTGATGGGAGACTTCAACACCAATTATCATAAAAGGTCATCCCAGGTTGGCGAAATTCCAAGGACCCAAGTAAACACAAAATATTTTTTGAAAGAAGCTGGCACACCCAGGCACATGGCACTCTGGGGGTAGAAGTAGAGACAAGATTCCTGGAGGTAAACTCAATATCTAAAATTAAATCAGTAAGAATAAAATATACAGGCAATTTAAACACAAAATTCACATGGCCACCAATAAATGTATGAAAAGATTTTCATCCTTAATAGTAATGAAATAAATGCAAATAAAAATGACATTTGTTCACCTCTCGGATTGGCAAAAATTTAAGAGATTCACCATGCCCAGGGCATCGGCAAAGACACAGGGCACATGAGCATCCTTTTTTTTCCCCAAAATCAAAAGCATAATATTAATATCTTTGTAGCAGAAAACAGCAAGCTAAAGACATAGCATGTGGGCATTGGTTTTCCAGGGCCCTGTTGCCCCAGCTGTGCTGCCTGTTTTGCGGTTCTTTATAGGGTCACGTTACCATTCCTCTGCAAGCAGAGAGCCTGAGGTTAAAGCATTCCCAGTCTGTGTGGGAGGTTTCCTTTCATGACCGATGGCATCTCACTGACTGCATTTCCTGTTTGTTTGTTTAGTAATTTACTGAGATTAAATCTGCATAATATAAACTAGCCATTTTAAAGTGAACGATTCAGTGGCATTTAGTACATTCACAACGTTGTTGTAACCACCACCTCTTTCTAATTCCAAAACATTGTCATCACCCACAAATAAAATCGCATACCCAATAAGCCATCACTCCCCATTCCCACTCCCCCCTTCCTGTCCCTAGAAACCACCGATCTGCTTTCTGTCTCTATGGATTTGCCTATTCTTGATACTTCATATAAATGAAATCATACAGTATATGACCTTTGTGTCTGGCTTCTCTTACTTAGCATAATGTTTTGGAGGTCCATACACATTGTAGCAGGCATCATTACTTCATTCCTTTTTATGGCTGAATAATATTCCATTATATGGATATACCACATATTTCAAAATAGAAGAGAGGGTTTGAAACATTACCAATATAAAGAAATGATAAATGTTTGAGGCGATATCCTAAATATCCTGATTGATCATTACACATTGTATGCATATGTATGTACAATTGTTATGTATCAATAAAAATTATATTAGAAATAGTAATCTTAAACCTTTCTTATATTTCTTTTAAAAAATATCCTTGAATGAACCTGGAGGACATTATGCTAAGTGAAATAAGCCAAACACAGAAAGACAAATACTATATGATCTCACTTATATGTGGAATCTAAGAAAATAAAACTCATAGAAGCAGAGAGTAGAATGTGGTTTGCAGGGCCTGGGGGGTGGGGAAAATGGGGAGATGTTGGTGAAAGGGCACAAACTTTCAGTTACAAAATGAATAAATCCTAGGGAATCTAATGTACAGTATTGTGACTATACTTAATAATACTGTATTGTGTTCTTGAAATTTGTTAATAGAGTAGATAGTAAGTGTTCTCACCACACAAAAAAATAACTACATGAGGTGATGGATATGTTAATTGATTATGGTAATTCCTTTTACAATGTATACATATATTAAGGCATCATGTTTTACATTTTAAATATACATAATTTTTATTTGTCAATTAAAACTCAATAAAGCTGGGGAGAAAAGCATCCTTGGTCATTAAAAAAAGATAACCAGACAAGCATATGAAGATATTTATTTAAAAAAATTATTCTTGATTGTCTTGATTATTAAAATTTGGAAACAATCTAAATGTCTATCAACAATAGTCTAGTTAAATGATGATACATTCATACAATGAAATGCTATTATAGCCATTTATAAAATGATGATGTAGAGTTGTTTTATTTAAATGGAAAGATGCTCATAATATATTATTGTGTTATTAATACCAATTTGATGGTGAGTACATGTGGTGCTTGTTTTTCCATTCTCGTGATACTTTACTTAGTAGAATGGGTTCCAGCTCTATCCAGGATAATACAAGAGGTGCTAGATCACCATTGTTTTTTTGGTTGAGTAGAACTCCATGGTGTATATATATATGCCACATTTTATTAATCCACTCATGTATTGATGGGCACTTGGGTTGTTTCCACATCTTTGCAATTGTGAATTGTGCTGCTATAAACATTCTAGTGCAGATGTCTTTTTTATAGAATTCCTTTTTTTTCTTTTGGGTAGATGCCCAGTAATGGGATTGCTGGATCAAATTGTAATTCTACCTGTAGCTCTTTGAGGTATCTCCAAATTACTTTCCACAGAGGTTGTACTAGTTTGCAGTTCCGCCAGCAGTATATGAGATGTTCCTATCTCTCCCCATAAATTGGTGTTAATTGATCAACACTTACGTACACATATAGTAGTAACATTCATTGGGTGTCAGGCAGGTGGGAGGGGGATGAGGGGACGGGTATATTCACACCTAATGGGTGCAGTGCCTACCGTCTGGGGGATGGACATGCTTGAAGCTCTGATCCAGGTGGGGCAAAGGCAATATATGTAATATAAACATTTGTACCCCTGCAATATGCTGAAAAAAAATTGAGCAATGCACCACATCTTAAAACAAATAAAACAGTGAATAATGGTGAAAAAAACAGCATGGGCATCTCTTTGAGGTAAAATTACATATTTACATAGACACATATGCCTCCAAAGATCTTATAACATGTTTGGCCAAATGTTAATGTTGTTTATCTTTGGGTAGCCAGATTTGAGCAATTTTTTAAAGAGACATTTTAAAACTTTAAAGGAAAGCTATGTCGTGCCTTTGGGTGGGAGGACTCAATATTGTAAAGATTTCTTTTGAAATCTATAGATTTCATGCACTCCAAATCAAAATAACTAAGGGTTTTTAAAAAGGGCATTTGACAAAGTAACTGTAATGTTTATCTAGAATAATAAATGTATAACAATAACCAGAAAGGTGTTTTAAATGGAAAAAATGAGAGGAGGTTTGCTCTATTGAAGTTTAAATGTATTGTTAAGCTGCAAGGTTGTACTGGCCCTAGAATATGTTCAATTTGCTAATACCATGGAGTGGGTCTCAGTAAGTATCTGTAGAATGAAAGAATGAATGAACAAATAGTCCTAGTTATCAGAGACAGGCCACTGTGAACTATGACTATTAAACTGGCAAAAAAAATAATAATTATACTTAGTGTTAAGGTGGGTATGCAAAAAAGACACTACGCATCACTGATGGAAGTATAAATTAGCACATTTTTGGCCAAATTAGTTACATGTTTTCATATGAATATCAATTCCAACACTATTTATAACAGTACATTTAGAAGCAACATTTTGACCAACAATAGGAGGTCAGTTAAGTCAAATCATATACCTATACAATGAAATACTATGACGTCATTAAAAATGATAATGTAGATATACATTTCATGGAAAATGTTCACAATATACTCTGAAGTAAATTTTTTAAAAAACAGAATTGTAATCTGCTATTTAAAAAATATTTATAAAGGGCACTTGAATGGCCCAGCACTGATGGGCATTGGAAAATAGTCGGGGTCCCTGCCTCGTGAGGCTTGTGCCCAGCATGGGGAGAGGATGCTGGACAAAGGCCTGAAGAAAAACACAGGCTGCTGAGGGACACCCAACAGGGGCTTAATTTCATGTGAAGAACTCCTGAGAAAGGATGAGCAGGAATTGTCCAGGCATGTGGGGGACGGGAGGGGGAGCAAAGAGTGATGGACGGCTGGACAGGGTTCTCTCAGGAGTAAAAGAAGTAAGCATGTACAGGAAGGCCACAAAGTAGACCTGGGCAGAGGAGGTTAAGGATTTTGATCTTTATCCAAAATACACTGGGGGAAGGTGATGAAGAAATTTAGGCAGAGGAGGGACATGGTCAGTCTACCTGGTCATGCTGTAAAGAAGATAGTGACTGCTCATAAATCAGTATGAGTCCATATAAAATATATGTATTGTGTATATCATACACACCTAAGCATGGGGTAAATACATCTGTACGTATTATATATGTATGCTTAGGTATATTACATACACCTATGTATATCACATAAATATTTATGTATACTATGCATATACATTCTTAGTCATATTATTTTTATGTATACCTATGTATATAGTATATTTATATATAGTATATACACTTAACTGTTTTAAACATACACATCTGTGTATATTAGATTTATATACCTACCTGTGTTATGGATACCCATGTATATATATTGATGAATATTATATACACCTATGGAGTATACAGATATAGCAGGGAGAAAGGATGCTGAAAATACTGAGATATATTAATAGATATAATCTTCTTAATGTATATTATATTCAAATACTTAGATATGCTATATATATTTATGTAGATTATACATACATATATTACATTGTATATTATATATATACTTACATGTATATTTATATACTTATGAACAGTATACATATAGACCTATGTAAATTATATATGTGTATTATATATACCTATGTGTGCTATATGCTTGTGTATATTAATATTACATATATACCATATATATGCATATATCTATGTATATTATTAATATTTACTATCTATGTATATGTTATAGATACCAATGCATATTATATATATGTGTAAAACATATATACTTGTATATACACCAATGTCTATTATACATATATACCTATACATAACATGCACATATACCTGTCTATTATACATATATACCAATGTATAACATGCACATATACCTATGTGTGTATATACATAGATATATTATGTATATGACTTTGTGTGATACATGAGTGTGTGTGTGTGTGTGTGTGTGTGTATATATATAGATATAGATATAGATATATAGATATATATATACAGGCTGCCTTGTGCCTCCAGGCTCCCCTCCTGCAGGGCTGCTTAGTGGGGCCCCCATGTTCTTAGAGGGAAGGTGCCCTCCCAGACCAGCCTCCAGCCCTATTGGCAGGCTGGCTCTCCCAGGAAACAGAGTGGCCCAGAGAGTCTCAGCAGTTCATTAAGGCACCACGGGAGCTTCAGCCTGCAGGGACAGCTGCAACTCCAAGCCAGGGGAAGGGCTGTCCATGGAGACTGAGCCCTGGCCATGAGACACAAACAGGGAACTAATGAGGCTCAAATCCAGAGGAACGAACAGGACTCCCAATCCCTGTGCTCTCTGAAGAGCCAACTTCTGGCTCTTGGGCCTATAAATGGATCCAGAAGGGTCCTCAACAGGTCCAGAGTGACGATGCAGCCCAGGGGCAGCCCTGTGGTCCACTTGCCCCAGCCCCCGTAGGTACCTGGCAACCAGAAGCCTCAGGAAACAAAGATTTTGTCCAGATCTGAGAGAAGCAGAATTGTATGCATATATTTACTGCCCTCCTGGCAATTTCCAAATGCACTGTCAGTAGGAAACTGTTTCCTGGACACTAAGGCTAATCAAAATCCTGTTCAAAACCCATTATGCAAGTACCTAACATAACCACATACATTAGTTTCTTACAGTTTTATATTCAATTCAACAAAAATTTATTGAGCACAGGCTCCACGAGAGATGCTATGCCGGATGTTTTGGGAGCACACAACAGGTAACACACAGTCCCTGCTTGTCCCCAGTCCTCAGCGGCACGTTCGAGGTGAGGAGAGGCTAACACACTGATGGCTGTAATGGAAGGACCACTGCACTAAATGCTGCGATAGAGATACAGCGGGCAGACGTGATTACTTCTGGCTGGAGGATCAAGGGTGGTTCAATGTAGATCTAATTTTTCCTGAGCACCACCTCTATTATCTTGTTCAATCTTCGTAACAACCTTATGAGATAGGTATTATTATTATTGCCCCCATTTTATAGATTCGGAAACTGAGGCTCAGAGAAGCTAAGTAGATTGATCACCCAATGGCACACAGCTAGTTGAGTTTGAATATATCACTTGGATTCCTTGGATAATACTAGCAGTTCTTCCCTAAAAGTATGTATCAGCATAATTAAGGAGATTTTCCAAAATATACATACCTCACCCCAGATCTACTGAATCAGAGTGTCTGAGGGTGAATGCTAGACATGCATGTTTTGAAAAAACTCTCCCAGTGAATCTGATATGCATGTTGATTTATATCACACTATGAAAACTTGGATGGGATTTCAACAGACGAGGGTGGGGAAGAAAAAAAGCATTTCAGGTGGATTGAATTGGGTAATCAAAAGAGCAGAACTAGGAAAATGTAGGGCTTTTTGGGAAATGGTGAGTGGCCCCAGGGGAGGAGTCAAAAGAAGAGAAAGGTAGGGTCTGCCAATGTTTGGGAGGCCTGCTATATCACCAGATCCTTCCCGACTGCTCAAGCCCACACTCAGGGCTCAGCCATGCCCTAAACTCTGTCCAGGCAACACTCAGTGAGGAGAAGTATGAGCACTCGCACCATGGCTGAAAAGAAACCAGACTCTGTTCAGAGGGAGATGAAGGCCTGTCTGACATTATTGAGCACCTACTAATTGCCAAGCACTGCATTGAGCCCATCGTATACATTATCTCATTGATTCTTCCTAACAACTCTAAAAGTTATGTATAACTATCTGCATTGTTTAAAAGATTAATGAGGTTCAGAGAGTAATTTGCCTAAGGTCATATATTCAATAAGTGACCTAGCCAAGCTTCAACCTCACATCTGTCTGACTCCAAGGTTTGCACTCTTACCTCCGGGATTAAGTGCTTCCTGAAAGTTGCCAAAAGGGGCTCAGAGAAGAGGAAGGTGAGGCTGGGTCATGTGATGAGCAAGGGCTCAATGGAAGCTGTTCCTGGATAAAGATTGAAGGTAGCTCTTTAGTCTATGTTCCCTCAAAAGCAGAGCCTGAGACAAGGATTTGGGTGCAGGTAGTTTATTGGGAGATGATTCAAGGAAGTACCAGGAGTGGGTGGGGAAGTGAGACAGGGAAGGGAAGGCATCTGATAAAGGAGGCAGGTGGCCACTGTGGACAACTGGGGCTCATTCTTATGAGAGCCCCCTGAGATATGTGTGGAGCACACCTCAGGGCACCTCCCTGAGGAGCAAGGAGGCTGGGGTCTTCATGCTCTTGTTGTTTGAGGGATGGTCCCAGAGCACTAACTTCCCAGCACTTCCACCCTGCCCTGTCTTAGCACTGAACTTATTCCCTGGACCAGAAAACACCTTAAAGCAGAGAAATTGCTAGAAGCCTTTGGTGTACATGAGAACTGTCTGAACGTGACCTCCAGGACTAGCTGATAGAATATGTACGGGACATTCCTCAAGGACTTGGAAAGTACGAAAATAAGATCTCCCTGTATGAAATATATCTTAAAACTTAATAAGGACTGATCAAAAGAAGCAAGCAGAGGCAGGTGAATAGAACAAGCGGGCTCCCAGGTCTGAGGGTCAAGGCTCTAATCTGGTCAGATGTGCTCAGATCGCCAGTGAAGCAGGTATGGAGTGGAAGAGAGCTGGTCAACTGTGGAGCACAGACCACGATGTCCCAGAAGCAGGGGTACACCGGCTTGTTCCAGGTCTATCCATGGAAAAGAGTCTACGGTCAGAGGGGTGCGGGGATTTCCAGGGTCGCTGACCAGACCAGCCCTACTATAAGATGGACATACCTCAGCTTGGTGCCCTTAAGCATCACAGGACCATCTCCCCTGGTCTGAGATCAGACTCTTCCAGTACATTCCCATGTGAATCTGGTCTCAGAGAACACTCTTGTAATGGTGATTGTGCACAGCAGGATCATAGCTCAGTATCCCCACCTCGGTTAACGTGAATCTGCCCCAGGGAAGGGACGGCTCTGCTCCTTGTGCTGAAATAAACAAGCATCCAACTCGGAGGGCCAAAGCCCAGATCCCAAACTAAAGCTTACTACAAGCGGCCTCCCAGGACACAGCCCTCCAGCCTTCCCGGGCAACACCCCAAATTCAAACAGGCCTAGCAATCTAGGAGTTTCTGCAGTAAGCAACGTGAGGAGGCTTCAAGGAGAAGATAGGTAGGAATCCAGGCTTTTGTTCTCATTAACAATCATCAGCCCCAGTCACTAGTGAACGTTCTCCCTGACTGTGAGTGTGTGTTTATCTGAATGCTTGTGCTTGTGCATACCATATGCACAGGTGTTTGTGTAAATGGATGTTCATGTAAATATGTACCTGGGAGCAACAAACAGAAGGTCTGTGGTCACTGACTAGTTCTGTGATCTTGAGCAAGTCCTTAGTAAGCCGTCCAAGCATCTCCTTCCTCCTTTGTAAAATGGGTATAACAGCAGCGCCGACTTCACAGAACAGTTCAAGGGATAAAATGCTTATAAGGCAGCTTGGCGTGAGCCTGAGTGAGAATTCAGTCAACACCAACACTTGACATTGCAGGTTATCGTTTCAGGTGACTCCGTGGGTATGTGTGTACGCTGTGGCCCCTTAGGACTCAACTGATATTAATCTGTTTGTGACTATTGCTCCAGGAGCACTAAGTCAGGTTGTGGTCACCAGTGGGGTTGGTTACAAGGTTAAACAAAAGTCTAGAGAATCACCACAGAACTAGCATGATGTTCTCGGAGGGAATGGTTGCCAGGCACCAAACAACTGAGAGGAGCCGAGAGCCAGAATGGTGGACAGAGGGAAGGCCAAGTCATGAGAATGGTGTCCCTGGACTCAGTTCACAGGACAACACAAAGCAGGATGTGATTCCAAAGACCTTCGACACAACGTCCCCAGGTAGACCAGAAGCCTCAAGCCAGTAGCGTTCGTGGGCACAAAATCCAAGCCTGTTTCGGGTGACCACTGACTGATGCCTTGCACTAGTTTAGTTAGAAGGTACCATGCCCCCACCCCTGTCCACACACCTAGGAAACATCTAGGAAAAGAGATTTCAGAAACACATCTCTCCCTCTTGCCACTTAGCGGGACTCTGGATTTGGCTGTTTATCTCCAATCTCGGACCTAAGATGATTATTCTGATAAACTGGAATGAATCTTGCAACAGAAGGGGAGCTAGCAATAGCCCTGCTGATTTATCGCCCTTTTCAACCCAGTTGGGTTCCAAGAGAATAAATCTTGCTTGCCTCTGGCTAGGTACCCGCAATCATGCCACGGACCACGACTTTCATATCCCATTAACTCTGAATTACTCAGTCTGGGGCTGAGCTGAGAGGTAATTTAAAATGGCAAAGGGAAAAATGTTCTGATTTAGATCTGATCGAGCCTGGATTAAGTCCTCCCATTTTTCAGGGCTTAAATGTGAGCTTTATGGAGGGGGAGCACCTGCGGGCTGGGTGGGACTCCTGAGCCGGACCGAGCTGCAGATTAGAGCAGGAGAGTTAAGCCAAACGTGTGTCCTAGAGGGCTGCGGCTCCACCCCAGACCCGACCACAGGGCAGGGGCTGAGTTTCTCAGGGGAATCGGGCTACTAAAAATCACTGTTCTCCAGAGTGTAAATTATCACAACCCTTTAGGTTAGCATTTTGGCAATACCTATCAAAACAAAAAAAGCTCATACCCTCTAACTTAGACTTTTCACTACAGAAACACCTGGGTATGTGTTCAAGGGAATATGGACTAGCGCGTTCACTGTAGCTTTATTTGTAATACAGAAACGTCAGAGACAGACAAAATGGTCCCTTGGTAGAGGAATTCCATAAGAAAGAATGCTACACTTATTCTACAAGAGAATAAGCACCCATTAAAGAGAATGAGGTAGAAGGAGGTCTGTGATATATTGCTGGAAAAAATCAAGGTGCAGAATAGTTTCACATAAAGTGTAGGTATTGTTCAAGAAAAACCACTATTTGGAGATTAAACTGAGATTACTGTTTGTTTTCTCTCCATCCTCTGTGTCTTAATACATAAGGCATGCCTCTCTATCAGCAATCACTCAGACCCTGCAGTTTGAGCCACTTTGAACATTCCAAAATAAATTTCACACCAGCCTGAAGTCTCTCTGATCAGGCCTCCTTGCCAGGACCACTTCCGATGCCCAGCTAACATGCTTGGACTGCCACAAAGACCACTGGGTCAGAGGAAGAGAAGAGAAGGCTTTTCTTGGCCAGGATCTACCTGGCACTCATCATGTGAGTGCGCATAGGGAGTCATGCTCTTCTGGCATTGTATCACCTGCCATAAATGCAGGAACAAGCTCGAAGGCTTCCCCACACCCATGGGCCTACTCTAGCTGAGTTTGGGGGAGGCCTGCTAGCAACAGGCATGGGACTGACTGCTCTTTAAGAGCATAAATCCCTTAGCCTGATAGTTAAGGCCCCCAGCAATCTGGTCATGCATTAGTTAGGATAGAATATGATCTACCACAGTAACATATAAACCCCCAAATCTCAGTGGCTGAACGTGACAAGGTTATGTTTTTCCCTCACAAAACGCCTGGTGCTGGTTAAGTAGGCCTCCTCCATGCAGTGACTCAAAGATCCAGGCTGCTACCCACTGGGGCTCTGCCATCTTGGCATGTGACCTCCGTGGTCACCACAACAGGAGAAGGGAGAACTGGAGGAGGCCTACGTGTTCTTAACTGCCTCAGCCCAGAAGTCACCCCTCCTCGTCCATTGGTCAGAGTTGCCCCTACCTAACCCCAAGGGAAGCTGGGAAATAGAGTCTTCTAATGTCTCCAGGAAACAGAAACAGTGTCCTCATAACATTGTTTCCCCTCCAGATGCCAACATACCTTTCCAACTTCATCTGGCACACACTTCCTCACCCACCTGTGGTTCTTAGTCTCAGCCACTCTGATTTCGCCACCAGGGATGAGAGATCAGACTCTAGCCACCAGACAGATGGAATTCTACACATGCTTACTTTCCTGCTTCTGTGCTTCTGTTAGTACTGTTCATTCATTTGTCTGTTCATTCAACAAATATTTGTTGTGCGTTGATAACATCCTAGCATTGTGCTAAGTCCTAAGGAAACGGCAAAGAGCAAGGCAGATACAGTCTCTATCCTCATGGAATTCACAGTGCAGGGGCCCAGTTCCACCATCTCTGCCTTCTACCCACTTCTGGGCTCTGCTTAGCTGATATCCTACCTCTCTGCATCTCCAGAGCTGTTGGAAGGATTCACTGAGCTAATGCATGGGACAGTCATAACCCGGTGCCAGGCAGGAGGCAAATCCTCAGCAAACGTGAGTTGTTAGTGACAGTGGCCACCTTGTTTCAGTGGGAACACTAGGAGGTTACTTGCTCATTCCAGAGTCTATTCTTACCTTTCCTCTGCACCTCTTCCCCTGGCTGAATTTCCAACCCCTCTTCCTCACTTACCTGTAGGAGAGGACCCTGTCTAAACTCAACATAAGGCAACCAACAGATTATTAAATCACACAGTTCTTGAAATCTTTTTCCTTTGGGTTTTGAGAGAAAACTGATTTCTTTTAATATTGAGAGATCTACACTCCTTGAGGGAGTTCAGGTACCTTATACCAAATACATTTACACAACTAATAAAAAATGAAGAATGAACAGTATTATAAGATCTTATGGACTCACTTTCTTTGAGTCTCTGTGCAGATGTCACCTCCCCAGAGAGGTCTTCCCAGACCACTCTGTATAAAAACATCATCTCTGTCATTTTCTATTCCTAAGCCATTGATCACAACAATGAACAATATGCCTGTTCCAAGATGTCCGAACCCCTCAGCCTGGTGAGTGGAACATTTCCATACCACCAAGGACACTGACTGGCTCGAAATGCCTTTCCTAGGTTCCTGGAGGACAGAGAACAGGTGGGGTTATCCTTTGCACCCTCCCCAGAGCCTGAATCTGGAAGCATGCATGCTCCCTAAACATGCTCCTTGACTGAACAAATTTTAAAAAAAGAAAAACAGGATGGCAGGGAGATCATTAAGAAGTATGCTCCTGCACTTCAACTTTTTAAGTTATGTTAAACTTCAGAATTTCTGTAGGCGCCTGTTTATAAACAAAATTAGATTCATCCAAAATTGAGTTGTTCTTCATGCTTGGTTAGTTATTACTGGGAATTTAAAAGCACTTATTTGGATAATATCCAGGTCATTTGGAGTCGGCATCTTCTAAAAGTTGGACCTGTTACAGATAAATATCCATGCTGGGCTCCAGGCGAAGAAAGTAGCAAAATGGTTCATTTCTTAGAATATCAGATAAAAGGACAACTCCTCCCCCATTCCCTAAATATAGCCTTTCTCTAAACAAAATATTTAGCACATAGCATGAAACCACATTTGTGTCCCAACATGGGTTTCTGTTAACATACCTCACGCTGCTTTTAAAAATCAGATAGATTGGTTAAATCCTTTTAAGAAAATTAGGCAAGCGAAGATGCCATTAGTTCTAGAAACCCATCACATACATAATAGACGCATAGTAATTATTTTTAAGGCCATTCTTTTTTTATAATGCTTGTCATTTCTGGGTATTAGCTCAAACAGCCAGAACTTAGAACCTCTTTAGGGGTTGCCCCTTTTATCAAACATAATATAATTTGTCACAAAATTTGCTGGTGGTTTTTGATCTTCCTTTCAATTCATTTGTCAGTTATATATAACAGGACAATATAATTTACTTCCCAAAGACACTTAGGAGAGTGAAAACGGCTCTATTAATATGAATAATGATGCCAGGACAACAAAGTAGGCATGCAGTCAGCCTAGCTTTGTATTCTCTTATAAGCAAGGTTCTGAGCCTTGGTTCTACAGGGAAATGTGCTGAAATCCTGGGAGTTAATCATGGAAACAAAATGTTGGAGCTACATTAGGGATCAGTCAACTTTTTCTTAAAAAGGGCCAGGGAGCAAACATTTGAGAGGCCAAATCGAGGATACTGTATTATTTATTTATATAACCATTTAAAATGTAACCATTTAAAAATATAAAAATCATTCTTAGCCATGATTGGCTAGAACTTAGCCAAACTGGCCAGCCTCTGCCGTAGAGCACTGAAGACATTGCATGCTGAGCTCAGAAGTGTGGATTTAATTCTGTGGCCAGTAGTTTCCAGAATTATTTTTATTTTAGGAGTAGAAACTTGTTCTCAAATGAAATCTTACATGGAATCCCAATATATATGCAAAACACATACAAACGGTTCTGCTGTGTTTGAAATGGGAATGAGAGAAGCAGCCACAACCTCCCTCCACCCCCAGCAGCACATGCTTAGAGCCCCTGAGGGGTCCTGCCGAGCACGATTTTAAAACCACAGCCACAGTCAGTGAGGTGCTATTAAAGATTTCTGAGGGGGGCAGACTGATCACAGCTGTGTTTTGCAACAATCACCAGGGCGCAGTGTGAAGGATGCATTGGAAGGCAGAATGCCTGGGGGCAGAGAGACCAGGGAGGAGGGTCTGGCCTGGGAGAGCAGGGACTACGTGGAGGTTTCTAAAGCAAACATCAGGGACACAGAAGTGGGTTTGAGGGGGATTAAGACATTCAGGCAGGACCAGCTTCATGGCCTGGGCCCTGTGCAGTCTCCGAGGGGCCCACGCTTGATTAAATGTTCTGCTGTCACCACCTTGAAATTCTTAATAATTTTAAGCCAAGGACCTGTGTTTTCCTTTTGCACTGGGCCTCACAAATCATGTCCTCAGTCCTGCACCCAGGAATGGCTGGGTCCGTAGGTGCCCAAGCACACGTGTCCGTACCTTCCTCCCACTGTCCTGGCCCCTGTCCTGGGGCACTCGACATAATCCCTCATTATTAAGTGCTCTTTATAAAAACCTAGTGTTGCACAGCCTCCTCTGAGTCTCGGATCGTCCCTCCCACGTGCTGCCCCCCCCCCTCCTTACAGGCACTCGGAGTGCCCACCTGTCCTCCCTCTGGCTTCTGTATCCTGGAAACACCAGTGGCAGCCGATTCATCCCAACTCCAAATCTCTGAGATGCCAATTCAGATCAAATCCTTACTCACACCAGGTGCCCAGCAGGACAACCACTGCCAGCAGCTGCCTCCTGCTGACGGGCCGGGCAGTTCATAGATACATAGGTACGACATCTTGAGGGTCACCCTGGTTGGGCTCCACCAGGAGCAGACTCTGAGACAAGGATTCGGATGCCAATCGTGTATTTGTGATGTGATCCCAGGACCCCCAGGAGGGAGTAGGGAAATGAGTCGGGAAACAAAAGAGGAAAGAGGGCAGATGGGCAGCCAGGCTCAGTCCCACTAGGGACTCTCTGAGAGGCTGTGATTACAGCCTCCTACTGTAATGTCCCCCTCCTGGCTGGCAAGGGAGCTGGGGTATTTATTACCAACTCCCACCCCTCATTGACTGAGTTTTTCCTGGGGTCCCCAGAAATTCTGGCTGCCCCAAATGCAGTTCAAACACCCTTCTGTGACCATGCATGCCCTCAGGCGAAGAGAGACACAAGCTGCACCATGTACCAGAACTGTCTGCAGGCGACCTCTGGGGTGGGGTAAGGGTGGGGTCTGAGCGTGGGTGGGCACCAACAAGGTTTGCTCCACCCTCAGAACTGGTATGAGGAGCAACAAAGATTTTGGGGAAGAAAGTAGATTTCAGGCACTCCCAAAATCTAACAGGACATCTGCCATGATTACTTCAGCCAGTCATTCAGAAAAGACTAACTGAGCACCTGTTATGTGCCAACGTTCCACTTTTGTGTAAAGCACTATTCTACATATTGTAGAAAAAGACCCCAGAATCAGAATTCACAATCAGGCTTTGTCATTTTTTAGGACCACATTGCAGGAAGGAAGTGCAGAAGTGCACATGCACCAGACGCCAGGACCACCTCACTCTAGTTTAACGCATCAAACTCACAGGCTTCCCAGTATACCTAGGAACTCCCAAGACTCATTCGAAATTTGCCGAGAGGATGAGGGCCCAAATATACACAAAGAAGGGAGGAAAGCCAGCTAAAAAAGATGATTTGAAAGCGACATGGTGACATGTGTTTGAATGACGTCGGAATATTTATCCAGCAAAACACTTAGGATCTCTTTGTTAGTTGAGATTTTTAACTCTTAACATACACACCATGACCTTTACACATTGCTGGTAGGATTATAAAATGGTGCAGCCATTTTGGAAAACAGTTTGGCAGTTCCTCAAAAGCTTAGACATAGAGCTACCATATGACCCAGCAATTCTACTCGTAGGTATATGCCCAGGAAAATAGAAAACATATGTCTACACAAAAACTTGTGCATGGATGTTCATAGCAGCATTATTTTTTATAACAGCCAAAAAGTAGAAACAACTCCAATGTCTATGAACTAATGAAAAAACGAATAAATTCAATATATCCATATAATGGAACATTACTCAGCTATTAAAAGGAATAAAGTACTGCTATACACTACAACACGGATAAACCTTGAAAATATATTGTGTGATTCCATTTCTATGAAACATCCAAAGAGGCAAATCTACAGAAACGGAAAGTAGATTCATGGCTGCCTAAGATGGGGGGGGGGGAGGGTAGAGAGAAATGAAAAGTGACTACAGGGTACAGGATTTCTGTTGGGGGTGGTGGCAATGTTCTAAAATCAGTTTGTGGTGATGGATGCACAACTCTGTGCACATACTAAAAAGCTTTGAATTGTACACTTCAAATAGGTTAGTACATGGTATTTAAATTCTACCTTAATAAAGCTATCATTAAGAAAAGATACCATGAAGTTTTATTAGGGATTGATTTGCACTCTTTGTGGGCACTTTAGGATGTATCAGTGAAGAATAGACAATTTCACTACCCTCTTGAAGCTGACATCCCCATGAGGAGAGAGGACAATGAATTCTAAATGTGACCAATAAATTATACAGCATGTTTTTATGGAAGGTGATCAGGGCAAGGAGATAAAGAACTGGGGATGGCGGGTAGAGCCACAGTTTTAAACACAATGGTCAAGGTAGACGTCACTGCAAAGGTGACACTTGGGCAAAGCTTGCAGGAGCTGGCCACAAGGATGTCTGGGGAAAGAGTGTTCCAGGTTCCAGCTGCTGCAAAGGCCTGGAGGCAGGAGCGTGCTGACACAGTGTAGCAACAGCCAGAAGGTCTGTTGAGCCTTGTGAGCAAGGAGAGATCAAGATCAAAGGGAGAGTGGTGAGGTCAGACAGCGAACTGGGGGCCTTGTAGAACCCTTGCTTCCTGCTCAGATCAGGTGCACAGCTTCAAAGGGAAGTGATGCAACCTGACAGGACAAATGAGGGCTGGTCTCTCCTCCCCTTAGGAGCTCGTCCAGTTGGGGACCGGGGGACTCTTGCCATTTTCCCCTGAGCAGAGGAAACAGGTAGCCTGAGCCCAGGCAGGCAAAGGACGGGGGTGTGTCATAGGGATTTGCTGAGCTCTAGCCCCCAAAAGCAAAAATATTAATAAGGATTCAGGAAGCAGCAGGCTGACGGGAAACTGCAATTTCACCATCTAATAACCTTGCATGTTTGTGATTTTCAGGTTCCAATTTTTGTATCGTCACGGTCAATTACAGGTCACAAATGATTTCCAAAGTGGGCTGCCCAAGGAGGCAGTTGTGCAAATCCATTTTCCACAGTCATCCCACTCCCACGCTGCTCGGCCCCCAAATGTGCTTTGGAGCAAACCATGTCAGCATGTGGAGGGAGAGTGAGGGGGAGGGGACCCCTGGGTTGGTGGGGAGGAAATGGAACCAGCCTGGGGCCCCAGATGGTGTTTCCACACCTGTTCTGCTACATACCTGCTGTGTGACCTTGGCCCAGTCACCTCACCTTTCTGAGTCTTTCCCTTATAGAGAATGACTAGACCTGACTTACCTCACCAGGGATGTTATGAGACACCTCATTAAAGGCATCATGGAAAACACCATATACCAAACCCCAGCCATGTGTCTGATCTTAAGCTTCTTCATTTCTTTTAATAGCCTTCTTGGGGCATAATTTACATACCATAAAATAAACTCATTCTATGTTTACAAATTAATGACTTTTAGTGTATTTACAGTTAAGTTAACCATCACCATGATCCAATTTTAGAATAGTTCCTTCACCCCAAAAAAGATATCTCCAGGGCAATCCTTTGAGGTTAGAGTCCCATATATAATAAGATCAATTTAATGCTGTATAAAGCACAAGAGAAAAACAGTGATTTATTAGGTTGGCTCACATGAAATTGCCATTTTTAAAGGTTAAAAATGTCCAAATATTGGCAATTTCATATAGCTTAGCCATTAAAAAAAGAACTTTACACAGTACTATAAAATTATAGTTTGTATATTAACTCATTTACCATATATGATTGCTCATGAATTGCCTAAGTTATGAACTTATATATCATATTTTTATACAGGAAACTATGTATGTTGGACTTTGTGAGTGATTGAAGGGATTTGGATTTTTCAAGGGCAAAAGCTTGACTATGCTTAGTTTTCACCTTAGGCACTGACTTTAGTACAACCTCTATGGAAAATAGTATGGAGATTTCTCAAAGAACTAAAAGTGGACCTACCATTCGATCCAGCAATCCCACTATTGGGTATCTATCCAAAGGAAAAGAAGACTTTTCATCAAAAAGACACCTGCACTCAAATGTTTATTGCAGCACAATGCACAATTGCAAAGATGTGGAAGCAACCCAGGAGTGAATTAATAAAATGTGGTATACTGTGGAGTACTACTTAGCCATAACAAATGATGAAATAATACCTTTTGCAACAATCTGGATGGAACTGGAGACCATTCTCCTAAGTGAAGTATCTTAAGAATAGAAAAACAAACACCACATGTACTCACTATTAAATTGGAACTAACCGATGAGCACACATGTGCACAGAGGGAAGTAAAATTCAGTGGAAATCAACCAAGAGGAAGGGGGGAGGAGCTCCCCCAAGCCCCTTCCTGTCCCTTCCTCCATCCATGCTATTCTATGTTTCTGAAATAGTCTTCCTTCTACCTCCTCACCTGGCTAACTTCTGAGTCTTTACCTAAAGACCACTTCCTCATCAACCTCTCCTCCTACACCAGACTAAATCAGGTCCTTCGTTCTGTCTTCTGTGGCACCTGTAGTTTTCCTTCATTATATTCATTACAATGGCAATATCATCAATATTTTTAGGCTTATTTATATAGATTCTTTAAAAGCTTTTTTTTATTTTTTTCTTTTAAAGTCCACATCACAGGAAAATAAATATATAGTTTCTATACCCTACCAGACTGTAAGCCACTTGAGGGCAGTGATTGTATCTGTCTTATTCACAACTGCACCTTTGATGTTTCTCATGGTGCTTGGCTCAACAGAAGCACTGAACCATTCATATGAACGAATAGAAGCTGGTCACTAACATTTATATAGTGCTTACAACATGCCAGGCATGTTATAATCTCATTTAATAAGAATGAATAAATGAGTGAATGTGCATAGTGTAAGCTGTTCTCCTGATTTTGGAGAGGGTCAATATATTTTAAAGCCTTCACACACTGTAGCACACCCAGTAGGTGCTCAATAAATGGTAGCCTTTGTTA
>CM052436.1:177803494-177826864 GCA_028533085.1 Varecia variegata
AACAAAGTTCTAGAAGGAGTCCTTGCCCTCAGATTTCCTCACACCTTAAATTCTTGTCCACTTCAAAGAAAGTCAAACTAGGTATCATAAAATATGTATTAATATATAATTAAAGAAACAGGAAAGCAAAATTGGTACACAAGGAAAAGAATTTTACCTCCATATCAAAAGATTGGTGAATACAGTTTTATGTTTAGGCTAACATTAAATAAATGTTTAAGGTGTGTATATTGTATATGACTTCCTGCCTTAATTGACTTTTTCAGTTATCTGGTCAAATGCCCATTCTAGATAAGACTTTTGTAACTACCTCCAAGGGAGATGGTGAGAATTAAATGGGAAAATCCAGGGGCCAATGCTGACATGTCGTAAGTCCTCTTCAAACAATAGCGGCTCCAAGGCTCAGTAAGCACACAATAAATGTCAGCTATTTAGTAGGAGTAATGGCAATCTGGTTCTGCCACTAATAAGTGGGACATTCACCAGTCATTTCGTGTCTTATCAACAGTAAATGGAAGCATTTGGACTAGAATAAATGATACCCAAACTTGAGTGTGCACACAGATCACCTGGGGATCTTGCTAAGATGCAGATTATGACTTAGTAAGTCTGGGTGCGGCATGAGACGTTGCCTTGGTAACAAGCTCCCATAGGATGCTGACACCACTGGCCTGTGGTACACACTTTGAATATCAAGGGCCTAGTGTGTCATTTTCAAACTTGAACATGCATCAGAATCACCTGGAGGGCTTGTTAAAACACATATGGCTGTGCTAAAATACAGAAACTCTGAGAGTTTCCGACTCAGTAGGTCTGGGGTGGGGCCCAAGGATCTGCATTTCTAACAAGTTCCCAGGCGGTGCTGATGCCACCGGTCTAGAGGTCACACTTTGAGAACCAGCATCTTAGATGATCTCTAAGCCCTCTTACAACGTGAAGCAGAATAATTCTTGGCTATTTCAAGCCAGGCAAAGCGCTGTTTTTGTTACACATGGAAAAGACCAGACAAGCGCTCAACCTCCCTAATTACCAGAGGCTGTATCTGCAATCAGAAAAATAAGGATACGAGTCCTAGCTGTCTGTCCCAAGGCAACTCACTTCCCCTCGGAACTACAATTTTCCCATCAGTCAATAGGGTTCCCTTTCCCACTTTCTTTTTACTTTTCCCCCGTTTCCTTCGCGTCTCGTGAAGAAGCCCACAAGAAAATCTTGTCAGAGGGGTGGGAACAGAACTTCAGCTCTAATCCTAGTGTCTTGACAAGTTCAAAGATGCAAACATCACTTAACGTGACAAGCAAACCATAACTGCAGTGAGAAAACACTGTTAGTCAGGTAAAGAGATAATGTGCACAGAACATGCTGAGCAAATAACAGCCCTTTGTGAATCAGCATTAGCATAATTACTGAACATCGGTAATTGCTGAAATTATGTTCACTAGGATCGTTTATAATTCTAAGTGAGAGGCTTCTTCCAAGTATTCTCCCAGCAGGGAGGTGAAAGTGGCTCGCCAGCTGGTGTTAGGCACTCAAAAAACCACTAGTCATCTCCCAAGGGGCATCCCAAGCACAGACATTAGAGGGATTGTCATCATCAGGTGGGCTCTAAACTTTGCCTAAAATTCCCTGCCTCCACATCTTTGTTCCTGGTGTACCTTTCCTCTAGAATTTCATCCCCTCTTAGTTCAATTTGTTCAACACTGCCTGGTCAGCAAGACATAGTTAGGTATTAATAGTAAAATGTAGAAAGAAGTGTTCGGATTATGGCATGCAGAAAGTGCAATGGAAGCTGGATCACCTGCCCAGGTGAGATCTTTCTAATGTCAGATTCAACCAGGGAGCTGCCATGCACTACTATAATAAATGCAGGGAAGGATATGAGGCTTCTCATCCCTGCAAAAGAGCAAGGAGGTTAATTGGTCGTGAACAGCACCTCTCGGAGTATAACAACAGAGAAGAAACCTCCTTCGACCCAGCACCATGTGTGTCTACATCATAGATGGAGCTGTACAGGTTGTGTGAAAAGACTTCCGTACATACAGAGTAACCTTTGAGCACAGTAATACGGACACTGAGAATTTCCTCCCATTAGTCCCATTTGTCCCTGGCACTAGGATGCAGATGACAGAACACAGAACACACAAGGCAACCAGAAGAAACACAAAGAAATGATAAATGTTTGAGATGATTGATAGACTAATTAATCTGGTCACCACACTTTATATGTATCGAAACATGTACCCCATGAATACGTACAATTATTATTTGCCAATTAAAAAAATAAAATCTAAATTTTGTTTTAGAAAAGATAACTAGACGAGGATCCAGAGCCCCACAGAGGAGAAGAGAAACTGCAGTAATCAAGTCAAGACAATGCACCTTAACAACTTGTGACCAAAGGTCTCAAAATCGCATCATGAAGCAAATACCACTCCATCCCCTCAGGAAGGAAGCCTGGGAATCATCCCCATTGCTCCCTCTCCTTCCCCTGCATCCCACCTCCCACCAGTACTTAAGCTCTATAAGCACATTTTTGCTTTCTTTGTTTACTGCTATACCCCCAGAGTCTAGAACAGTTGAATTAATGAACTGAATGAATAAATCAGCAAGTCCTGACAGCTCTATGTCCAAAAAAGACTTTGCATCTGTCTGCTTTTCTCCATCACCACTGCTACTGTCCTAGCCCAAGCTATCATCATTCCTCACCTGGCCAACTGCATACACCCCAACCTCGTGTTTTTGCCTTAACTCTTGCCCCCTCTGAGCTACACTCCTTGCAGATGCCAGCTAATTACTCACACCCAGATCAAGGGACACACATGACTGTAATAATCCAGACACTTCCCAATGTGAAAAGATCATGCCAGGATTCCCCTTTACTAAATCAAGACCTCTACTAAGTAAGCTTATATGCCTGTGTTTGCTAAATTTAGGCCTCGTATGTGCCGGGCGGTCTTGTTTGAACTTTCCACAGCCTGCCCCCTCCAAGAGCCCAGTTCAATCCCACCCTTTCTGGTAGGGCCTTTACGACAATCCCCACCCAACGTGTCTCTCTTGACGCTGAACTTTTCTGTGTCCTACACATTTGGCATTTAGCATTTGCCACTCAATCTCACGCAATGACCTTTTCACGGTTATTATAAAATTGCTAACCCATGCACTGTGCTTTTCTAGTCTCAAAGTGGTTTTCTAACTAGAAACATATAACGAGTTTGCTTGTCAATCACTGTGATTTTTGTCTCCATTTTATAGGTGAAACTGAGTTCCGGGAAAATTGCTCAAAATCATGGAGCTAATGATCGGCAGAGCTCAGATTCAAACCCGGGACTTCAGACTCCAGCTTCCGTGTATCGGGTGCCCCATCTGCCTTGGGTATGCCTTGCCTCCCTCAACTGTATTTATAACGCCCAATTCCTAGCAAAGTGGCATATGAATAAGTAGTGATTAATATTTATTGTACACTTACAATATTCTCCATATTTTATAAGTGGCTTACATGGGTTATCATTTAATTCTCACAACCTTATGAAGTATGTCCTGTTATTATCCTAAGGTGCAAGATGAGACTCCTGAGGATCAGAGAAGTTAAATAACCTTCCCAAGGCCACACAGTAATTAAATAATGGGGCCAGGATTGAAACTCAGGCGTTCTGGCTCCTGAGACTACGCACTTAGCCACTGTGCTATGCTACCTTCCTCTCTAATAGGCCCCTAGAGAATATTTGTGGGTTGATTGGTGACACTGTAGACTGTCAGAGCCAGGAGAAGGGCCTTGTGAGATCAAACATCTACACCATCCATAAAATATCTGGCTTGGAGTGACAGTTGGCAGTTGATAAGGTTTGACATTTTCAAATCAATTTCTATCGATTCCTTTCTCCTAAAAAAAGGACATGAGTTTGATGGATAAAGCCAGCATACGGTGTGCTTGGGAACAGCAGGGAAAGTAGGCCATGAGCTAGCTCTGCAGAGGACCGTAGGGAAGGTGATAGCAGCTGTGTGCTGTCTGTTAGAAAAAGCCCTGCTTGGCACAGCCCTGCTCCTAGGTATCCAGCCACAGTGTCAGGTAAATAACACCAGCTCCATTTTGTTGTCACACGATGTTTTTTCCTGGCAGAGTGTCGAGGAAGCAGAAGCAGCAGTATGTGCCTGGGCATTGTCATGAAGTCATGAATATTTATGTGGTCAACGCATAAAATCCCATTTTAACAAACACCATTTTGATGGATTTAACAAGTTAATCTAAGCAATTTCCATATCCTGGTGGACGCCTACAAGAGATGAACGTTTCTGTAAATTCTATTGAGCTAGGAAACGTCTGAAACAGATGTGTGCATAAGCCCATGTTCATTTGGTAAACATATTATTTTGTGTTTCCATATCAAGCCTGTGCTATGTGCCTGGCATGGTGCTACTGCTTCTAGTGCTGGATCCTTGCAGCCACTCTGTGAGGGTGAGGCTCTAGCCCCATTGGTCATGTAGGTTTGGGTGACAGCCAGGCAGAAGACAGGGATGGGCATCTCGATGGGGCAGAGCTCAGAGGTGTGTGTGAAGACACATAACTGAGGGCTGAGCCCCAGACTGACTGGGCAAAGAACTTGACACACCGAGGCAAGCCAGCTTGAATAGGACCAAGGCTCCTGCATGGCACTGCCATGGACCTCTCTGACCTTCTCCACCTTGCTGACCACTGGGGACAGCTGCTCCCATTAACTTCTTCCCCTACTTGAGCTATATGACAGGTCTCATATTTCAGCTAGCAAAGCATTATTACCTGCTTGATCACAATTGGTCCTCCCAATAAGTATCTTAATTGCACTTTTGTCTCCGTTTCATGGCAGAGGAAAATGACATTCAGAGAGTTTACGGGGTTTCATCACAAACACATGATTAGGAAGTTCCAGTCTGGTCTTGGACATGAACACATATCTTTGCATTTTAAACCATGCACTACTGCTCCTAAACCTGCTCCTTGTCCTTAAGTCCTTTGTTCCAGGGCCTGTTCTCTGGGAGTTTTTTTGCCCTGAAGCTTTTCTACCTGAGGTGGATTGGATTGCTGTCTCCAATTCTTCACTCCTTCCCTGTATTGGAATTGTACCTCCAAGCCCTTTGCCATAACACTTTGCAGGTTCTGCCGCTGCAGCACAGAGCATATTTCCTCAGCCCATTGATATTGGACTTGGCCATGTGATTTGCTTCAGCCAAGGAGGTTGTGGAGACAGCACAAACTGAGGCTACAAATATGTTTATAGGTTTTGTCTTGGGCCCGGCACTCCTGGGATCCCCTGTAAGAAGAGCATGCCCCGGGTAGCTACGACTCTAAAGAGAAGAAGGAGACATAAGGCACAGGCCTGAACCCAGCTCGTGGCCTGGAGCCAAGATTAGCTTGATCTGCAGACCAACAAGCAGGAAAATAAATGTTTGTTATAAGCCAGTGAGAGACTGTGGTTGTTACACAGTGAAAACTGACCAATACAGTTCCAAACAATGCAGGGACAGGCTCAAAAGTCCTCTACAGAACAGATCCTCATCTGTGCTATGTGCCTGGCATGGTGCTACTGCTTCTAGTGCTGGATCCTTGCAGCCACTCTGTGAGGGTGAGGCTCTAGCCCCATTGGTCATGTAGGTTTGGGTGACAGCCAGGCAGAAGACAGGGATGGGCATCTCGATGGGGCAGAGCTCAGAGGTGTGTGCTCTCCTCCATCAAGACCACAGTTTTTCACAACTGTGCACTCTGCACCAAACTTCTTTAACATTAATTCTACCTTATCAGGTAGGATATTTTGCAATTATGTACTTTAATTCAATAAACGTAAACTCAACATACTGAATGTATGTTAAACATGGAACAGAACAGATCACCATAGAGACAGAAGAAATCTGATTCAGTCCTCACAAGTTCACAGCCTATTAGCAGAGACAGACATGAGCCTCAGTAATAGTAACCAAAGGTTTTGAGAAATAAGAGCTGTACCAGGTGACAAAACATTATCTGGTAGGGGACCTTACAAAGTCAGCATGGCCACAAAGGTCAGATGGGATTTGCAAAGGCTAAGATGAGAGAATAGGAGGAAAAGACAATCTGGGAAAATAAAAAAGAGTACAACTGAGTGAAGGACAAAAAGACATGTTTAAGAATATATTTTTGCAC
Organism: Varecia variegata; assembly: GCA_028533085.1. Taxonomy (NCBI): domain Eukaryota; kingdom Metazoa; phylum Chordata; class Mammalia; order Primates; family Lemuridae; genus Varecia; species Varecia variegata. The sequence goes on from CM052436.1 coordinate 177,809,643, forward strand.
AATTGGCCAAGGGCAAGGGCATCCAAAGTGGGGTGCTAGTAGATGGTGTGATGTCATGGAGAGCCTTTGATGGGGGAGGAGTATTGCACAGGATTTGATGGGCAGTAGGGAGCCATGGAAGCTGTGAGAATGAGGGAATACTATTGGGGAGTAGTGCCTTAGGAGATCATCATGGCCAAGTGCTAGACAAAAGGATGGAGGGGGTCGAGACTGGACCTGAGGATACCAGGTAAGAGCCTGTTGCCATTGCCCAGCTTGGGGTGGGGGTTGGGAAACAGGGACTGGACCAGCAGACACACTAGACACTTGGTATCGGCTTGAGCATTGAGGGCAGGAGTGCAGCAGGAGTCTCCAGTTCACTCTGACTTACACCTATCCCCTTTCTCTCTCTCAGTTCCTCCACTTCCCTGAGCTATTCCTGCTTGCCTTTTTCTTGGGAGCCTGCGGTTTATTCCTGCCACTTATTCTATAACTCCAGCAAAGCACTAGCGAAAACCATCCATCCATCTGCTGACTCCACAGAAATCGGTGAGCACCAGATCCAGGGACAGAGGGGAGAGAGGGAGGGGACACTCTCCTGATCACAATATTTTATCCTCAAGCGTTCCTCATCCATCAAATTTGCTAACACGGCGAAAATTCAGGAACTGAATTGTGGGGGGAGGAAGGGAGAATCTTATTTCCCAAATAACCTCATACAGGTCCCCCAGCAGTCTGGGATTTGGAGGTGGACCAGATGTCAAGGTGACAGTGACTGAGGAAGCCAGATTTGGGGGCCTGGGCCTCTGGGGTGCAGGGGGGAAAATGGCGGGAAGGGGTGGGGCACCACCAGACCCAGCAGGGGGCTCCAGATTCACTTTAATAATCACCCAAAGAAACAACATCTATTTTAAATGGGGGGAGTTAGAACAAATTGAACCCAGGTTTGTGATTCCAGGGTAACCCTCCTCCTCACTCCAAGCAGCAGGACAGCCTCTGTTCCCCGTGCCCCGCCCCAGCCCTTGGAATCGCTGCCCTCCCTCCCTCCTCTCCTGTCCCCATGTTTGATTCTGTGGGCAGGAACCACATCCCACCTGTGCTGACTTGCGTCAGTCCTCTTCAGCATCAGGCAGGGCTGCCACTGTGGACATGTTCGTGAACGCCCCCTCCACAACAGCCACAGAGGTGTGCGCTGCCCGCCCACCCGCCGGCCAGGAGCGGCTCTTTCAGCCAGCTGACCCAGCCGCACAGCTCCCAGAAGGGAGATGTCAGCACTGTGGCCTCGTTCTGGGCCATTTTGTCTCGAGTGGCCTCCTGCTCACCTCCCTGACCACGCACCACAGCTTTGTCTCCAGCTCCGGCATTCTGAGGCTCTGTGCAGCAACTCCGCCAGAGACCTGGGCTCCTGCTCAAACAGCTGAGCAGCCCCTGGCCCCACCCTGGCCAGGACTGCAGGACCACACACACACAACAGCACACATGTGTAGGCACCATGTACACCCCACACATTCACACCACACACATGCATAACATATGGTGCATACATACACACCATGCATGTGTATACAGGCATAAACCACAATGCTACATGTGTGTATATACACTATGTATACCACATACCCACACAGACACCATTTATACACACCACACACATGTATGCACCATGTGCACCACACTCATATACATAAGTGTACACACCATGTACACACCCATGTACATATGCACCATGTACACCCACCTCACACATACACCCACATGTGTGTATATACACATATGGGCACATGCACTGTATACACCCACCCTCACATGTGTACATAAGATGTATAACACATACCACACACCACACATATATACGTAACATGTACACCCCACACATATGTATACACAGCATATATACCCCATATACACACCACACACAGGTTTACAAACCCTGTATACCACACATATGCCCACTCACACACACACACACACACACACACACAGCATTCATTGTGACTATCTTTCCTCGAGAGTGCCCGGTTCTGATCCAGCCCAACCGGAAGTGACTGCTTCCTTAGAAAACCTCTAGAAACCTCATTTCTATAGCTCTTTTCAAAACCAAACCCAAGACTTTTATAAAGGTGGAGCTTTTCAACTCTCAGACAAAGAGGAGGGAGGGCCGTGTTGGGCGCCCCCAGGGAAGCCGTGGGTTTGAGTCAGGCCCACTCTGACAGCTTAAAAGTGGGGCAGAAGACAGCTGCAGACAGAAGGTACATCAGGGTCAGGGACTGAGGTCAGCAATTGCAAGAGGTCACGGTCCTCTTTGCAGTAGAGCTGGGGCCGACCTGGCCAGGGGCCCACCAACACGCCAGTAGAGATGACAGTTTCCACACTACTGATGCCAGAACTAGACCCAAAATAACGGTGACAGAGGCAGACCAAGCCCACAAACATGGGCAAGCCAACATCTGGATGCCAAGTAACACATAGCTAAAGCCCAGGACCTGGGGCCAGAGGCAGGATCCAGGCCCTCGTCCCAGAGAAGGGACCAGAGCCCAAGCAGTTCTGGAGAGCAAAGATAGGGAAGACAGAGTGGACAGAAACTGGGGCTCACTTTTCTGGACCAGCAAGGACATGGAGAAAGGCAGACTGGCTTAAAAGCTGGGGGTGGAGCAGACCTCCCTGTGGAAAGCGGAGGCAGAAAGCAGTTTTAGAGTGGTCATTCATTCATTCAACAAATATTTATTAAGCGGCTACTACATGCCAGGCCCTAATAGGCAGTTCATGCCATTATGGCGTTTACCAATTTATCACATTTAAAAACTGAGATAAGAGCTGTCAGAGAGGGTTTGATTCTGCCGAGTGGCCTCTCTGCCAAGAGCCACTGTTAATCCCGAAACCTGAAGTCTTCTGACTTTAACTTTTAGCAGCACCACATACGCAACCCAAAATTTCCCTCTAACACACACTTCCCCTCAGACTCCCTCTTTTTCCCCCCAGTGTGCCAATCTTGTTCCTAATTTAGCCTTAGACTAAGCCAGGTTGTCAGTTCGCTATTCCCTAATCCCTTCTCACCACAGCAATTGAAACCGATGATTGCGATACTGCTGTGTTCCTTGTTTCATGATCTATTGTGCGTGGAGTGTCAGTAATCGCGGCCGCAGACAGCTCACAGGAGCTCAAGGAGCCAACGCCAAGTAAACACCACCACCTGCCTCCGCCCTGGTCCGCTCTGTTTCAACAAGCACCTATAGGGTCCTGGTGATAGGAGACTAGAGGAGAACCAGTTTCTGCCCTCTGGGGTCTCCTAGCCCAGTGGGAAGTGCAGACCCTGATGGGTTATTGCAACGCGGCTGCAGGAGGCCACCTAAAGTGGGTGGAGCCTCGGGACAAGCCAGGGGCATCTTCCTGGGGGACAGGATGCCTGAACTGAGCTTTGGAGAATGAGTGGGAGGAAGTGAATACCCAAAAATGTGGAAGAAGGAGGAGTCAGACAAGCAGGAGGGACAGCGAGAGGCTGCATCAGCACCGTGCACCAGATCACACGCAGACCACGGCTGCTGGGATCCAAATAACAAGCCGAACATGGCAGGAGAGGAGGCTGTAAGGGGCCCTGGGGCCAGCCCCCGAGAACCTTGTCAGCCAGGCTAAAGAGCCTGAGTTGATTCCAGAGCTGATGGAAAGTCACCAAGGGACGCTTTGCAGAGAAGGAGGCCAGTTATGTGGCTGTTGCAATAGTTCCAGGGAGAGCTGAAGGAAGGGATGATTTAACCAGGTCACCCGGATGCAATTGTCAGGCCCCTCCTAGGACACATTGAATCAGGATATCTGATGGCAGGTCCCACAAATGTACCTTTTTAATAAGCTTCCCTTGCTCTTAAAGTTATAATAGCACTGAACAAGATGAAACAATCCCTGTAAAGGTGCTAGCCAACGTGCCACTTGGCTTATAAAGCAGGACTTGATGCCCATGTACAATTTAGGCATGTTGTTGAGAAAACCCTTAAAAGAGAACCACTGAAGATCGAAATCTCAGGCCTCACAGCAAAGAACACACCTTTATAGCAAAGCCTTCTGTTTCCTGTTAAACCCCGTCACATGGGTTAGTGCATCTTCCTGGCATGCAATCCATTCCTACGTGCACATTTTGTCAGCCCAACTAGAGCATAAGCAGAAAAGGGGCTAAGATAGAACATGAGTGCTGGGGTAACTGACCCACATTTCCATCCAACTCCGCTACTTACCAACCACGGAAGTTTGGGCAAGGTGCTCGAAGCTCCTGGACTTGAGTTTTGGGGTGACCAGCTCATCTTGGTTTGCCCAGAACTTTCCAGGATTTTGCACTGAAAGTCCTGTGTCCTAGAAAACCCCTCAGTGCTGGGCAAACTAGGATGGTTGATCACTCTGCTTTAATTTCCTCATTTGCAAAATAAGAGTGTTACTATCTGCCCACAGGGATGCTGTGAGGATCCAAAGGGGTTCTATAGAGTCTTCTTCAGTACCAGAAACATAGCAAGTGGTCCAAAAATGCCAGTTCCCTGTTTTGTTTTTCTTTCATCACTCGGGCTTTCTCCCTCAGGTTGCACATAAGCACAAAAGCATCACTTCCCATTTGACTGGAAGGAGTGCATCAGCTTACCGAGCACAGTCATGGATGTGATCTCATTTGCTTCTCACAACAACCCTGCACGGCAAACAGGGCAGATATTTTGTGTCCACTTGATAGATGGGGAAATGGGAAACAAGACAAGTTAAATGGCTCAGTGGGTGACATCTTTTCCCTCAACTCTTAAGTTTCTGCCTAGGCCCTAAGGAAGGAAATTGCTACCTGCGCTTTCAGCCCCCTTGGGAGGAGAAATGGCTAATGGAGTCGGTCAGGGTGTGACATTTATGGAGCTAAATTTCACTGATGGGTGGTGTGCCATATGCCCTCCCTTCTGCCAGGTTGTTTGTTTTCTCCATAGAGTTATAGGTTTGTTTGGTAAAAAACAAACTCAGATTTAAGCTAAAATGCCTGGGAAACAGGAAGCTTAGTTGAGCCCAGCAGCCAGAGCAAACTTCTCAAGCTCTACTGTTCCCAGAGAACTTTGAGTTGGGATTCCGTGCATTTGTTCCATCTTTGTTAAAGCTGGAAATTTGTTTCTCGTCTAGCTATTGATCCTTTGCCAGAGGAACCGGTGGAGCGAGGGGAGGAGTGATTGCATATGGGCCTAACAACGAGACACCCAAGTTGCTAACGTTAACAACTGGCCCAGAATAACACGATGACTCAGCTGCCAAGTAAGACTTGAACCCATGGCAACTGCCTCTGGATCCAATGTGCTTTTTCCTACACCACACAGCTGCACCCTGGAAACCACACCTCGTGGGAACTCAATCAATTCTTGTTAACACTCCCACCCTAGACAAGCAGCTTTGAAAAAAGCTGTTTTAGGCAACACGATCAGCCTTTTGCTGTCGTTCATTAAGGGTTTAGCAGCTCAGTATTGATTTTCTTACAGCTGCCTCTGAACTTTAATTCCTGCAGCAGAAAAACAAGGCTTTGTCTGCGACATTTCCTGTCCAAGTGGCGGGTAACAACCATTCCTGGGATGCTGATTTCCCCAGCTATGCTGCCGCAAACCACAGGATGCCTGCAACATGCCCTTTGTCTATTCTAAAGAGTAATTTCTGTAGCTGCAGGAGGTCCCTTCAAATGTGAGCTGCAGCTCCACCTCCATCCGAAGTCAGCGGTGCCTCCAAACCCTAGCTTTTGAAAATCCAGTGACCACCCCCTCTCCTCACACTGACTTACAGCTACAGGCTTTAAGAGGGTGCTGTCTTGTGTTTATATCATGTTTGTTGCATCAGGGTTTCTCTTAAATGTTAATTCCTGGGATCAGAAAGGACCTTAACAATCTTCTCTTCCAAGCATGGCTCCAATGTTTTATCCTCTCTACAACATCCCCACCAAGTGGCCATTCTGGGTTTGCTTGAACACTTCTAAAGACAGGAAACTCACCCCCTCCACGGGAAAGCTACTGTGTCTTAGGAAAGCTCTGAGAGAGAGAAAACTTTTCATTGTGTGGAATCAAAATCTGCCTTCCTGAGATATCAGTCTTTCAGCTAGACTCAGCACCTAGAATGAACAGGGATCTCTTTGTACACACCTGAGTATCACCACATGACCTGGCAAATAGCAAGTACTCAATGTTTGTTACATTAATGAACAAATTAAGTCAATAATTATTGAGTATTTAACCAGGGTCATGCATCGTGATAGAATAATATGGAGCCTTCGGATAGGAACAAATCCTGTTAATATGTAATTCAGCTTACCTGTTTGCCCTCTCTCTAACTTCCAGCCTCTTTAGTCTAAATAATGGTGTGGCCCACTGTTTCCAGGTATGTCTGAAGGGCTGTTTAACTCTGGGTCTATAAAAACAACAGGGGGATTTGTTGAGTGTCTAAACCCATGATGAGATAAGAGCTGAAAAGTGTTCATGTTGCTGAGAGGTGGACTGCATAATGGCTAACGCAGACTCCAGTGGCACTTAATAGCTGAGTAGCTTTGAGTAAGTGACTCAACCCCTCTGGGTTTCAATTTCCTCATGTGTAAACTGGGGTGATAATAATAATTCCTACCTCCTAGCATTGTTGTGAGGATTGAGTTAATATAAGTAAGGTGCTTGAAATAAACATCTTCTGTTGTTATTCTGAACACTGTGTGCTTCTGCAGACACCTGTGAAGAGTAGGCAGTGGCTCTCCGATTCCTGCGCATCACGAAAGACTTGGACCCAAATCCACAGCACCTGTGTGGGTAAAGAAAACACCTCCAGGACGGGCGGAGTGGTACCTCTGAAGTCTCCTATGGGTTCTCTATACCTCTCAGCCCAATTTGGTTTGAGTTCCTACTATGAGACAGTCATTGTGCTGTCTGCATCCATGAATGTTTTCTCATGTTCACTCCAGGACGTAAGCCTTGCTATCCCCATTTTACAGAACAAGATGCTGAAGCTCAGAGAGGGTAAGTAACTTCCCAAGGATACACAGCTGGTCAGCAGCAGAGCTAGGTGCCCACACCAGAGCCTGTGTTCTGTCCACTATTATGTACTTTCTAAAAATAGAGCAAGTCCTTTAAGTTTCAAAGGAAGAGTAGAGTCTGGCAAGACATGCCCCACCAGAGAAGCGAATTTCTCATAGCCACTAAGGAGGCCTTGGGACAGCTCTGCTCTGGGCTCACCCCTTTTGTCTCTGCAGTTAGAAGGCATGGAAGTAAGTGATGTCGTTGCCAGTGGCTCACAAGGCTGCAGTGAACCAAGTGGTCACTCAGAGGCCAGTGGCCGCCTGCCTGATGGAGCAGGGCCCAGGGTGGCGACTGATGCCCAATTCTTGTTCCAAGGCACAGACATAGGAATGGCATTCTGAGAATGGAGGTTAGAGTCCCACATTCACCAGCCTGAATCCCTCACCTGCAACTAAGCAGCCACATTCAGAGCTCTGCCTTCTGCTTTGGGCCTATATTCCAAGCCCCTGCTCAAGTAGCCAGGGTTCTTAGGCTCCTCCTAAAAGCCTGGACTTTCATTGCTCCTGCCTGTCCCCCTCCTCAACACCCAGAACAAACCTCTGGAGCTCAGTATTGACCTGGACTGCAATCCTTCTGCAAACAGGTCAGTGCCCCTCCTGCCCTAATAAGTGGTCCCGGAACCAGGCTCATTGCTCACCACCACCCATTCCTGCCTCAGCCACAAAGGCAGAAATAGGACCTGGATGGGGCATGGAAGGCAGAGGGAGGAAGACCAGCTAGGAGGCTTTTGCAATTGTCCTGGTGAAAGATGACAATGAATCAGGAAAGGCATAGAAAAACTGGAGAGGAAGGAACAGCCGAGACATTAAGGTGGTGAGAATGGAATGCAATGACCAACAGCAGGTGGGTGACAGTCGTTGTTGGGACATTGTGGCAGGCAGCTTCTAAGATGCTCCCAGCGATCCTCCATGCCTGGTGTTCACGTGTTTAGTGTTCACATGATCCTTCCACTTGAGTATGGGCTGCACTTAGCGACTCAAAAGACAGCAAAAGTGATGGGATGTCACTTTTGAAATTAGGTTACAAAAAGACGCCTTCTTCCGTCTTCCTAGCCTTCTCTCACTCACTCTGCTGGAAGGCAGGTGCCACAATATGAGGAAAAGAACAGCCAATGTCCAAAAAGAAAGTGAATCCTACCAATAACCACACAGGTGAACTTCGAAGTGGATTTTCCTCCAGTCAAGTCTTCAGATGATCACAGCCCCAGCTGAGGCTTTGATTGGAGCATCAAATCAAATTGTTGTGAGAGACCCAGAGCCAGAGCACCCAGCTAAGCTGCTCTTGGATCCCTTTCTCACAAAAACTAAGCTAATAAAGTCTGTTTTGTTTTAAGCTGCTCAGTTTGAAGGTAATTTTTTACATGGCCATAAATAACTGATATAACCAGAGAAATGATGGTTGCTCAACACATGAGGAGTTTGCAGTGCCCAAGGAGATGTCCAGGGCGAAGAAGGGAGATCAGTCCATCATGGTGCCCGTGTTCTTACCATGGGACATTACATGGATGTTGATACCATTTACTGAGTCTGGAAACCCAAACAGTGGAACAAGTTTTTAAGGAAAGAAACCAAAACAGGCATTGGCCGTGTTAAGCTTGAACTGCCTGAGAGAGATGCAATTGAATGAGTCCCCAAAGTAGCTGGATTTACGACACTGGAGCATGGAAGAGAAATCTGGGCAGGAGATAACAGTTCGGGAGTCATCAAGCTCCTCCTTCTGGAGCCACTTGGAATAAGTTTATTTCCTCACCCACATAACAGTTTTTAAAGTATTTTTAAAGAGTCCTCATGTCTCCCATGAGTCTGGCTTAAGTATGTCCACTTTCTTCTACTTTTCTCAGATAATTTGGTTCTGAGTGCCCAGCCTGCCTCTGAACTTGACAGTTATAAATTTTGTTTCACCTGCTCTACTTACAATTGACTGACTACAGGCAATTACATGATTATTTGTTTCCTCATCTGTAAAACAGGGTTGTTTTGAGGTATAAATAAAATAATCCATGGAAAGCATTTAGCAACGTGCCTAGCACATAAATACTCAATAAATGTTGATAATTACAGCATCTAGAATAGTGTTATCCATATTATGCAAGCAACGTATGTAATTTTTATTTTTCTAGTAGCCACATTTTTAAAAGTGAAAGTAACAGGAGAAATTAACTGTAATGATATACTTTATTTGACCCAATCTATCTAAAATATTGTTGTTTTAACATGTAATCAATATAAAAATTGTTAATTAAATTTCTTAACATCCTTTTTGCTAAGTCTTTGATATCCAATGTATAGTTTACACTTAAAACACAGCTCAATTCAGACACTAAATTTTCATCAAAAATACTTAATGTGTTTAGGGTTCATAAAATGAACAACTTAAAATGTAGATTCACATACCCAAATTGTTCCGAACATAGTTAAAAGTTTTCCAATAACTGAACTGAGTACTCTGTTTAAAATTTAAACTAATTAAAATTAAAAATTCAGTTCATCACCTGTGCTAGCCACATTTTACATCCGCAAATAGCAACATGTGGCTAGTGGTTACCATATTGGACAGCTTAGCTCTAGAACATATTTTACTTTATGAATTTATTGGCTTATTTATTACTCCTGTTAGTTCATATCTTCAGAGAAGCAGATGCTGAGATGGGATTGGATGTGCAAGAGATTTACTGGGGAAACCTCTATGAGCGAAATTGGAGAAGGAGCCAGAGGAGGCTGGGAGAGCTTGTCTGCTAACTGTGAGGGCAGAGGGAAGGAGAGAGGGTTGGGTAGCAAGAGCCTTAGACTGCAGAAGCTGCAGTCCAGTCCTAAGAGAGTCTCCACAAAGCTGATAGGGAGTTGTATTCACTTCCTATTGCTACTGTAACAGATCACCACAAACAGCAGCTTCACACAACACATATTTATTATATTATTAATACAATTCTTTAAGCAGATACAGGTCTCACCAGGCTAAAGTCAAGTTGTCAACAGTGCTTTGTTCCTTTCTGAAGGCTCTAGAAAGAATCTATTTTCTTTCCTTTGTCAAGTACTAGAGGCCACCTGCATTCCTTGGCTCGTGGTCCCTTCTTCCACCTTCAAAGCCAGCCAGCAGATCAACTCCTTTTCATGTCACAGTTCTGACCCTTCTTCCATCATTGCATCTCTTTCTTTGACCACACCTGGGAAAGGTTCTTCACTTTTAAGGACTCATGTGATTAGATCCCCCACCCCGATAATCTATGATACTCTCGCCTTTGCAATGTCAGCTGATTAGCAACCTTAATTCCATCCACAACTTTAATTCCCTTTTGCTATATAAAGTAACATATTCAGAGGTTCCAGGGATTAGGACATGGACATCTTTGGGGAGCCATTATGCAGCCTGCTATAGGAGTCCTTGAGCCAAAGGTGCTCATTAGAGGAATCCCATGTCTTGCAGAAATAAGCCTTGTCTATAGCCATACCACCCTGACCGTGCCTGATCTCATCTGATCTTGGAAACTAAGCAGGGTCAGTCCTGGTTAATACTTGGATGGGAGGAATGGGCCTGCCTTGGATCCCTGCCATGCTCAGCATCAGCTGGGAGCAGCGCATGGGGAGGGCAGCCTTGGCGCGTGCCCAGTGATGGAGGCAGAGTGGAGCAGCTGGAGCCGTTGCACTCCCTGAGCAGGAGATCTGAAAGGTACATTCTCATGGCCACCACACTCTTCTGCTTTTTTTTTTTTTTTTAATTAGCAAAAAAATAATAGTAATAACCCCTTCCTTTTGTAGCTCCTTCAGAAAGCTACCAGAATTTAAAAGAAAATTCTTAGGGAGCTGGTAGAAGAGAATAATAAAATCCCATTTTATTTATTTCTTTGAAAAGCAGAGAAGCCATGGGAACCCTGCCCGATACTAAAATGATTAAGATGCCAGAGCAGCTGTTACAGATAACCTTTAACACAGGTAATCACAGGACATAAAACCACCCCCCCAAAAATTTAGGAATTAAGAGATTCCAGAGATCCATAAAGCACACACAAAAGGCTAGAATTGTTCTCCCAATCACACTTTGGTATTGATGTTGGACATCTCTCTGGAGGTGACTCCAGCCGTAAGCAGATTTGGGGCACCGTCTGTTCTCACTATATTCTCACTGACAAGGAAGAAAGGGGCTTTAGTGGTTTCAGCCAAGGGAGGACCAGCTTGGCAATTGTTCCCTGAATGTCAGCTTTTAGTGCTTCCAAAAGCTAAAATGGTAGTAAATGAGACTGAGCATCTGCCAAGAAGGTCCCCAAGTATAGCAGAAAGGACAAAATTCTGCAGTCACAGTCCTGAGTTTGAAATTCAAGTGTGATCCTAACTCACCATGTGATCGTCTTTTGGCAAGTTTTCTTATCTCTCTGTGCCTCAGTTTTCCTCTTTACAAGGTAGAGTAACAATATTCACCTCATTTTGGTGGTTATGCAGCCCAATGTATCTGTGAAAGCAACTAGCACAGTGCCCAACACACATGGCTACTTAAGAAATGAATGTCTGATCATGTCGGAAAGGGATTGAAAAGCAAGACACACTCTGCCTTAGGAACAAGAGGAGCGGGAGATGTAAAGAATTTACAACCATGATTCACCCTCAGTACAGTTCCCTCCCGCATGGGCCAGGGCTGGGCTGTGTGACCAATAGCATTTCACAGAGAGGAAGGTGTGTCACTTCTGAGATTAAATTATCAATGGCTGTGTCTTCCGTCTCAGATTCTCCCACTCTCTCCCCTGGATCACCTGCTCTGGGGACGCCAGCTACCATGTATGGGACACTGAAGCAGCCCTGCAGAGGCCTACGTGGCGAGGAATCAGAGCCCCCTGAACGGCCACAAGAACGAGTTTGGGAGTGGGTTCTCCAGCCCCCATCGAGCCTTGAGATATTCCAACCTTCTGAGAGACCTTGAGCCCCATGTACCCAGCAAAATCTACCCAATGCAAAATTCCTGACCCACAGGACCTACGAAATAACAAATATTTATTGTTTTTAAGCTGATACGTTTTGGAGGCAATTTCTTATGCAGTCGATGGCCTTGTGAATTGTCTATCTATCTAGTCAGGAAGAGAGGGGAACGACAGTGAACAGCACACTCTGAGCTCTGATCTGGATTCTGACACTTACTAGCCAAGTAACCTGAAGGCTTCCAGTTACTCTGCAAAATGATGATAAGAAATCCATCTGGCGTATGTAACAAGATCCATGACAACGTTTCTAAATTTTGACTCAATAATATTGATTCTGGTATTTCAAGGTAAGGGGATAGATAATCTGGAATATATGAAAACCGTCATGCACAAAGATATTCATCACAGCATTGTCTATAATGGTTTTTAAAATGAAATCATCTGATTGTCCTACAATAGGGAAATAGCTAATAGCATCTTCAGTGTTCAGGCATGTTACACACTGTATCTTACTAATTGCCACCACAGTTACTTTATCCCCATAGTAGAGATGAGGAATTGAGGATAAGGCAAATTTACTCATTCTCCCTAGATTGCATAACTCTTGACAGGGAATCAAATAGTAATTATTTTAGACCTCATGCTTATACAGCATTTACTTTGTGCGAGGCACTGTTCTGAGTGCTTTGCATATAATACGTCATTTAAATTCTGATTTGTCTGACTCCATGGTGTGGAAAATTATCATTAAAAACAATTTTGTGGGCCGGGGGCGGTGGCTCACGCCTGTAATCCTAGCACTCTGGGAGGCCGAGGCGGGTGGATCGCTCGAGGTCAGGAGTTCAAGACCAGCCTGAGCAAGAGTGAGACCCCGTCTCTACTAAAAATAGAAAGAAATTATCTGGCCAACTAAAATATATATATATACAAAAAATTAGGCGGGCATGGTGGCGCATGCCCGTAGTCCCAGCTACTCGGGAGGCTGAGGCAGTAGGATCGCTTAAACCCAGGAGTTTGAGGTTGCTGTGAGCTAGGCTGACGCCACGGCACTCACTCTAGCCTGGGCAACAAGCGAGACTCTGTCTCAAACAAAAAAAAAAAAAAACAATTTTGTGGACCAGGCACTGCACTAAGGACTTTAGGTGCAATACCTTATTTCTTTCTTGCAACACTATAAGGTGCGTGCTATTATCAGATCCATTATATGGATAAGGAAACTGAGGCTCAGAGAGTAAGTTTGCCATGATATTATCTTACCTCATTGGAGGAAAGGAAAGATTTGAGTGCTATAGAGAATATACTCCTGGTCATAGGAGAAGGAGATCATAAGAAAGAGTTGGCAAACAGGAAGAATGTATATTTATTGAACATGTACTAATGTACCAGATATCACTCTAAGGGCCATGGGCACAGAGAAAAAAACCCTTGATCTCATAGCATAGAATTTAGTGTCTAACAGGAGGGGTGGGTAATAAACAAACACAAATATACACAGCTATGTGTATATATGTGTGTATTCCATATATATGTACGTATATCGTCAGCATGTGATTAGTGCAATAAAAGAAAGACAAACAGAAAGGGTAGAGCATGTTTGGCATGGGACAGTTTCTATGATGTACAGGGTAACCAGAGACAAATTCTTTGATTGAGTGACGTTTGAGCAGAGACCAGAAGGAAGGAGAGAGTAAGCCACACACACCAGGAAAGAGCACTCCAGGCAGAAGGAAACAGCAAATGCCCCAAGTTAGCAGTATGTTAGCATATTTGAGGAAAAACAAGGATGCTGATGGCACCGAAATGGAGTGAGCCAAAGGAAAAACAACAGGAGATGAGGTTAGTGGTCCACATGGTATAGGCTCTTGCAGGTCATAGCAAGGTTTTGGAGTTTACTATGAATGAGATGGGAGCCAAGAAAAGGTTTGGGGCAAAGGAGTGGCGTGATGTGATTTGAGCTGTAAAAATTTTGTTTAAAAATCACTTTGACTGCCACATTGAGAAGAGACTTCAGGGGATGATGGCTGACACAGCAAAACCAGTCAAGAGGCTATTTCAGTGATCCAGTGAGAGATTCTGGTGGCTTAGACTAGGATGGCAGCAGTAAAAGCAGTGAGATGTGGTCAGACTCGGGATATACTTTGAAGGAGAGACAACAGGATTTGTTGGTTTTGAATATAGGTTATAGAAGAAAGATCGTTAAGATGACTCCAAGGTTTTTTACCAAAGCAACTGGAAGACTAGACATGTCACTTACTAAACTGTGGAAGACCAGGGGAAAAGCAGGTTGAGGGAAGAGGAAAACATGAGTTGGATTTTGGACAAGTAATGTTTGAGATGCCTGTCAGATGTCCACACGGTAATGATGAATGGTCAGTTAAATGTGTGAATCTGGAGTTCAGAGAAGTTAGATTGATAAGTTTGGGAGCTATAAGTTGGATGGATAAGTCAGGTGGTACTTAAAGCCACAAGGTGAGATCACCTGAATAGCAAGCATAGACAGAGAATATGTCTGCAGGCCTGAGTCCTAGGGCGGTCCAATCTTTAGAAGTCAAGGAAATGAGGGGGAACCAGAAACGGAGACTGAAAAGGAGCTACCAGAAGTTTGGTGTCCTGGAAGCTAAGTGAAAAAAAGTATCTGAAGGAGGAAAAAGTAACCATGTCAAATGTTGCTGATAAGTAAGATAACAGCTGAGCACTAGCCACTGAACTTGGAAACATGAAGGTCATTGGTAACCTTAACAAGAGCTATATTGGTGGAGTGATGGAAACAGAAGTCTAGAAATGAAAGGATTAGCTTTAAGAGAGAATAAAAGGAGAGAATGGGGAGGCATGTATGGATGTCTTCCAATCTCAGGCATCTACTGTGGGCACAAAGTGGTCTGCCAGCATGACTCAGGTGGGTAAAGACTCTCTCTTCACCGTGGTGACAGAGCTCAGGACAGGCAGGTAGCCTGTGTCATCAGCAGACACAGAGAGGCTTTTCAGAGTCAGAAAAAAACAAAGAGGAAAGTGACCTGAGTACCAGGCACAGCTCGATGCCTGGGGTGGCAGAGAGGACCACGGCAGGAACAGGGAATCTTTGTGGCCATTGTCAGGAAGAGAAGCAAAAAAGTCTTAGTAACTCACAAGGAGCCAGGAGGGTGCGGTTTGGGCTGGATCCAAGCCAGAGATATGACAACTGTTACTATGGCGACCTCTCCCACTCTCCCTATATAGATGTGACCCAAGAAACAGGTTTACATATGGGAAAATGTAGGTCATTTAACTTAAAGAGAAAAAATCAGGATCATAATATAGGCAGCATGATTGCTATGTATAAAAAAATAAAAATCCAGGAATAAAGACACTAATGACACTTAGCAACCCGTAAATGTCAGTGCTGAAGCACCTGAATCATGGGTGAATTCTCATTTTCTCTATTTTCTACCTTGTAGTAAAGTACTTAGGTAGTTTTTATAATATTAATACAAAAAAAATTTAAGGGGATAATAATCCAAGCCTTTCTCCCAGAGTTGTTATGAAGATTATAATGACTAATATTTAAATAGCTCACAAAGTGCTTTTCACACGTGTAATCTCATTTAATATTCACAACCAGTGTTCCTTCCCTTGGCACTTTTTACAATCCTTTTTATTATTACCCTTAGCAAAGGGTGTTGCAATGATCTGTTTACATATCATTTTCACATCATAGGCTGAAGTACCTCAAAGATGAAAACCATGTCTTGTCATCCTTCTCCTGGACAAGTAACACAGGTCTTGGCACATGACAGGAGCTCAAAAAAATGTTTGGCGATGGATGGATAATGGTTGAATGGATGCATGGGAGGATAAATTATTGAGAAAATGGATGGATGGATGGATAATGCTTGAATGGATGCATGGGAGGATGAATAGTTGAGAAGATGGATGGATGAATGGATGGTTGGATGGACAGATGGATAATGGTTGAATGGATGCATGGGAGGATAAGTGGTTGAGAAGATGGATGGGTGGATGGATGGATGGATGGATAATGGTTGAATGGATAAATGAGAGGATGAATAGTTGAGAAGACAGATGGATGGATGGGTCAGTGGACACAGGATCAAGAGATTCAATTACTACTTTAGACATGAGCACTTGACTGTCCGAAGGCCACATAGTTATACTGATGCCAATAGACTGAGCCAACCACCACTCACTTCATCCCAAACTAAATATTTTGCATACTGCAAACCTTCAGATCCCTCACATTTCTGTTAACCTTGGTGAGTCCCTCCTCTTAGCTGTCCTCTCCCACACTTACCTTCCCACACCACTTTGTGCTTCCCTCTCCCTTGCCCTAATTCCTTCTTGCTCTTGTCTCACCCAAACTTTCTGCCCAACAGTCATAACCCTGTGAATCATGAAAAGTATGTCTATATCCTCAAACTGGCTTTCATCTTCTGCACTAAAGCAAACCTAGCTCTCCTCTGTGGCCCCACTCCCTACAGCTCTCTCTGTAAAGCTTCCCATTTTCCCCCTTCTCTAGCACATCTTTCTAGCACACCTCTGTGTTAGGTAGTCTGCTATGTGCTGCTTGCTGTAGTCCCACGGATTGGATATGCAGGTATGTTATCTCTCTGTTTTAGCAGTTTCCTCCAGGTTATCCAGAAGCAGTACACACAAATCCAGATTGTCTGTGTAGATGCTTCAGTCTCATTCATATGTTTGAAAAATTTTACAATTAGATGTTTGCAAGAAACATGACACACTCTGCATACTCATCAGGAGCATTTCAATTATAAGTGACAGAAAACCAGTTCAAACTGGCTGTTAAAATAAAGAGAATGTATTGGCTCATGCAACTTGGAAAGCCCAGCAGTGGTTCTGGCACCAGATCATCAGGTCTTCATCTTTTTTCTCAGGCAGACCCTTTCTTCATGGTGAGAAAGACAACAACTAGTAATCTTAACCTATGTATGCCCACAGTTCAAAAGCGTCCATCTATCAGGCACATAGAAGAACTCTGATTGGCTCTGAGTTTTATCATATTTATGATGTCCAGAGGAATTTAGTATTAGGACTGAGAGCACTAAAAGGAACATGTGGAGTTGAGGGACAAGGGAACCTGTGAGTCCGTCAAGATAAAACAACGTGCACACTACGTTTAAGCCAGGTCTATGCCATCTCAAAACAAGTCAAGAGTGGACTGGTTGCCCACCCATCAAATAATTGATCCTTTTATTTTTTATAATGACATCATTTTTCATCTTGCTCAGAATTATCAGCATCTAAATAGAACATGGTAAGAAAGGATGGGGATGTGT
>CM052436.1:177827364-177841033 GCA_028533085.1 Varecia variegata
AACAAGTACGGAGAGCAGACTTAAATGTAAAGCATAGGCCAAGTGTGGTGGCTCATGCCTGTAATCCTAGCACTTTGGGAGGCTGCGGCAGGAAGATTGCTTGAGGCCAGGAGTTCAAGACAAGCCTGAGCAGGAGTGAGACTCCCTCTCTACAAAAAATATAAAAATTAGCCAGTTGTGGTGGCACACACCAGTAGTCCCAGCTACTCACAGGGCTGAGGCAGGAAGATCACTTGAGCCCAGGAGTTTGAGGTTGTAGTGAGCTATGATGATGCTACTGCCCTCTAGCCTGGGAGATAGAGCAAGACCTTGTCTCAAAAAAAAATGTAAAGCATAAAACTATAAACTTTAGAAAAAGAAAGGAAAATTTTCAGGATCTACAGATAGGCAGAGTTCTTAGACTTGATATCAAAAGCATGATTCATAAAAGGAAAAATTGATAACTTGAAGCAAATCAAAATTTAAAACTTTTGCTCTGGGAAAGACTATGTAAAAAGGATAAAAAGACAAGCTACAGGGTAGGAGAAAATATTTGCAAACTATGTATCTGACAGAGAACTAGTCTCTAGAATACATAAAGAATTCTAAAAAAAATCAACAGGAAAAAAAAGCAAAATCAATGCAATTAGAAAATAGGCAAAGGGCATGATGAGACATTTCATTTAAGAGGATATAGATGCTCCTCAACTTACAATGGGGTTACATCCCAATAAACCTATCACAAGTTGAAAATATCATAAGTCAAAAATGCATTTAATATACCTACCCTAGTGGATAGCATAGTTTAGCCTAGCTTACCTTAAATGTGCTACTAAGGTCTGAACACTTGTGTCCCCCAAAATTCCTATGTTGAAATCCTAACCCTCAAAGAGATGGTACAGGAAGTGGGGCCTTTGGGAGGTGATTATGTCATGAGGGAACAGCCCTCATTTTGGGGATTAGTGCCCTTATAAAAGAGACCCCAGAGAGCTAGCTAGTCCTTTCTACCATGTGAGAACATAGCAAGAAGGCACCATCTATGATCCAAAAAGTGGGCCCTTACCAAACACCAAATCTGCCTTGATCTTAGACTTCTCAGCCTTCCAGAACTATTAGCAATAAATTTCTAATGCCATAAGTTACCCAGTTTACGGAATTTTGTTATAGCAGCTTAGACAGACTAAGACAGTCCCATACCATGGAATATGACCCAGCAATAAAAAGGAATGAGGCCAGGAGCGGTGGCTTATGCCTGTAATCCTAGCACTCTGGGAGGCCGAAGTGGGCAGATCATTTGAGCTCAGGAGTTCAAAACCAGCCTGAGCAAGAGCAAGACCCCACCTCTACTAAAAAATAAAAAGAAATTAGCTGGACAACTAAAAATATTTAGAAAAAATTAGCCGGGCATGGTGGCGCATGCCCGTAGTGCCAGCTACTTGGGAGGCTGAGGCAGGAGGATTGCTTAAGCCCAGGAGTTTGAGGTTGCTGTGAGCTAGGCTGACGCCACGGCACTCTAGCCAGGGTGACAGAGTGGGACTCTGCCTCAAAAAAAATTTAAAAAAAAAGCAATGAAAAGTTACATACTGTATGATTCCATGCATGACATTATTAAAATGACAAAATTATAGAAATGGAGAAGAGATTAGTGGTTGCTAGGGATTAAGGCAGAGGGGAAGGCAGGCAGGAAGTAGATGTGGTTATAAAGGGCAACACGGTGGATTTTTGTGGTGATGGACACGTTCTGTGTCTTCATTGTGTCAATGTCAGTATCCTGGTTCTGATGTTTTGTAAGATGTTACCATGGGGGGAACTGGGTTAACGGTACACAAGATCTCTCTATATTATTTCCCACAGTTGCATGGGAATCTATAATTATCTCAAAATAAAAAGTTTAATTAAAAGAGTCAAATTAAAGAATATGGCAGAAATAATGTGTCAGTTCCAAGCTGAGGCCTCAAGCAGCGTTCACAGTTCTTTATTCAGAACCCTACCCAGACTCCATGTGAACTAGCCTGAGCTAGCCTGCTGGGGGATGAAGGACCATGTGACACAAGGCAAACCATCCCAATTGAGGCCATTGCAGACGAGCCAAACCCCCGGTCAACCTGGCAGTCAACTGCAGACAACACATGACTGACCCCAGCAGAGACCAGAAGAAACCCACCTGGGCCCCAAATACCTCCAAAATTGTGAACTAAGTAAATGGTTATTGATTTTAGACACTAAAGTTTTAGATAGTTTGTTAACATAGTAAAAGCTAACTGATATAAGCCACTACATTTACATATTTTAAAACCCATTTAGTTTGGAAGGTTCTTTAAAATGTTATGTTGTTTAAAGTTAGATGTTTTGAAATCTTTTATGGGTGAACTGGGCATTTAATAAGCCCCATTAAAAATCTTCCAGACTAAAAGTTCAGAGGTGGCATAAGACCCTGCTCCTGCTCCTAGGTTTACCCTAGGCTCACCTCATTAGGAAGGTGGCGTGGCCTTGCATTCAGACATGCATCCTTGATAAATTCCTCAGTGATCATTAGAGGCCATCAGGACTGCCCTCAGCACAGTGGACAGTCAAAAGCAAACAGCTCTGCCCTTAATGAGCTTCATGGAAGAGCTGCTGTCCAGACACTTGACCTCCAGCTCACTGCCACTCAGTCCTCATCAAGGGCTCAATACTTGTGGAGGAGTGGCTGAAGGCTTCAAAAAGTCCATTTCTCCAGGTACTCTATGTGCTAGCCTTGAATTAAGCCACCCAATCAGAGAATGAGGGAACCACGTTGTTTTGGCCGACACAGAATTGTTTTTATTGAACTTCACTTTGGTATTTGGCCACTTCCTTATCCTATGGGACTTAAGAAAGAGCGCCATAAAACCCAATATTGTCTTTGTTCTGAGGATAGGGCTAAGAACCTTACCCACAAGAAAAGCCTATAGGAGAACTCTCTGTTTTGATTAGCAGGAAGAGCATCACTCTCCTAGGCAGCCGGTTTGTATTACTACACAGCCCCTATGAATCAGGTCACTGACATGCTTTTCCACTGGTCTTGGCAGCCCAGAGCCATGCTGAGCAGTTGAGACTCATAGAACAGTGTGTGGCTCAGATCTAGGCATCATCAGACTCTAAACTGGGCTCATCTCATCTGTAGTTTCTCCACCCACCTTTCAGCCCAAAGTTGATGGTCCAGGCCAAGGGGTCTTCTGGGTGGCCCTGGAGCATGGCAGAGTTATGAGGAGTCACGTGGGACTAAGTGTATAAATTCAGCCTCGTTCACCTGCTGAGTTAACCACCAAGCAAATCAGGCAAAGGCATTCATGTCTAGAAGAAGAGGAGAGGAGAAGGAAGAAATCTGCCATGGGTAAGCCCCTCGCTGTGTCAGGAACTATGAATGTATTTCTCCTCAAAACGACTCCAAGAGATGGAAATTATTATCTGTATTATCCAAAAGAGAAAAATGAGGCTTAGAAAAACAAAGGGACTCACCTAAAAATCACACAACTGGTCAGTGGGCAAAGCCAAGAGGCAAGCTTGAGTCTAATTCTACTGCCCGTGTTCTTTCCTCTATACCGAGGGCTGGCAGACTAAGACCCATGGGCCCAGCCAGCCCACCACCTGCTTTTGTACGTGAAGCCAGCTCATTTGTCTACATATTGTCTGTGGCTGCAACAGCAGGGTTGAGAGGTGGCATAAGAGACTGACCCACAAAGCCTAAAACCTTCACTATCTGTTTCTTAAATTTGCCGACCCTTGCTGTAGACAAAAAGCTCTAGACCAATGATCCATCTGTCTTAAAGAGGGGTCTTCAGAATCACCTACCAGGGTGGAGGAGGGCTTCTCAGAAATGCATATTTCCAGGCCCCACCTCAGACCTACCAAGGTAGACGCTTCCAGGTTGGAGGCCTGAATCTGCATTTTAATGCCCTCCTCCTCCCCCACCAAGTGCTTCCAATGGTTCCCTGAAGTTTATGAACTATATCCCAATCCAGGACTCAACGTACCCCTCAATAGCCCTCGCTCTGATGGGCACTGAGGGATGAATATCCCCACTTCCTCATCCTTTGGGTGGGGCAGCACTGAGACACACTCTGCCCTGCATCCCAGAACATCCAGCAGGGATGACCCCCACTTGCCTTGTACACAGCGAGGACTTGCTCGACCATCTTCCTTATCTCATGTCCCCACTCCTCTACTGGTGATTCCTGGGATCAGCTTCTAAATAAACTATTTGCCCTTAAATCCTTGTTTCAGGATCTGCTTCTGGGAATGTCTCCAACTACAAATAGACAAAAGCTGGACACATTGGGATAATGATAAATGTTGGTTAGATGTTTTTTAAATGCTACCTGTGTAATAAATTTCATGTTCCTACCAGGGGTGAGGTTCTATGCTAGTACCAGAAGGACACAGAGTAGGAAAAGGGTGGGGACAACCAAGCTGCAGAAATCAATGAGATATGGTCCCCACCTCTGACTGAGTGGACAATTCAGTTGGGGAGAGGGGAGCTGGCTCAGGATAACACAGGGAAATAGAGACAGGAAAAGCAGGAGCCAGGGGATGCATCAAGCCAGCCTTGGGTCTCCAGATTAGGCACCCAGATTTACAGCACAGGCAGGAACCCACACCAACCACCATTGCACTCAAATGGAGATTCGCTAAGCCTCCCAGGTCCGAGGGCAGAAAAGTATAAAGTATTTTCACAGGCCATTATTACTTTTTAACTTCACAGCAGTCTTATAAAGTAAGTGAAAGTAGCAATGTCATCACTCATTCCAATTTTCAGGTAAGGGAACTTGGGTACAGAGAGGTTTAGATTTGCACAAGTCAGGACAACTAGCTCACAGCCCACAAGCCCTGCTGCTGCTCTCTGTCCCCCGGGACTTACCTAAGGGCTGAAGTCAGCCAAAATCCCATTCTGCTTGAAGTTTCCTTGGCTAAAGCTAAACTGGTGATTTCTGCTAACAGAATATTGACACTATGCTGGTGCCAGCCAGCTCTGGAGTCCAGGAGAGATGAGTGTTTCCAGAAGAAAGAGTTCCCAGGGGCTCAGTTCTGAGCTCAGCTGGGAATGGGGACTCAGCCCCCATCTCAGGAAGTGGAATTTTCCCAATTTATCTCCTAACCTCACCTCCCAAAGTCTGTGTTTCCCACCTCCTTAGCCACCCCACCCCCAGTCTGGCATGGCCCCTCGACTCCCAAGGGACACTTCCTAACCCTAGAGAGCCAGAGAGACAGCAGAATTCTGGTATCCATAGCAACACAGCCAGGTTCCCAAGGCAGCAAGGTCCTGTCTTTGTAGTCAGCTCAGTACAACTGTCAGTAGCCAAGGCAATTTCTAGTTGGCATTCGAGGTTAATTTGTCTGCAGTGTTATCCACACAGAAGCCCCCAGCATGGAAGAAAGGGGAGCCATCAGTCCAAACCACACCATTAAGCCAGGACTAGATACAGTGGCCTTTCTTTCCCCCCACCCTACTCAAAACTTAAGGTCAGGGCCGGGCGCAGTGGCTCACACCTGTAATCCTAGCACTTGGGAGGCCGAGGTGGGCAGATTGAGCTCAGGACTTCGAGACCAGCCTGAGCAAGAGCGAGACCCCGTCTCTACTAAAAAAAAAAAAAATAGAAAGAAATTATCTGGCCAACTAAAAATATATATAGAAAAAAGTAGCCAGGCATGGTGGCACATGCCTGTAGTCCCAGCTACTTGGGAGGCTGAGGCAGTAGGATCGCTTAAGCCCAGGAGTTTGAGGTTGCCTTGAGCTAGGCTGACGCCACGGCACTCACTCTAGCCCGGGCAACAAAGCAAGACTCTGTCTCAAAAAAAAAAAAAAAAAAAAAAACTTAAGGTCAGTCCAGCTAAACAATGTATCGCCTAGTAATCAGCCCCATGATCTCTGAACATCTCATGGGCTACACCCGAGAGTACAAGGAAACTTCCAGCACCAGCATGTGCTAACGAACTCTACAACAGGGGCTGGCATTCTCATTCTTCAAGTCCTCTCTCACCGAGTTAAAGGGGAACAGACAGCAAAGGGAGACATAGGAACTAGCCCCAAGGAGGGCACAGGGAAGGAGGACCTGCTTGGGTGCCTGGTTGTTGGGAAGCACTGGTTCCTATGGTCCATTCCCAGTTCGGTTTCCTCTAGAATTCTTATGGTTTCATATCTTAGATCTAAGTCCTTTATCCAACTTGAATTAATTTTTGTGAGTGGTAAGAGGTAGGGGTCCTATTTCATTCTTCTACATGTGGCTGTTGAATTTTCCCAGCACCATTTATTGAATAGGGCTTCTTTTCCCCAGTGTGCATTGTTGACTGCTTTGTCAAAGACCAGTTGGTTGTAGATAGATGGTTTTATATCTGAGTTCTCTGTCCCATTCCATTGATCTATGTCTCTATTTTTGTACCAATACCATGCTGTTTCGGTTACTATAGTCTTGTAGTATAGTTTGCAGTCTGGTAATATGATGCCTCCAGATTTGTTCTTTTTGCTTAAGATGACTTTGGCTATTTGGACTCTTTTCTGGTTCCAAACAAAGCATAGAATTATTTTTCTAGATCTGTGAAGTATGACTTTGGTAATTTGATGGAGATTACATTGAATTTGTAAAACTTTGGGTAGTATGGATATTTTAACAATGTTGATTCTGCCATTTTAGAGCATGATATGTTTTTCAATTTGTTTATATCCTCTGCAATTTCTTTCCTCAGAGTTTCATAGTTTTCCCTGTAGAGATCTTTCACATCCTTGGTTAAGTATATTCCTAGGTATTATTTTCTTTGTAGCTACTGTGAACGGTATTGAGCCTTTGATTTGACTTTAGGCTTGACTTTTATTAGTATACAGAAATGGTACTAATTTATGTACATTGATTTTGTATCCTGAGACCTTGCTGAATTTATTTATTAACTTCAGGAGACTCTTGGTAGAGTCCTTGGGGTTTTCAAGATACAAGATCATATCATCAGCAAAGAGCAATAGTTTGACTTCCTCTTTCCCAATCTAGATACCCTTTATATTATTCTCTTGCTTCATTGCTCTGGCTAGGACTTCCAGCACTATGTTGAATAAAAGTGGTGACAGTGGGCATCCTTGTCTTGTTCCAATTCTTAGAGGGAATGCTTTCAACTTTTCCCCATTCAGTATGATGTTGGCTGTGAGTTTGTCATATATGCCTTTTATAATTCTGAGATATGTTCCTTCTATGCCTAGTTTTTTGAGAGTTTTTTTTTATCATGAAAGGGTGCTGGATTGTCTAATGCTTTTTATGCATCTGTTGAGAGGATCATCATGGTCATTGTTTTTGCTTTTGTTTATGTGGTGAATCACATTTATTGATTTACATATGTTGAACCATCCTTGCATCCCTGAGATGAAGTCCCCTTGGTCCTGGTGGATTATTTTTTTGATGTGCTGTTGAATTTGGTTTGATAGTATTTTGAGGATTTTTGCATCTATATTCATAAGAGATATTGGTCTATAGTTGTCTTTTTTTGTTGTGTTCTATCCTGGCTTTGGTGTCAGGGTGATAATGGCTTTGTAGAATAAAGAGAAAGGATTCCAGCCTACTGCCATCCCTTGCCAATCAGAGCTTGCCAGCTCCCAAAAGCTTTTCTAGTGCCAATGAGCTTTTCTCAAAACAATATGTAACATTTCTCTTTCTAATAAAACCCCTAACCTTTTGTTTGTTCCTTAGACAAAGACCACCCAGTCTCTGTTTATGCCCCAAACTGTAATTCTGTAATTTCCAAATAAAACACTAAATTTAGAGATTCATCTCTACATTTTTATTTGACTCTGACACAGGCACAATCCCTGCCCTTATGGAGTTTCCAGTAAGATGTGAGAGATATTAAGCTAATAATTACATAATTTTTAATCACAAGCAGGGTAACTTTCTTTAATTGTTAAACACCATTTCTTTGGAGAAACCTTCTTTGGCATCTCCAAATGAGAATAGATCACCTTTTTATGAACTCTTCCCTCTAGCACTTACTATAATTGAGGGATTTTCCCAGCTGAGGTGTTTTGGGAAATCCAGCACTACAAGTTGTTTCTTCTGGGAACATTTTAAAGAGTTAATATGGATTCTAAAGGCCAGTCTGTGACCACCACCTCTGTATTTGTTCATTTTGTGAATCCAGCACCTAGCTCAGTGGGCAGGAAATAAACCTTTGTAGAGAGAACAAATAATCCAGGTAAAATGAACTAAGACAATGAGAGTGGAAACAATTTGAAAGATGGAAGGGGGAGAAGTGGCAGAACTTGAAAACTGATTTGATATTGGGACAGAGTTGGATAATGAAGAAGTCCAAGAGCACCTCTGGAGTCTTTGGAATCTGGGGAGCCAGGAGCCAAATTTTTAGAGTTCTTGAAAGTCAGGGATAACAAAACAGATGCTCTTCAATGCTCTGACCATAATCCCCCATATCCTGTTACCATTTTGTACATAACAAGGGCCACACCTGCAACTTTGTCAGAGACCTGCCTTCAGGCTATGCTACTTTGCCCACCTACCTCATGTCTGGTGCTTTACCTGGCCCCTAGAGCAGCCCTTAACTAATGATTGATGGGTAGAAGGGTATAAGTATCTCAGCTCCCTCACCCATTATCTGGGATAAATCTGAGACATGTGTTTTGCAAGGTCTCTCAAAGTGTTCCCCTGTGGGATTAAGCTTCAGTTGCCCACTGTGGTAGCTGTATTAGTCACTCATTCTTTATTTGCTGCCTTTCCTTCCCTGAATTACCTTTTTTCTTACTGACTCATGTTCCTTGCTCTGGGGGAACTTCACACTAAGACAGTTGGGTTGTAAGCAAAGCAATTCTAGGACAAGAACTATGCTCCAGCAACCCACACAGAACTGGAGGGTCCCCTTCTTACCTCCTGCCTATATAACCAAGTGTTTCCCATCCCACGCTTCATGAGAGCCCACCTCTGAAGATTCCAAAGTGCCCCCAAATGTGTGGTTTCACTATTTATTTCTCAGAATTCAGAATCCATGTTTGTTTTATCTTTTTCCAGACAGTTGCTTTGTTTTAATGGACTGCTCTTTTGCCTGTGCATAATTCTTCTCTAAATTAAATTCTCTTCTCAGCCCAGCATAACGCACGCCAGGCTGTCAGCTCATTATTTTTACATCCTCCCTTGTTCTGTTTATTCAAAGGTTTAATTAACTATGAATTGCTGTGTAGGCAACAGAAAAAAGCCCACCCTCAGGTGGCTATGTGACTCCACTCTGTGCGGGAAAAGACCAGGAGGTGAGATGAGAGCACAAAGATTTTAATCCTCTCACTACCACTTTCAGTGATTCGTGTGTTCACTAAATATCTATTAAGTTGCTACTGTGTGCTTGCTATTATTCTGGATGTGAGAGTGCTAAGAGAGACAGGAGCCCTGCCCTCAAATAGTTCACCATCTACTAGGGGAAATAGACAAATACGTGTCTTAACTATCCATTGCTGCATAATAAATTGCCCCATACTTGCTTCAAACAACAATCTATGTTTGTTATCTCTCACATTTTCAATTCCACATCTCAAGTGGGATCACATGTGAGTCAGGAACTCAGGAGCACCTTTGCTGGGCAGTTCTGGCTTACAGGGGTCTCTCGTGAGATTCCAATTAAAGTCACCCAGGATTATAGTTATCTGAAGGGTTGGCTGGGCTGGTGGATTCACTTCCATGGTGGCTCATTCACATGGCTGGAAAGTTGATGCTGGCTGTTAGTAGGAGGTCCAGTTACTCTTAATATGGGCTTCTCCGTGGGATGTTTGAGTGTCCCATGTCATGACAGCTGGCTTCTGTAAGTAAGGGAGAGCTGCAATGCCCTGTATGACTTAGCCTTGGAAGTCATGCATCACCATTTCTGCTACACTCTGTCAGTCACACAGACCAGCATGATTCAATATGGGAGGAAACTACACAAAGGCATGACTACTGGAAGGCGAGGACATTGGGGCTATCTTGGATGCTGTCTACCAAAATAAACAAATAAATAAGTCAATAATTATACATTGTGATCAGTGATGTTAAGAAAATGGAGTAATGTGGATAGCAAACTGGCAGGGGATAGCAGGTTTCCTAGACAAGGTGTTCAGAGAAGGCCTCTTTCTAGCTGTGCAAACCAACATAATTTCCCTAGTCTTTTTTAACCCTCAGTGTCCTCATCTTTAAAAGGGGAACAATCATTGTTCTTAGCTTAGGGAGTAGTTGTGAGGCTCAAATGGAATCAGATGGGGAGGGGAGAGGAAAGTGGGGATAAGGAGAGATTTGTTAAAGGATACAAAATTACAGCTCAATAGGAGGAATAAGTTCTAGTGTTCTATAGCACTATAGGATGACTATGGTTAACTATAATATATTATATGGTTTCAAATAGCTAGAATGAGGATATTGAGTGTTTCCAACACAAAGAAATGATAAATTGATAAATGTTTGAGACAATGGATATGCTAATTACCCTGGTCTGATCACAGTACTGAAACATCACTATGCACCCTGTAAATATGTACAATTATCATGTGTCAATTTTAAAAATTAAATAAATAAATACATTTTTAAAAGTTCAATTTTTATTTTCTTTTCTACATTCAAGTGGCCACATCTCTTTGCTTCTGAAGAACCAGTACCTTAACCAGAATAGGTGGGTGGCCCCAGTGCTGCCAGTTTTGGAGAGGAAGTCCTAGAAATATGTTGGCCGAGATCAGAGCTTCTGGTATCCAGCTGAGCTACACAGCCAGGGAAGGAGAATCTTGATTGCTCTCCAGCTTCCAGCTAAGAAAACACATTTGGCTAACTAATATTTGTCAAGCTCTGTGTTCTGGCTGAGGTAAGATATTGGCAGGTTTGAGTCACCCCTCAGGAGGAAGATATATCTTTCACAAAATTTCAGCCCAGTTAATACTGGACAGAGTAAAAGAATTTTGGAATTCACAGTTCTGAATGTAAAAGAGAGAGGCACAGCTAGATTTTGTTTGTCCACCCTCTGTTCTAGGCAGGATCCACTCCCAGAGCTCCCTCTGCTTCATTTTGCCAACTGCTGTATCTCTCCAAGATTCTGTCTCCTCATCAGCAAAAGGAAGCAGTTTGACCATCCGCAAAGATAAAAATATGATGATAGATAATGTTAAAGAGGGTATAAGAAAGGAGCAATGTTCTATGGGACTGACAGGAGCAAAAATTGGTTTGATGCATCTCAAGAGATGGAGAAGACAAATTGATAATCATAGCAATAACTTAGAAGAACCCTTTTTAAAAAGCACACCCTTTGAAGGAGCAATCTCATATATGGAGTTTATCCTGACAAAATAATTAAGGATGTGTTCTAAGTCATATGTACCTACATGATAATATTTCCAGAATACATTATTACATTTTAAAAAGAAATCTGCAAGATAATATATACAACATGATCCTATATTTTTAGAAGAAGATATGGATATAAACTTTTGATCAGCATAGTGGTAAGAGTTCATAAACTTGCATCAGAAAATAGAGACTATATTCTTTTTTTAGCATACATTGAAAAGTTACAAAGACTGATTATGTAGAAGATCCCAAAGACAATCTTAATAAATTTCAAAGAATTGATATGATATGATCAGATTATATGATGTGACAATAGAATTAAATTGGAAATCAAGAAAAGGCCTACTAAAATGGAAAGTATTGTTTGGTGAATTAAAAAATACTCTTAAGTGGCCCATGGGATATAGAGAACATCACAAGGGAAATTACAAAACACAGACAGTCCCCAATTTATGATGGTTTGACTTAATGATTTTTCGACTTTATGACGGTGCAAAAACAATACACATTCATTCAGTACACTCTGTATTTAGAACTGAGAAGCAATGAAAATACTGCATACCAATCTTGTAAGATAGAGATAAAGCAAGACATCAAAGAAAATGTATACCCTTAAATTATCAAACAAAAGTGGCTTAGACCAGTAACTGTACCTCACTATCTATTCTCTCTCTTTCCTATAATAATAAAACCTCTAGCTAGGTGTGTGGCGGCTTGCTCGCAATGAAGACCACATTTTAACTTCTATACCCCCAAAATGCAGCTATTAAGAGTGATGGCTCTGTAGTGCCAGACTTAGCAGGAGGTAATACCATGGCCTCAAGATTTTATCAACACTTTCTTTTAAAAGATGCTCTTGCCAGAAAATTGGAGCCAGCCTGGAGGAAAGGATTCAATTAATAGTATTTTCTACCCAGGTTTTTGTTTCTGATGCAACTAGTTAGTTGCCACGAAGTTGAAAGGGCAATGAGCAAAACACAGAGCAAATTAGAATAACATGAGAATCTTCAGGCACAAAAACCTATTTCTAAATAAGAGAGCTTATTGTCAACGTTTGACAAAGAGTTGACTTGACGTGGATCAGCAAGAAGTGGGCTACAAAAGCTTTTCAGTCCACAAGGAGAACCCACTCTGCTCGGCCCATCTCAGCGGTGACCAGGAAGCATAATGCACAAGAAAGAACACAAACAAGGGCAACACCAGGAAACACAAAGGATGATGAACTAAAGAGTTCCTCCAAGAGGGTGGTGGCACCTGATTATTGTTAGCACTAGCAGTTGTGTGCTTCACTTTCTCTCTGTCCAAATGGGATTTGTTATCATTGCTTTCCTGCTTCCACCTCATCTTTGTATATTGTGTATATGAGAGGCAGAGAGCTTACCTTCAACACCTAGACCTGACAGAGAGGACTGTGCATGACCCAGAGATACTAGACTTTGAATTGGATTCAAAAACTTCACGGGGTTTCAGAGCTGTCTCCTTTGGCGTAGGGGTGGCTGGGAAGATGGGTACACGTGGATGTTCAGGTACAAAAAGGGTGGAGGTGGATTGTGGCAGAGACTGCTAGTTGTCCCCAGTATTTGTTTTCCCTTTCTACCATAGTAACAGAGCCCTTAATCTTTAGCTGGACATATGGCTTCTCAGAATAAAAACTAAATTGCCAGTCTCGTGTGTGGCTGCAGGACTGAGTTCTTGCCAATGGAATGCAAGCAGAAGTGAAGCATGGAACTTCCAGATCCTATCTTTGAGGAAGGGAAGCCCTTTTTATTCCTTCCTCCTCCACAATGACTGAAGCACAAGCATAGCGATGAATTACCTTGCATCTCATAGACAACAGCAATACCCTACAAACAAGAAAATAGAAGGATCCTGAATCCCTAACGCTTTTGCAAAGTACAGTTACCATGCCAGTGCTGGATTTCCTACCTTCTGAGTTTTCATGTATGAAAAAAAAAAAAAAAAAAACTTCCACCTTACTTAAGCTGTTGTTATTTTGGGTCTCTACTATATGAAGTCAACTCTATAATGCTGACTAATATAAGAAATATTGAGAATAAATGAACTATGCATTCACCTTAAGACCAGGAAGAAGGCCGGGCGCGGTGGCTCACGCCTGTAATCCTAGCACTCTGGGAGGCCGAGGCGGGTGGATCGCTCAAGGTCAGGAGTTCGAGACCAGCCTGAGCAAGAGGAGACCCCGTCTCTACTAAAAATAGAAAGAAATTATCTGGCCAACTAAAATATATATACAAAAAATTAGCCGGGCATGGTGGCACATGCCTGTAGTCCCAGCTACTCGGGAGGCTGAGGCAGTAGGATCGCTTAAGCCCAGGAGTTTGAGGTTGCTGTGAGCTAGGCTGACGCCACGGCACTCACTCTAGCCCGGGCAA
>CM052436.1:177841133-177870102 GCA_028533085.1 Varecia variegata
GACCAGGAAGAAAACTCAAAAAAGTAGAAAAAAGGATATAAAAATAAGACCACAAATTTATAAAATAGGAAAAATTAGAAGTTTTGACAAGAAATTTTTCATCAAACTTGACAAGAATTTTTTGTCAAAAAAAAGGCTGGTTCTCGGAAAGTAATAATCATGTACACAAACTTATTAAGATTAAGAAAAAGAGATAAAGCACAAATAATAGTCTCATTAAATCATAATTAAAATAAAGCTGAAGTTTGTTTTTTAATCACAAGAGTTTATTACAAACAAGTTTATGTTGACATAAAACATAGATACAAGGGGAATTTTTCTATAAAAATATAAATTTCCAAAATTGATGCAAGGGAAAAAAATAGTAACATGAATATGTCAATAACTGTTTTTAAAGTTGAATCATTTGTCAAAATTCTTCTCCAGCTAAAAAATATACACCAAGTCCAGACAGTTTTACAATCGTATTTGACCAAACATTCAAGGAACAGACTATTTCTGTACTATACAAATCCTTTTAGGGAAGAGGAAAGAGGGAAAAGATATTAACCCATTTCATGAGGTTAGATTAACCTTGATACTTAAACCAGCTGTAGATAATTAGTTAGCTTTACTGTGGGGACAACCCAAAATCTCAGTGGCTTGAAAAGAACAAAGATTTATTCCCCATTCATACTACATGTGGGCTGCAGGTCACCTGAGGCCACTCCAAGCTCACCTGTGTTCTATGTGTTTCCACATTCAAGGGCCCAAGCGAAAGGAATATTCCCTATGTGGAACACAGCTGTTCTTGCGACAGAGCAAAAGACTCAGAGAGTTAGTAAAATATTTGTAATGCCTCGTAAAACCTCCGCTTGGGATTGAAACAGAGTGACTTCCACACACATTGGTTCAAGTTTATCACATGATTAAATTTGACAAAGAACCATGGAAGTGTACTCCAGCTACACGGACATACTGCATGGCACTTTGAGAATGTATAATCTTCTTGCAGGGAAGGAAGAATTACATAAATGTGAACAATAATACAATGTTCCACAGATAATATAAGAAAAAAAGACCAATTTCATTTATAAATATTAATATGAATATTCTAAATGGAAAAGTCCATTGAATCCAATATTTCTAAAAATTATAAAATGCAGCCACATAGAATTTATGCCAGGAATTTATGCAAGGATGGTTAAAAGTCAGAAAATTTCACAATGTGATACACTACATTAGCATATTAAAAGATGAAAACACAGTATCTCAATAGTTGTAGAAAAAGTATTCCATAAAATTTAACAGCCATTTCTATAATTTTAGCAAATGATAAATAGGTTTTTAACATAAAAATGTATCTATAGTAATAATAATAGAACCTATAATAAACATAATACTTCATGGTTAAACTTCTAGAGAATTTCCATTAAAATTGGAAACAGTGCACAAATACGCTATTTCCTTTCTGTTCTTCTGAAGATCCTAGCCAATTCAATGGGCAAAAAAAGAATATGTGGCATAAGGATTGGAAAATTAAATGAAAAAGTTGCAGTTATTTGCCTAGAATATATTCGCTACCCTGAAATCCCAGAGAATCTAAAAACTATTAAAATAAATGAGATATTTTAGTTCAATTGCTTAAGTTCAAAGTTTAAAAAATCCTAGCAGTTATTTTTATAAACCAAATATAGCCAATTAAAAAATGTATAGAGAATTTTAAAAAACAGTATTCACGTTAGAAAAAAAAATGAGACAACTGAGAATAAATCTAAGAAAAAAAAGTGTGAGTCTTTCTGGAGAAAGTTACAAAACATTATTGAAATACTTCTTGGAGACCTGAATAAATGGCAAATTATACTATAGATAGGAAGGAAGATTTATAATAAGGATGCTAATTCTCCACAAATTAATTTATAATTTCATTTGATTCTAATCTAGATCCAAATAGGACTTTTCATGGAACTTGTGCTAATTCCAAAACTCACATATAGGAGCAACAATCTAAGAACAGCCAACAGGATTTTGAAAAAGAAAGGCAAGCAAGAGAGATTTACCATAAAATATAGGAAAGATATTATTAAGCTATAGCAACTGGGGCACTATGATCTTGGTGCAAGAATAAAACCATAGTCCCCTGCAACAGAATAGAGAGCATAAAAGCAGCACTGCCTGGCCGGGCACAGTGGCTCATGCCTGTAATCCCAGCACTCTGGAAGGCCGAGGTGGGAGGATCGCTTGAGCTCAGGAGTTCAAGACTAGCCTTGAGCAAGAGTGAGATCCCGTCTAAAAATAGACCCACTAAAAATAGAAAAATTAGCCAGGCATCAGGCGTGCACCTATAGTCCCAGCTACTCAGGAGGAAGGCTGAGGAAGGAGTATCTCTTGAGTCCAGGAGTTTGAGGTTGCAGTGAGCTATGATAATAACACTACACTCTAGCCTGGGAGACAGGGCAATACTCTATCTCAAAAAAAAAAAAAAAAAGGCAGAACTACCTATAAGTAGGAATTAAGTCTATAAGAGCATTACATATCCACATAGCCATTCAACAGTTTGGGAATAATTTTATTTTTGTATGGAAAAAATTAAAATTACATCCTTGCCTTATGCTACATATAATTTTTAAAATGGAGATGGATCTATATGTGAAAATGACTTTTACATATGAAGAATCTAAAAGAGTTGATCTCATAGAAGTAGTGAATACAACAGTAGTTACCAGAGACTGGAGAGAGGAAAGGGAGGACAAAATGGGGAGAGGTTAGTCAGCAGGTACAAAGCTACCATTAAAAAGGAAGAATAAGTTCTGGTGTCCTATTGCACAGTAGGGTGACTATAGTCAACAAACAGGTATTGTATATCTCAAAATAGCTAGAAAAGAGGATTTTAAATGTTACCAGCACAAAGAAATGATAAATGTTTGAAGTGACAGAATGCTAATTACTCTGATTTGATCATTACATAATGTAAACATGTATTGGAACATCACATTTTACCCCATAAATATGAACAATTATTATGTGTCAATTAGAAATAATTTTTTAAAATAATTTTTAGAAGACAATATCCATTTCCTTTTCTTTGTGAATTCATGATTAGGAAGAATTTCTTAAACAATAGATAAAAAGCACAAACCATAAAGGAAAGATTGACAAATTAAAACCTTCTGTATGAAAAAAAAAAGATACTATAAAAAAACTGGAAAGACCAAAGTAGGAAAAGCTGTTTATAATGTATATAGCCAACCAAGAATTAATATCCAGATTATGTAAAGAACATCTACAAATCAATAAAAAATACAGAGTTTTCACATATGATCCCTAAATCAAAAGTTACAATGGCATTTGCTCGAAATTGCAAGTGCTAATTTTTGACCAAGCTATTTCTCACTCTGACACCTTTACACACCAGCACAATGAAGTTCAATTTGCTGGAAGCTGATAAATGCCCATGTCAATCAGAAGTGGACAGAGGTCTGCGATAAGATTTGAAGTGGCGTAATTTGGTGTTGCTGGAGGACAGGCTGAGATAGAACAACCAGATATGGGAGATGAGAAGCAGTGAGGAAGACATGGTTAAAATAAATAAATAAACAAACAAGTAAACTCAGACTCCAGAAAGGTGCGAGAGTGGGCTTATTGACAGAGGGACATGTTGATCAATGAGCTCACCACGGGTTCCCCTGCCCAAACCCAGGATGAGGAGACTGGATTAGCAGCAGTGCCATAAGGAGAAATTCCAGAGTTTGAGTCAACAGTGAAGTCAACATGGACCAAGAGTGGGATGTCACCATCACACTGGCGAAAGCCACATCATGAGGAGTACCCTGTCCAGAGGAAAGGGGATAAGAGCTACTATCTTCTCCTCACTAATGAGACCATACCCGGAAATGGTGCTCCATACAAAAGACACCAAATAAGTCCAAAGAAACCCACATGGAGACACGTTATCTTCAAATTGTCAAAAGTTAAAGACAAAGGAAAACGGTGCTCTATTCCAAGCCACCCACCATGTATGGGAAGGACACCTAGGAAAATTGACTTTCCCATCCACAAAAGGTTAAAAGTCATTCCCATTGAATGAATATATATTGAAAACCTACTATTCATTCATCAAAGTAAAAGGTGCTGGGTTTACAATGATGATCAAGACATGTACAGTCTGCACCCTTACAGATTAGGGTGTGGGAGAAGAGGGCAAACGGGGAGAAAGTTAAACAACACTTCATTGGAATGTGTGCCATTTTATGATGGGGAAATTATAAGGTCCTACGGAAATGCAAGGAGAGGCATCGTATCAGTCAACTTAGATAAAGTTTTGCTAAACATTCCCAGATCCCAATTGCTTATAACCATCATGTTTAGCACTCACTCCCACTGATGTCCACTGTGGGTCGCCTGTGGCTCTGCTCCATCTGGGAGCATTCTGGCACCCAGAATGGAGGACCAGCTTCCACACCAATCTTGTGTTGGAGGGAAAGGCACAATAACAGAACCACGCAATGGCTCTCAAAGCTTCTAATCAGAAGTGACATGCATTCCTTCTATCACATTTCACTGGAGAAAACAAGTCACAAGGCCAGCCCTTGTAGCAACTGTGTGAAAAGTAAAATCCTCATGCAAGGATAATTCCAGTGAGGAAAGAGCCCAGAAGGAAGAAAACACAAACATTTTAAAAATAATAATAATAAAATCTATCACAGTATAAGAAAAAAACAAATGCATACATTCAGCAAAAGACAAGCACACTAATATTCATGGCAGCACTATTCATAATAGACAAAAACTGGAAAGAACCAAAATGTCCATCAAGCATAGAATGGATCAAAAAATGATGATATATTCATACAATGGATCATACAGTGGAACAATACACAGGAAATAAAAAAGAATGAGCTATAGCCACATGCAGCAACAGGAGTGCAAGTGGCCAGACAGAAAAAAGTGAACACTGCATGATTCCATTTATATGAAGTTTAAACACAGGCAACAATAATCTGTGGTGGCAGAGGTCAGAATAGCAGTTGCTTTTGAGAAGTATGTGCAAAAGGAGCTATGAGGGAGCCTTTGAGATGCTGGAGAGTTTTTTAACTTTCCTTGAGTGGCTATATACTTAAAATATGCCCTATTTACTACATGTAAGCTGTATCTTAATTTTTTAAAAAAGAGTAAAGAAAAAGAAAAAAAGAAAAAACTCTATGCCATAGGCTCCTAACCTAAAGAGGTGGGTAGCCACTCAGTGAAGGCTTACCAGAGGAAGTTACTACTAAACTCAGACCTGAAAAATGAGCGAACGTTATCCAGGCG
The DNA here is from genome assembly GCA_028533085.1 of Varecia variegata. Lineage (NCBI taxonomy): Eukaryota > Metazoa > Chordata > Mammalia > Primates > Lemuridae > Varecia > Varecia variegata. The sequence continues at coordinate 177,846,423 of CM052436.1, forward strand.
GAGGGACCCATCTACCTGAAGACCTGGGACCAGATAAGTCATGTCATCATCAAGAGGCTAAAATTCTTTTTAAACAGCCGGTGTGCCAGCCGCCAAGGGAAGTGCTGAGAGCCGTGGCTGGAAAGGGCTAGACGTCGCAAACCTTCAGGGGCCTGTTAAAGATTTGTGTCCTTTATGTGAAGAGCACTGAGAATCCACTGAATGGTTTTAAGCAGGAAAATGGCATGGTCATATTTTCGTTTGGGGAGGATTGCTCTGCTGACAGTGAAAATGAAGTGGGAAGGGCAAAATGGCAGCTGGGAGGCCAGCTAGGAGACTGCTGCCATCGTCCAGGCCAGAGAAGAGGGAGGTAAAAAATAGAGCAATTGGTACTAATTGCCAATGGCTGTTTGTCTTATTTTTTATGCTAATTGATTATTGAAGTAAAGAGAAGAAATCAGACTCAAAAGATATTAAGGGGGAAGAACTCGTAGGACTGCAAGATACCATTGGACAAACAGGGCTTGTTCATTTGGAGGGGAATATGCAAAGTGCCAGCCCAAATATGAAGGGCTCCTGTGTGGCAACAGAAGCAGAGATCCTTCTTAGGTGAAACCAGAGCCAATGGGCAAAGTCACAAGGAAGTGCTCCCACCTCTCTATACTCCCCAGGGGGGGAACAAAAAATCACCATATGTAGCAATAAAGCTAAGCAGAGATTAGATGATCACCTTGCAAGGATTCTGTGGAGAAGGGTCAAACCTTAAGTAAAGTTTGGATCAGCTGACCTCCAAGGTCCTAAGATGCTAAAAGTCCTAAGAACAGGCAGATTATTTGTCTCCTTTGAGGCTAAATCTCATTAACATTTCAGGTATGGTCTCTGATGATGTTTGCCACAACTTACATACTGTGATCTGGGCGCTCTGCCCAAAATATGCCCATCACCCCAGGCTGTTTTAATCCCAGTGTTTCCATGAACTTGTCAGAGTATAGTGTAATGACCTTTTTCTGTGTTTATCAACCCCCACCAGACTGTGAGCTCCTCTAGATCAGGGATCATATCCATGATGGTTTTGGTTAAAGGATGTCCAGATAGCTGGTAAAACATTATTTCTGGGTGTGTCTGTGAGGGTGTTTCTGGAAGAGATGAGCATATGAATCAGTACACTGAGTAAAGATCCACCCTCTCCAATGTAGGCCTCATCCAATCCATTGAGGGCCTAAATGGAACAAAAAAGGAGCAAAGGCAAATTCACTCTCTTTACTTGAGCTGGGACATCCATTTTCTCCTGCCCAACATCAGTGCTCCTGACTGTTGGGCCTTTGAACTTGGACTGGAACTTACACCATTAGCCCCCCAGTTCTTAGGCCTAAAGGGCTTGGACTAGAACTACACCACTGGCTTTCCTGAGACATCAGCTTACAGAGGGCAGGTTGTGTAACTTCTCAGCCTTCATAGTCACATGAGCCAATCCATCATAATAAATATTTTTCTATGTATATGTCCTATCGGTTCTGTTTCTCTGGAGAATCTAACTGATATAATGTGTGACTCATTTTTATTTTCAACAACCTATCACATGGCCAGGCACTACTGAGTAGATGAGCAGACATCTGGATAAGAGATCAGGGCCGGAGCTGTGAACTGGCAATCAGAATTATTAATACATAAACAATTGTCAAATATGAGAGCTGTGGAGCTCACCAAGGGTGAGAACAGAGAGTGTTCCAGACTCACCCTCAGAGATGTCTTGCTGCATCCCAGCCAAACTTCTACCTCTGCCCAAGCCTGCTTCATTCCCTTCTTTACTATAGTGGTTGATCCCAAAAGCATTCTCCTATAAATTTCCTGCATGCTAATCCCCATCTTCTGCTTCCCATGAAACCCACACTGCAATCAATAGCGACAGCCACAAGTAAAAATAAATAAATAAATAAAAACATGGCAGGCTGACGGCCTCAGTGGGCAACTAGTGCTCAACTCCTTTGGAGACCCTCTGAAAAGCCATTTAGAATGTGCCTCAGAATTGTTCCATCAGAGTACAAGGAGGCTGGGGCACTTGTCCACCAACTCCATAACCTGTTGCTTGAGGGTTGTATGTGGCACGTTAACTCCCCTTACACTTCCAAGTTGTGCCTGAGCAGGGCTGACAGCCTTCTGAAGCTTGGGAGAAAACCGCAAAGAGAGATGTCACAGCACAACCTTCATGTGGGAAACTGACTAAATTACATGGAACTGTCCACCGCAGCAGTTCTGAAATCAGGTAGGCTGAAGGGGTGTAGCACGGAGTATCACAAGAACCTGCCACATTTACAGTTTCTATTTCTTTTTGGTGAGATGTATCTACCAAAAAGGACTAGTCATTTCCCTCTTGAATGACTCCTAGAACTTAACACACACTTGTGAACAAAAAAAAAAATTGAGAATTTACTTCTTTTAAAAAAATATGAAATAGGACTGAGCCTTTGATAGGAAATGTAAGTTTTTAATATTCAACACCTCAGCGGGAAATGCAGATCTCAGTTCCTCTGACTGACAGCTCCTAATGACAGCAATAAACTAAGATGCCCCCATCGGCCAAACAGATGTTCTCAGTTGACAGAGGAGGACCAAATGCTGCCCCAGTTGATGTCACTTCTGTGTTTGCTAATTGCTAAGCCCTGTTTAAATGCCTGAGCTATAACATGCATGTGCTCTATCACCAAAGAAGTAGATGTACAGACAACAGGAACATGCAGCTGGACGAAACCAGAAAAAGAATATCATCAATTGTGCAGATAAAGGTAGATAGGAGTTCTCACTGCTTCACTAAAATACTTCGAAGCAAATCCATAATGAACTGCAGTAGGTGGGGGGAAGAGAGAGAGAGAGAGAGACAGAGAGAAATTAAGATTAATTACTCTGGTTACTATGGTAGCAATCCAGTACAAGCAAAGTTAGACACACATCAAGGTTAAATCACAAACAGGGCCTTGTGCTTTCCCTCACCAAGTAGCTGACAGCAGACAGTTATTCAACAGGAATAAATTCCATTGTTAACCCACATTACCCCAAAGACAACTGTCTTCCTTGATTAGTTCAGGACTGTAACAGCACAAGTGTTATCTGCATCCAAAAATCTTTTAACCACACCTACACCGGCCATTTTTTCAGATGGCCAGTTAGGTGATGTCTTGGTCGGGGTCCCCCAGAAGTTGACCCTGAGATAAAGATCAAGCGCAAGTAGTGTATTTGGGAGTGTGGGGCCATAGCAGATGGAGAATGCAAACAGGAAGCACCAGCACCAATAGGCGATTGAAGAGGTCAAACAGGAAAGAGAAGGCAGCTGATAAATGATGTGTTATAAAGCAGGTTTCCACTCAGGACAGCTAAAGCTTAGTCCCATCAGGAATTCTGGGAGTCATTCTAGAACGTGTGCTTTATATCTATTTTTAGAAATGAGGTTGATGAGAACCCCCTGCCCTACTCAGAATGTACCTAGAGCTAAACACATAAGGAACAGAGGTCAGTGACCCCAGCTGGGGGAGTAAGGTGTATTAATCAGGGTCCCAATAGAAACTAAACTCACCCCAAATGCTTCAAACAAGGAGACTTTTATCAAGAGTCTACTTATAGCAGTGGGCCTCATACTTAGTACTCATTAGAATCGCCTGAAGGGCTGGTTAAAAACCAGATTTCTGGGCCCTCCCTCCCAGAATTTCACATGGTAGGTGGCCTTCAATCTTACTATGCCTAAGAATTTTCATTTCCAATAAGTTCCTGGAGGATGCTGATGCTGCTGGTCTGAAGACCACATTTTGAGAACCATCAGCTTACAGAGTTAAGAATGAAGAAGATTGTGATCTATCCATACAATGGAATATTATTCAGCTATAAAAACAAATGAAGGATTAATAATGCTACAACTTGGATGACCCTCAAAAACATTATACTAAGTGAAAGAAGTCAGACACAAAAGGTCACATATTATAGATTCCCTTTATATGAAATATCCAGAATAGGCAAACCCATAGAGACAGAAAGCAAATTAGTGGTTGCCAGAGGATAAAGAAGGGAGAAATGGGGAGTGATTATTTAATGGGTGTTCTTCTGGGGTGACAAAAACGTTTTGAAACTAGAGAGAGGTGGTGGTTGCACAACATTGTGAGTATGCTAAATGCCACCAAACTGTACTCTTTAAAATTTTTAATTGTATGTGATATAAATTTCACCTCAACCTTTTAAAAAAGGAGTTGGCAGGGAGGTGGTGGGGAAGGATGGAAAGATACTCAAAAACTAGCAAGAGTTATCCTAGGCCTGAAGAAACAAGGGAAGGGTATGGGCATAGTAAGAGTGAAGTTCAGTACCAATGGGAACCACAGAGGAGGGGTCACCCAGCAAGCAGTGGACATGGAAGGGTACAGTGACAGCAGGGGACATGCCACCTATGCAGGGAGGAAGGGAATGGGGAATGAATACCCAAGTCTTCCCACCCTTTGTTCTTTTCTCATTGAACAAACCCAAGCAGGAGCCAGAGGGTGAGGAAGCCCAGGTTGAACGATCTATAGATGTCAGCCTCGCAGGGCACAGAGCAAGATGAAGGCATGTGCAAAATGGATTTGGGACCATGAAAGAACCCACCACGGAATAGCCAGTGCACCCAGACTGGCTAGCAGGGCTGGTACAATCCGGCCAAATTTTAGCCAGTTTCCTTCAAAAGCTGAATAAATCTTCCCTTTCAAAGTTTGGGGAGGAAGATGTGCTTGGAAGAAAATATTTCTCAAACCCAGCCAAGGCTGGGAGTCCTTTCTAAGCAGCTGGAGCACAAACTTCTTGAAAGCCAATCTCTTAGCCACTGCAATGAAGCAGAGAGAATTTTAATTAAAAGCAACCCTGTCCACACTGCTGTCCAGCTTCGGGGCAGTCCCATGGTCTCCAGCTGCCTTCTTGAGTCACAGAATACTTCCCATTCACAGAGAAACAAAGCACAGCTGTTGCCACCTGGGTACATGGAGGCCCCTTGTTACCTATCCTCTTGTCCCTCTGTGGGGAGAAAAAGAAATATCCATGAGCAACTCCAGGCTGTATCCATCATCCTTTAATAATCCTCAGATGCATTGATCCTTTTCCCACTGCCTTGACCTCTGGTTTCACCTGTGAGACATCTTTCAAATAGAAACCTTTCCACACATGCTTGCAAAAGCAGCGCCAGTTTAGCCAAAGACAACCTAGGTCTGGCTGGCTCCACAATCCTGACACTATCCAGCCTCCTGTGTTGTAGGAAGGTCCCGGGGGAAGGTAATATCAGGCTGCTGCCGCTGCTGCTGTTTAAAAGCAACCTCCCTGGATGCCAACCGTAATTAGTCATTCTGTTCCACGGAGGACCCTATCAAGGAGAACTACAGGGGGTGGTTTCCTAGATCATTGCTCCGCATTGGTTCTAAGTTACCAGGAAAACACAGAAAATCACATTAATCAAGAAAGGGGAACTTTGGACCGAAATGTGGCAGGAGTCACTGCAAATCAGGCCGCAGGGAAAAGGCCTTCCCTCCAGCAAATGAAATGGAACTGTAGGCAGCTGGAAGCCAGAATCCTGTCCCTTTTGCTGGTTTTTCAATCCCAAGTTTAAGAGATTTGATTTATTAAAGTTTTAAACTTTAACCTCATAGATGAATTTCTCAGCCAACATTGACGAATTTCTCCTATCCATCATCATGCTGTAATGTGATGTGGCTCTTGCAAAGTGCTTATGCCTCCAACTTTGTTCAAAAATAAGTAGAAAGGAATGAAGGGGAAATCCTCAGAACTTTGCCATCTCGGAGCTAGACGTACAACATACACAATTAATACCTTAAGGCCCACCACCTGCTATGGGGTTAGCAGGGAAGGGGACTATGACAAAATTAAAGAACTATCCTCTGTCTTTCCCTGCTTGTTTCCCTTGGGAAAAAGTCTTAGCCTTCAAAGCCCAATTCATAAACCACTTCTTCTTTGTGTTCTTCCCTGACCATTCAGATCCCCTGAGTCTACTGTTGCACTTTTCACATTCTGTTGTAAATTTTATTAGCATCTGTCTCTTCTAAATTCTGCAGAATCTTTGATTTTGTCACCCTGCACTCCAAGAACCTAAGCATTGTACCTGGCACAAAGCAGGTGCTAAATAAATGCTTGTTAAATTAAATAGAGTCAGGAGACTTACATTCTACTTCTAGCTTTTTGGCCTTGCATTGTTTCAACTTTGGACATCTCAGTTTCCTTGGATAAGTTGAGATCAGTCATTATTTATCCTGCCTACTTCCTACAGCTGTTTTAGGGTCAAAGATGATGAGTTTGAGTAAATGTGAGTGTGAATGTAGGAGCTCTGCTCAGGTGTGAAGGATGATTTAAGGATAATTGCCAGGCAATGCCAACACCAGTCTGTAGCCTGGTGTCTCACCAGCTTGCCTCTCCCTTGACCCCTAGGACTGGAAACCAGTAACATCAGCCAAGTCAGAATATGTGGCTTCATCTGTCATAAAATGGTACTCACAAAGTCAAGTGATTTTCATTTAATTGATGAGGAAAAGAGAACTTAATTTTTCTCCTAAAAAGTTGTAGTGACGCATTCTTTAGAATTCCCTAGCTTGATCAACTGCTGGGTGCAAAATTGTCATTTTGCAATAGGGAATTCCATAGAACCCTTGTCCCCCAAAAATGCTAATAGGTGGCCCGTGAAAAAATAAGACATAACAGATGGATTTGTGGTTCATAAAGTTTGGAAAACACTGGGTAAAAGAAAAGTCAACAAGTTTCTTTCCTGCAGGACTTCTCAGAGCCTTTATTATTTGGATATGCATTGCAAATCTTCAAAAGTGGGGCTACTGTATGCTTTCTTAAGGAAACTGGAAAAGAACTTGGGGTTGGGGATCATGGCTATATTTATTTCTATCTAAGAGACAACAGTAAGTATGGAATTGGTGATTGAAGTGAAAGAATGGATCTTGAAAAAATCATTCTAATCACAGGTATTTACTGAGCCACTATAATATGCCAGTCACCAAGATAAGCATTTTATATGCATCATCTCATTTAATTCTTCCAACAACCCCTTTTGCTTAGGAGCATTCACTCTCCCACTCACCCACCTTTGCCTCTGCTCTGCCAGGCTGCATCAGCTTGGCTCTGCCAATGATTTCATGGTATGTGGAACATAATTTTTTTCCTGCCTGTGACTAACAAAAATTTTCTCAGAGTACAAGTTGTGGTGTCAGAACAAACTGAATTAGTTTTAAATTCAAAAAGAGATAAGAGCTTACACTGGAATCATTGAAGCATTTGCTTTCAGCCATAGCCAAAGAATCACAATATTATAACTCCTCAGCCTCACTAGGCCTTTTGAAGACAGGATGGATGTATTGTACTTTTTGCCATACATCCATTATAAATCCAAGGTGAACAGCACTATTATGATGGGTTATCTATTGATATAACTTTCCATGATTATTTTTCTTATTCTTTCCTATGGACAACTGAATTTTCCTTAATCTCATATGAACTGTGAATAAATGCATCTTTAGAAAACTTTGTTTTTTTTTATTTGAGCTGTACATACAAGGAAACTAAAAATGGAGAGTTTGCCATGTAAATACAGCTCTAAGGTCCACTAGTCACTTTTGCCTCAATTCCCACTAGATTTCAGTCCTGAACTGCATTTACATAAAAACTTTACAGCTATGGCTCTCCCATTATCCCCAGGAAAACTGAGGCCATGCAGTTGCACAACCTGTCCAGGGTCACACCATCAGCAAATGGCAGAGCCTAAGCTGTTCTCCTTCCTTTATGTAGCTCTGCTTATGAGGAACAAGGCAGACAAGCCATTATCAGAGTTCAAACGCAAGGTCAAGGCCAGCTCAGCCTGGATAGGATTTGGAGATGAGACCTTCTCTCCCACTCCTGTCCATTTCAGTGGGACCTGATTGAAGGACTGAGCCTGCAACTGGAGTCAAGTGAACAGGTGCAATTGCATGAAGCAAACCAGAGGGGAATGGAAGGGTGACTCCCACCTTTACTCTCCAGGGTCCACCTAGCAACAACAGTAACAATCTCCACTTATTGAAAATTCTGGTGTACATGGATGGACTTCTTTCTTTATTCCTCTCCTGCAGCAGTGAGAATTTTGGATCATGTTTATATGTGAATTGATAGTTACTTCTGAGTCATGACCTAGGGTGACTTAGGCAGCCCAAATCATAAAATCAGAAAGGCATTAAGCATTTGGATGGAGGATCGAGCACTAAAAGAAAATGTCTCTTGGTATGCTTATTAAATTCAACAGAGCAAAACGAATGTACATGTATTCCATTGAAACTATAGGGAAGGATGATACCAAAAATTTCCAGAGAGCCATAGTAAGTGGAAGTTAATGATATAGCACCTATTATTGCTATTTTGCCAATTTAAGATGCAAAGAAATGTCACTACCATTATCTTTATTTGGGATGTTATTATTGCTTTAATTTTGTGAATGCAAAATGTATTTATAAGGGCTTTCATACGTTTTTAACTATCCTCGTCCCCCAATCTATTTTTTCCATAAATTTCTCACTTGTACCATCCCCTACTATGAGGATGTTTAGAATTATTATTTTTGCAGTTGGAGAGAAACTAGTTAAATCTTTCTTTATAAATGAAACCATCATCAACTCAATCATCCACACCATAAACCTAGAGTCATCCTAGGACCTGTCCCATAACTGTCACTCTCCCTCACCTCCACATACGATCAGAGCTGTAGTTTTATCTCTTTGACATCTATTGACTCTTTCCCCAAGATGCCATTTGCATCACTTAGGTGTTCATTTCTTGCTTAGATCTTTACTTCAGGTTCCAGCTGATCTCCTTGCCTCCAGGCAGATTCCTAAAAGGCAAATCTGACCATATCACTCTCCTGCTTAAAATCCATCAGGATTCCCCTTTGCCTACAAAAGGCCATTTAGGTGCCCTTCTTAATTGACTCCTGCGTGATTTACTTTCCTATACACCCTTAATTTCCACCCTATGGAAGTTCTTGTAGCTCTATAAAAGCACCTTGCTACCCCTGGCCTTAGTGCCTGCTGCTCCCCCATCTCCCTGATGTGGTCTCCTTAACAACCTAACTCATTATCTAAGAGGCCCTTCCTGGCCCTCTTCCTGCCTCAGGGTGAGTTAGGAACTCCCTAATATAGAGTCACCAATTAGCAGAACCTCAGTCAGCTGTGTGGCTGTCAGAGCATAGCAACCTCTCTGAGTCACCTCCCCTTCACTGGCAAATGGAAATAATACCTATCTCATGAGATTGGCATGAGCACCTGAAGGTCCAATGTGCACTCAACTCAGAGTGGGCTCTCAATAACTTTTTGTTGAACCTAAGTCTCAGCTGGACCCTGAGACAATAAGGATGGGGGAGGCAACACACTAAATAGATCTGTTTCCTCGTTAGATGATGGGAGGCTGGTACTAGATGACTCCAAGGAGGAAGCTCATTTTACCTTTATAATATCCATGATTTCAAATCTTTGGGTCTTCCCTTAGTAGAAACTGCTTGTTATTCCCCAATACCCATTTTCCCCTTTTTCTACAGTAATAGGAACCTCTGACTCTTAGTTGATCATTTGGCCAACTAAAATAAATATTATAATTCCTAGCCTCCCTTGTAGCTAGATGTGGTCATATGGATAAATGGTTAGGTTCTGGCCAAAAGGATGTGAGCAGAAGAGAATGACTTGTACAACTTCCAGTTTCAGTCCTTAGACAGAAGAGGCAGGCTCTGCTCTTTTCCTTTCTCTCTGCCAACAGCAAACGTGCAGCTGGTGGTGGGCCATATTGGACCACACAGACAAAGACAATATCAAGGGAATAGAGGAGGAACAAATACAGAAACAGCCTAGGTCCCTTGAGCACTAGCAAAGAAGGGAGCAGCCACACCAGCTTGGACTTTTATGTGAGAAATAACCTCGTTTATTAAACTGCTATCATTTTGAGAGTTTCTTAGAGCAGCCGAAACTCTATCCCAACTAATACAATTTCAAATACATTTCCATTAAGCTTTTGACTCCACAGCCCCACAAATATGGGAAACAAAAATGGTCCTTTCTGCCCCATTCACTTCTCCCAATTTACTGCAGGTCAGAACCCAGGTAAGGTATTCAGTAAAACTAAGAGTCGTAAAAAAAAAAAATGCCTGCAGAATTATATGCCAAAGACTTCTATTATTACCATATCACTATGTCAAAATTGAAAGGCATGTAAGATTTCTCCAGAGAGGCCATCCATAATGCATTGCAGAACTGTGTAGGTGTTTTATGAAATGTGTTTTATTCAAGTTAGGATATACAACACTAACATTATTGAAAGAAATTGAGGGTCTGGTCTTCTCTTTTTAATATGTTCATTATTCATGTTATAGTCCTTTAACAAAAAAAGTAAAGCCGTATACATATTCAATTTAATTTAAAATTTTATTTTACCTGCTATTCATCTTGGGTGTCCAATGAAGAAGAAATATTCCCTTATTATTCTTATATTAGTTTCTGACAGTTCAATTTCTCTGACTGCTACGCCTCAGACAACCTCCACTGAAAAAGCATATAGGTAATTGCTTTGTTCAAAATTTCATGCCAAATCTTTTAGATTCCACGTAGATCACAGCCTCTGAAAAGAGACTCATCGTACTGGAGCCCACGGAGCCAAGGATGAGAACAGCATCTCTGTCTAAAACATGGCTGCACATGGGGAACCACCTGGAGGCTGTAACATATACTGATGCCCAGGCCCCACCCAGGCTTAAGTGAAGTAACTTATCAGGGATGATGGGCATCAAGACTGCAGTGAGAGCCTGGGAATTTAGGGAATTCCTGTTATGGATTATTGACTCTTCCACATAGCTTTTAGTTTTATTTTTTGTTTCTTTGCAGCAGTATGGAGATAGTCTCACACCATACAAAACACTCATTTAAAGTGTACAATTCAATGGTTTTAAATATATTCACAGAGTTGTGTAACCATTACCACAATTTTAGAAATTTTCATTACCCCAAAAAGAAACCCCACACCCCTTAGCTCTCATGCTCCTCCAATATCCCCATCACTCCCCCCACCAACCAAGCCCTAGGCAACATTTATCCATTTTCTGTCTCTGTATATTTGCCTAATCTGGACATTTCCTCTAAATTGAATGGTATAATATGTGATCCTTTGCAACTGGCCTCTTTCACTTAGCATAATGCTTTCAAAGCTCATCCATGTTGTAGCGCACATCAGTATTGTATTCCTTTTGATGGCTGAATGATATTTCATTGTGTGGATATATCACAGTTTGTTTAGCTATTCATCAGTTGATAGATATTTGGGTTGTTTCCATTTGGGAACAGCAGGATCCTGCTATGAACACTGAATACAAGTTTTTGTGTGGGCATGTTTTCATTTTAGGGGGTGTATATCTAGGACTGGAAATGTTAGGTCATATGGTAACTCTATATTTAACTGTTTGAAGAATTGCCAGACTGTTTTCCAAAGTAACTGTACCAGAAAGACAAATGCCATGTGTTCTCACTTATAAGTGAGAGCCAAATAATGTGTACACATGGACATAGTGTATGGAATGACAGACAATGGAGACTCAGAAGGGTGGGGAGTGACAGGGGGGTGGATGATGTGAAATTACTTAATTGGTACAATCTACAATATTTGGGTGATGAATACACTAAAGATTTAGTGGAATAGGGACCAGTCCCAAGGAAGAAAATCCTTTATCCTCACATTCCCTGGGCTCAGTAAGGGAGAGAGCAGAGGGAAAACAGTGGTGACCTAGGTCTGCTGACCTGTGCCCCACCCTGTAGGACTGGTCATAGTTTCTCATGGCAAGATGGTGTTTAGAATTATAGGTAAACCTCTTTAGAGAGGCCCAAGACCCCAGGAGAAGGATGGGTCTGGCTTAGAAGATTGCCCAGTAATCTATTACAGCAGAACTTCCCAAACTTCTTTTAAAAATCTATTTTATCTTTGTTTTCTTTTTAAATTTGTTTAATTGACAAATAATAATTGTACATATTCATGGGGTACATAGTGATGTTTCAATACATATACTGTATGGTGATCAGATCAGGGTAGTTGGCATACCCATCGTCTCAAATATTTATCATTTCTTTGTGTTGGGAATGTTCAATATCCTCCTAACTATTTGGGGGTATATATTATTGTTAACTATACTCATCCCACAAGGGTTTAGAACGCTAGAACTTCTTCCTCTTACCTAGTTGTAATTTTGTATCTTTTAATCTCTCTCTATCCCTGCCTTCCCCCTACCCTTCCTAGCCTCTAGTATCCTCTGTTCTGCTTTTTGCTTCTACATAATCAACTTTTTTGGCTTCCACATATGAGCGAGAACACGCGGTCAAAACTTCTCAAATTTTAATGTGCACACAAATCACCTGGGAGCTTGTTACAATGCAAATTCTGATCCAGTAGGGCTGGGGCGGTGTTCGAGATTCCACTTTTTTAATAAGCTCCCTGGTGACGCCCATGCAGCTAGCTCACGAAACCATGTTTTTGAGGAGCAAGATATTAGACTATACTTGCTTTTTTTCGTATTGCTTGAGAAAGAAAAGGCCCACCTGTGAAATGCTGAGAAGAGAAATGGTGGGCACAGATTTAAAAAGAAACATCAAGTTGGCTGGGGCCCTTGGCACCTGCTCTGGGCCTAATAATTGTTTCCTTAACCTTAACCTAATAATTGTCTCCTCATGAAGGAAAGTGGAAGGTACACTCTCCTTATATCCAAAACCATGCTACAGAACCTAAATATTTGGTTGAAAATTATTAATTAATAAATGCACTAAGATGTATCCATGTCAGTATCTGTTATGATATTGTGCTATATAGTATGGCAAGATGTTACCTTTGTATTTATTCTTACAATGCTGTATCTCTCTATGTTATTTCTTACAACTGAATGTGAATCTATAATTATCTCAAAATAAAAAGCTTAATTTTAAAAATCCATGATAAAGATTGTTAATGAAATGGTAACCAAGCCATTGGTAAGTCACAGTTCTCAACTCTATAGTTTCAACAAAATTGAAAAAATATTTAAGCACATTGTTGATTAGCAGATGATTAAAAGTAGCTCTTAATTTAAAAAATACACTAGAAAGAAAAGTCATTCGGGATTGTATTTAAGTAAAAATCAACTTTAGGCATAATGGGTGGAAAGAAAATAGTGATTTTTTAAAACATATTTAGATAAAACGCATATCACTCTCATTTGACAATCAGAAACAAAGTCTGATGTATAGTCATAACAAATACATTTGTTTCTAAATTTCATAACATGGTCACTGAAAGAGTGAGAAGAGAAGTTAGGAAATACTGAAAGAAATGGAGAGGGAATGATATAAGAGAGACCCATAGAGACAAAACAGAAAAAAGAGTGAGGCTTAGAAGTCTCTGAAATGAAGTATCACTGTCCTTTGAAAGTCTGATTTATAGAATTGAAATACTAGATTCAGAGGCTGTTGACACTGGAAGGCCTCTCAGACAATGGTAAATGTTTAACAATCTGCTTAGGAAGGAGGTGGGTGGTAACGCCCTGATTTGCAGCATTTGCCAATTTCCATGGTATAAATACTTCCACCCAGGCCAATTTCAAGCCACCAACATGACACTGTTGAACACAGAGTTGGGAAGAGGCACAAACAGCTCTCATGAGTTGATATGAACCAGCTGATATGAACCAGTTGATATGAACACACTATAACCCTCAGGATCATTTTCTCCAACCCCATCATTTCACAGATGATGTACTAAAACCCAAGAGAAAAGGTGACTTGTCCATATTTGCAGAGCCTGCAAGTGGTAGAGCTGAAATTAAAACTGACAATTTTAAGACCTCAGGCTAATGCTTTTCCAACACATTCTCCCCATTTATCCTTATTAGTAACTGATTTGAAAATACATTTCACATTTCCAGACTCCCTTGCTCCTAGTAGGTGGCCTGTAGACTTTGAGGCAATAAAATGGAAATAGATTTTTATTTTAATAAAAAGGGACAGAGTTAGCTTGCATACAGCTTTAACTTTTCTCCATCTACTTGATATCTTGTAACCAAGAAGATTAAAAAATTTCATAACAAAGATGGGGGACCAAGCAGTTAGATGGCATTTGGATTCCTGGCAACTTCCTGAAGCAGCTGCACCAGCCCTGAACTCTATAGTTACGTGAAAGAAATGAACTCCAGCTTGGTTAAACCACTGTAGTCAGGTTTCTGCTACATGCAACCAACTGCAATCCCAGCTGCTATACAACGCCTCTGTGGTCAGATGGACAACAAATTAGAAACATCAAGTTTTATGGCTAAAATAAAGATTTGTTTCCCCATGGCATTCTATAGTTTTGTATATATGTAAGGAAGAGATTTACATTTTAGTGACACACTTTGGAACTGTAGAAGCATCAGTTCCTTTGCCAGCAGCTATCTGATTGCCTTATATTCATTCTTTGAGAGATTGGACCTACTATATTTAGTTGAAATCAGTATATTCCAATCTTTTGCAAAACATAAATTTTTAAAAATCAGATTCCAGTTTGGAGGATCCACTTAACTATGTTATATCTCAAGAATCCCAAAACTATCCAAGCTGATTCTACTACAAACACAACCAGAAATGAGTACCTGTTTTGAGTGAAACAGACCAGATATTTTGAGGTGTTTTAAGCAAGGTAAATCTCCAGGTTACGGCCGCAAAGGCCCCAGGATCTGGGGTCTGAAGTTTGAAATACTCATCATATCATTGTGGATTCTATCATGTGGCCTGAATGAGAACAGACGCCATTGACTGTCAGTTTCTGAAGCCCCAGTGGTTTTTTTCTTTAAGGAAACAAACTTTATTAAAATGGTAGGCTAAAACAATAAGCATATTACATAATAATTAAAGTAAATAATAGAAATACATATTTAAAACAAGAATTCAAAGTCAAGCATTTTGTTCTACTCCTGGATTCTTTCTATTTTTTCCTTTTAGCAGTGTTACCCTGCCCTAATTTGGGGTTCCCAAAAGCAGGGGTGCCTTCTTTTCCCTTTGAATATGTTACTACTGAGCCCTGTCAAGAACTTTGCTTGAAATAACTGCAGAAGCGGTCTTTGATATGCTACTTTTAGAAATACAAAATAGTATGTTTCAAATGGCAAGATCATTCTGAAGTGCAATTTGACAACAAATATCAAAAATTGTGGCTACCCACTGCCCTCAGCAATTCCATTTCTAGAAACTCATCATGGATGAGTATAAAAACCTAGTAGCACATTTTCCCAGGAAGGAAAAATTAGAAACAATCTAAATCCCCAACAATAGGTGATTAATTAAATTATAGTATTCCTCTACATGGGAGGCATTAAAAATGGTCTTATAGAAGATTTCTTAAAAACATGGGAAAATATTCATAAGTGAAAAAGCAAAAATACATAATATGAACCCATTTGATAAATGTGTACATGGAAGGACACACAAAAAATGGATTTTTATAGGTAATTATTATTTTCTTTTTGTATATCTGTTTTTAAATATATATGACTTTTAAAATAAGGATTTTTTTTAAATCGCTGCTGCTACTGCTGCGGCTGCTGCCACTGCCGCCTCTTACTACTAAGTAAATTATCCTTTAATAGCCTTTCATATCTCATCAGAGAGACTAGCAGGAAGAAAGCTCCTCAAATGCAAGGATGGCAAGTTGCTGAGAGGGACAGCAGACAGGATGGCAGGGAATGATGACCAGAGTAGACGGAATCAAATTCAGCAGGGCTGAGGACAAAGTCCTTCCTGGGAAACCATGAAAGCCTATCTGCACAGCCACAGAACGGGCAGGCTCAGCTTCCAAGTTTCCTGGATGACAGATAATCTTCCCCAAAGCCAAGCTACCTTAAGAGAAATTGCATTAACTGCATTTTCGGAAGGACATGAACAAACTGGAATATGTCCCAAGAAACCAGAGACATCTGAAAGTTGTCTAGTGAGAAGGACGGTTGAAGGCATAGGGAATGTTGGACCCAGAGAAGAGATGACACAACACATGAAGGATGAATAAGGGGCAGTTATCCTCAAATATTTCAAGCGTTGTCACTTAGAAGATATCTGGAATCTACAGTGCAAAACTATGATGGAAGTTTCAGGAAGACTCACTTTATTTGAAAATAAGGTGCAATTTTTTTAAAAAATTAGAACTACCCAACAATAAGATGGGCTGCCTCATCATGCAGTGAGTTCCCCATCACAGAAGACTTTCAAGCAAAGAATGGGTAACTATTAAAGTATTCTGTAATGGAATTTCTGCATTCTATGGCAAATGAGACTAGAAAAACTTCTGTTTCCTTCCAGCTTAAAAAATGTTATGATTCTAGAAGAGGCAGCAAGTCCCCAGTCACCAGTTCTTGCCAAAAATTCCCTAATTAGAGATTAACTCCTTTGGCTTTGTATTCTTTTGAAATTTAAAAAAGAAAAACATTTAAGATAATACTATCTAACTGTTATCAGTTACAATCACCTTCATGTGAATGCGTCTATATGGTCGTTTCCCAAGAATGGGTTTCCATGATGGTTGACAAGAGAGATAATGTGGCCCTGAACTATTAAAGCAGCTATTTGGGAGCCACTAACAGAGAAAGAAAAAGGATGCTCCAAGGACCAAGTTCACAATCTTGTATATCAACAGACCAATTTGGGTCTTGAAACTGTTTTAATTTCCACCTCATGGTCCGGTGCATGTGCCAATTACTCTCACTGTTTCTTTAATCCAAGGGTGGTTAATGAGCACCAGACCAAGCTCTCTCCAACTACATGGGAGAATGCCCACTCCACAATCGCCAGCCAGCTGTGCTGCTGAAATTAACTTGCTCAGCTGGCCCTCCAAATAAAGCCATTTAAAGAGTGCAATGTACCATAGAAAGCAATTTGTTTCCTTAAGATTTAGTACCCCACGTGAAGATTGATTTTGATTTGAAAGACAGAAGCTACTGCAAGGTGAATAATTTTAAGTTAACATATTCCTCCTCTCAAGGAGCCAAATGCATTAAAATTAGGTGCAAAGTGCTTCTAATTTGTCAATCACTCCTTGGATAATTCTGTTCCTGCATTACCGGAGAAATTGCCCAAGAGACCTGGCTTTTGGCTCCTTTCATCTCCACTATTCTTTTACCTTGATCATAGCTGCAGTATGCAAATGGGGCTCTACTGGTGGGGTGGGGTGGGGGAGATCCAAGATAGAGACAACCCCAAACCTACATCGAATTTGTCAGGAGGTCAGAGGTATGACGGGCCTTCTAAGTTCTCCTGTCACACGTCAGGTTGTAAGATGGGGTACTCGATGAAACAGCCAATGTGGAAGGGGTTCCCCATTGTCTGGGATCTCGCTGGTGCTTACCGGGTCCTCTGCTCTTTGGCAAGCACTCGCTGAGGCCTGCTCCGTGTCAGAGTGTTCTTGGCCCTGAGGCACACAGATGGCCAAGGATGAACCCTGCCCTCAAGGGACTCAAACATCAGCAGGACAAGAAAACCACAATTGCCCCCAGGGAGATAAGGGCTGTGAGGGTGAGCGTAGACCCTCTAGGGTGAGACCACTGAGGAGGACACCTCCCCCAGCCTAAGGGGGTCTTTACGGACCTCAGGAGGAGGGAACAATCCTGAAGAATGGCAGGGACTGGACATGTGGGTGGTATAAGAAGCTTACAGCAGGCAGAATGGGTGTAAAGAACACACAGGGTTACAGCCGGCATTTGTCTAGTACTTAGGGCACACGAGGCACCATGCTGAGCACTTTACGGCACATTCTCGTTCAATCCTCACAGGAACCCAAGGCAATAGGCTCTATTACAAGGCAGGTACTATCGCTACTCCCATTTTACAGATGACCCTTGTTAGCTAAGGCATTAACAAGTTAAATAACATGCACGAGGTAAAACAGCTTCTAAGTGAGGAGTCAGGGCTTAAACACAGTAAGCCTGATACAAAATCTCTATAAATGAATTGCCTTCCAAAAGACATGGACTGCTGGAGAGGAGGGAGGGAGTTCCATGTGGTATTCAAAGCACAGGCAGACCTATAGATGGGGTTGTTCTCAGACTCAGTGAGATGATATTTGTAAAGCTCCCAGCACAGGACCCAACACATAATAAGTGCTCAATAAATTGTACCCACTATGATGATGATGATGAGTACTTGTGGGAAGTGAAGTGAGAAAGGGCCAGATGCTTCAGCAACTCACATGGAGGGACTTGTGGGTCCTTCAAGGTCTGGACATTACCCTGGAGACAGCAAGGATTCCTTCTAGGGAAGTGACATGCCTAAGGTTTGGATATAGAATGGTGAGCACATGGAAGGTGGATTTGGAGGGCAGAGAGCAGAGGCAGAAGGATCTTGGAGGCTGTGGATGTGCCCAGGGAGAAACACTAGAACTGGCCAACATAAAGGCAGTGTGCAGGGGGGACAGAAGATGGTTTTCAAGGGAGATTTAGGAAGAAAAGCAGATTTCAGGAGAGATTGGAAGTGGTAAGGAAGGGGAAGCTTTCTGCCTTGGGCAATTAGGTGAATGGTAGGGCCATTTCCAGGACAGGAAATGTGAGAAGGGGAATAGTGGGTCTCACTGGGATGTAAGATGGAACTGGCTATGGGATGTGCACATGGGGGTGTCCAACAGGTGTTGGGAAACATACAGAATTGAATCCCTCTGACTGGAGTGGAATAAAATGAAAGTGCCCATCCCTACATGGCTCCAATAACCACTCAGGCTGACCCAGACTCCTGCCCACAGAGTGCAAAAAGAGGCCTCCAACACAACCTTGCCCTTTGCTGCCCTGGTCCTGAACTGCTTGCCCTCATCCACTCTGCATGCCACAGGCCAGCCAGCTCTCAGTCCTGCCCACTTCTGGTCACTTGATCTGTACCCTGTCTCCCTGTTGCAAGCTTTGCTTCCTCCCTGTCTCACCTTCAGATTCTCTCTCTGCCCCCCGCCACCTTAGGCTCCCTACCTTAGGCATTCCCCCTTTAAAAAGGCCCACAGCGTCCCCGCCCAGCACCGGCCCCTGTGGTCAATGCCCCGGGGAGTCTTGGCCAGGAATGCAGTGAGATGGACTGGAGCAGGACATGAGGCCACAGAGCCTGATTCCTGACCTGGAGTTCAACAAGCCCCACAATGGTCCACCCATGTCCATAGCACAGTCCAGGGCCACATCTTCCATGATCTTGGCCCAAGCTTGAGCATCATTCCTGCTGGACTCAGATTAGGAAATTGCAACAGTTTCAGGAGGGAAGATGTGCACAGGGAGAGAGTGAACTGATCTTTGCTGATTGCTCCACCTGCTGCCTTTGCTGGGAACAAGGCAAGCTGGAGCATCCCCAAGTGTGAGCCTCCTCCACACTGCTCTAATCCTGTACCCACTTCATGTGCTCAAGCAGCCTCTGTCTTTCATCCTGTCCATATCCCAGGATCTACGATATCTCACCCTGGGCCTGGCACGTGGAACGGGGCTGCCACCCTGGCTGTCACTTACCGAGGGCCTCCGACACTAAGTAAGCACTGTTCTAGACACTACTCACTGCCACGGTGTCCAGACCAAGCCAGAGCTGGCACTCAGTTGCTTCTTCTCAGTGGGGCTTAGACAATAGTCCCTCCTCTCCAAGATGACTTGCCCCAGTTCTTGGATAGTGGCTTTCGTTTTGGATGAAGGGAGAAGTTGCATTTAGTTAGGGAAAAGGAAAGAGATGGACAAAGGTGGGTTGGGTATGGGCCAGAGGCCCTGTGGAGAAGGATTAAGGCCAGAAGATAAAAATAGATGCTTTCACTAAAGATGTTGTGAGAGTCTGGGCACAGGCTTCAAGACCCAAACAACAAAAGTGCAGCACGGGGGTGGTAAATCGATCACTCTCCTCATTCCCAAACACAATCCAGCACTTGGAGCTGGGGGACAGGAGGGCAGAGACCAGAGGTCTTGCTTCACCTGCTCCAATACAGAGAACAAAGCTCCAGCGTGGCCAGCCCTAATAGCCACGCTGACCAGGTCTAATTTGTGGACAAGTCCCCTCTTACGAATTTCTAAAAAGATTCCATAAGGACTGCCTTCCTACAATGGCCAGGATGTGACCATGCATATGCCCGTAGGTCAGTGAACCTGGAGATGTGGTTACAAATACAGTCAGCATTCAATGAATAAAAGAATGAACAAATTCCATTTTTTGTTTGCTATTCAGGCTTTTTGTCTATTGAAGTAGGCTCCTCAAGAAGCAGTGAGTGCTCCAGGCTTGGAAACATCCAAGCAGAGGGGGGATGGGCTCACAAGGCTGACACAGATAGGCCGAGCGGTAAATGACCTGTCCTGACTCTATGAACGTTTCGTTCTACGACTTGTTAAAGGTTACAAGGCAAAATATGGAAGAACTGAGACTAGAAACCAGGCCTCCTGCAGCCATGCCCAGTGCCCTGGTATCTTGGCCACAGGGACCAGATTACTGCCAGGATACAGGCATTCACTGACCTCCAAAAGAAGGAGCAGTCACTCCTAGCCAGTCTCCGCAGCACATAAGGCTTACTTCTTAACCTACACAACTGACAACCATTCTGTCTCGGACACATAATTCACCAATATTAACTCAGGAGGAGTCCTCTGCTGCTTTTGTTCCAGAAATATTGCAAATTATTGCAGGTTGGTGAAGGAATGGAAGCTGGTCAAAATGAACTGGTTAATAAGCCAATCGTTAACTCCCTTTCCACATGAAAACCAAGAAAAAGTAATTAAGAACAAGGAGCCTGGGCCCACCAGCCCGGAGACTGCTGGGTTAGCCCACAAATGGGCTCAGCTAGTGTTTTGTTAGAGACAACTGGCACACTGATCCATTTGTTTCAGGCACAAAGCACCTGGCATTGCTTGCCAAAGACCAAGCCTGCTATCCTGCCCTGCAACCAAGTCTTAGAACACTTTGTACCCACATGGAGCTCTTGTCCCTGAGCTGCTGAACCATTTTTGAATTTGTATAGTAATGGGCTGTCAGTGGGGTCATCTTCCCAGCTATCTGTTCCAGTGGTTGCTGAGCAAGAAGAGATTTGATCATTCCTGGCAGCAAAGTTGGTGCTCCAAGTAAAGCATGAAATGACAAACAGGCACATTTGCAGCAAAGACTCACGGGTGGATTTGCTGGCAACGATGATGCTTGGGTGAGTCCCTTGATAAAAAAATCTCATCATCCTTTAACCACCCAGGAAATAGCACCTTTAAAATTAGGGAGGCTCATTAGAGAGGACATATGGAGGACTGTCTCAGCTCTCAGCTATACTCAAGCTGTTTCCTATCACTAAGACCGCAGTTCTGCAAAGTGCTACAAAGAGGCGTTTATGATCAGCTAGAGGGATATCCACCCAGCAACAGTGTGTGCAGGGACTAGGCTGGGAGGGTCCTGGAAGCAGAAAAGGTGAGATGATGGAACAGAAGGCTGTGCTGGGGGCCCGCCACAAGGAAGGACAAATGTCCCAGATGGTCTGTTCAAGCTGTAGTGATTGCTAAGGGCCCAATTCTGGGACTGGAATGGGCACACCTCCAAAACAGAGACAATATTTATGGTCAAAAAGGAGCAAACAGGATAGCCATGAAGTATTGACCAGTAATGGAGCAGGAGCCCAGCCAATGACTAGAGACACTCCCAAATCCAGAAAGGAATTAGAAGCAAAAAGGAAACTGAGGCAAGTGCCCAGTGCCAAGGAAACAGGAAGACTACAGCTCAATGTCTGGCATAAACAATCAATATTGCCGGCTGGGCGCAGTGGCTCATGTCTGTAATCCTAGCACTCTGGGAAGCCAAGGCAGAAAGATTGTTTGAGCTCAGGAATTCGAGACCAGCCTGAGCAAGAGTGAGACTCCATCTCTACTAAAAATAGAAAAATTAGCCGAACGTGGTGGAGCGCACCTGTAGTCCCAGCTACTCAGGAGGATCACTTGAGTTGCAGTGAACTATGATCATGCCACTGCACTCTACCCAGGGTGACAGAGTGAGATTCTGTCTCAAAAAATATATATATATATATATTGCTTAATCAGAATGTCTTGTATTTTTTTTACATTTTTATGAAGATACAATGTATAAAGGACACAAATCTTAAGGGTCAATGAATTTTAATCTACGTGTATACCCATATATCCACCACTCAGGTCAATATATAGTACATTATCTCAGAAGGTTTCTCATGGCCCTTTGCAATCACAAGGGAAGCACTATCCAGATTTCTATACCATAGATTAATTTTCCTTGCTTGTTTTTGAACTACTAATACATACAACATATGTATTAGTATCCATCCATGTTGTTGCATGTAATAGTACATCATTATTTTTCATTGCTATACAGTATTTCAGTGTTGAATACTCTACAATCTATATATCCATCTATACTGAAATATATTTGTGGTATTTTTCCAGTTTTTGGTTGTTCTGAATAATGCTGCTATGAGCATGCTCTTACTTTTCTTTGCCATCGGTGCATAGGGAACACATGCACTCATTTTTCTCCATTTCTTTCATGTATGTGCCTAAGACTGTAATTATTGCCTCATGAGGTAGGCACATGGAGTTTTAGGTTTAGTAGACACAGTTTTGCTATTGTACTTTTTACCTTCACAGACATGTTTGAACATGACTCTGACCACTACTGTGTGCTCTTACTAGATTGACCATTTTATTATTTATAATTCCCTCAGTCTCTGGTAACTTTCTTTGTTATGAAGTCTACTTTATCAGATATTAATATAGCCATCCCTGCTTTCTTTTGATTATTGTTTTCATGATATATCTTTTTCCATCCTTTTACTTTCAATCTGCCTATATCATTATATTTAAAAAAGGTATCCTACAGACACAGTATATAGTTGGATCATGTTTTTAACCCATATTCCAATCTCTGTCTTTCCATTGTTGTACTTTGTAGGGTCTCCCATTCCCCTACTTTCTTTGTGTGTCCTGTTCTAAAAACACAGAGTGCCTTGTCGGCTCTGTGACCCAGCCAGCTTCACATTTTTCCCAGCAGGTTTGAACCCATGCCATGACCTTGAAAATTCCCAGGCACTGATAAAGGCATCTAGGTTGTTGCCCAAAACACTGAAAGAAACTGACCCTGGCCCCGAACCAAATTTCTTAAACCCACATATAAATTCCAAATCCTGATCCCCCTGGTGCAGACAGATCTATATAGGACATCCCTCTCTCTCACTGTCCATCTGAGGATACACTGTAGCACTCCATAAGTAAGTTCCCTTAATAAGTGCTTTGGATTGATCACCCTTGCATTTACTGCTTCTTTCTTTGGAATCTCAACTGGTCCCTTCTCAGACAATTCAGGGCATTCCCTTGTCCAGCCACAGGCTTGGCAGGACAAAACATATTTTGGCCATTTACATGTAATGTAATTGTTGATATGTTGGGGCTTAAGTCAAAAATAAGATTATTTTTTGTTTTCTATTTACTTGAATTATTATTTCTGTTTTCTCTTTCCTGCCTCCCTGTGGATTATTAGAACATTTTTTGTAATTCCGTTTTGATTCATTTATAGTATTTTTGAATGTCTCTCCTTGTATAGTTTTAATGATTGCTCTAGATATCACATTATATATGCATAAATTATCACAGTCTACTGATATCATCATTTTACCAGTTTGAGTGAAATATATGTATTTTTTTTTT
>CM052436.1:177870602-177890409 GCA_028533085.1 Varecia variegata
TTGCTGAGTTCTAAATAGATTCTTGTTATCAGTCCTTTATCTGATGTGTAGTATGCGAAAATTTTTTCCCATTCTGTGGGTTGTCTGTTAATTCTCGTGATTGTTTCTTTGGATAGAAACATGATTTCCCTTTATATCCCTTTATTTCTCCATTTATAATTGTTTTAAGTATTTCTTCTACATACATTTAGAACCACATCAGACCGTGTTACAAAATTTGTTTCAACTGTCAAATATAACTTAGAAAACTCAAGAGAAGAAAAGTCTATTTTTTACCCATATTTTGCTTATTTTTACATTTTTTTTCTTTTTGCCAACGTTCCAAGATTCCTTCTTCTATCATTTTCTTTCTGTTTAGAGAAACTCCTTTACCATTTTTTTAGTGTATGTCTGCTGATGACAAATTATCTTCATTTCCCTTCATCTGAGAAGGTCTTGATTTTCCCTTTATTCTTGAAGGATATCTTCAGTGGATATAGGATTCTGTGTTGACAGTTCTTTTCTTTCAACACTTGAAAAACATTGTGCCACTTCCTTCTTGCTTACATGCTTTCTGATAAGAAATCTGCCATCATTCAAATTGTTTCTCCCCTATACGTAAGTTGTTGTTTTTCTTTTTGCTGCTTTCAAGATTTCATTTTTTTTTAAGTTTTCATAAATTTAATTATGATCCTTCTTGGTGTGGATTTCTTTGAGTTTATCCTATTTGAGGCTTTCTCATCTTCTTGAGTCTGTAGCTAATACCTCTTGCCATATTTGGAAAGTTTTCAACCATTATTTGAATATTTTTTTTAATCTCTGTCCTTTTTCTTCTCTCATTCTGGGATTCCAATGATATGAATGTTAGATTTTTTTTTATAGTCCCACAGGTCCTTGAGATTCTGCTCATTTTTTTTTTCAGTGTATTTTCTCTCTGTGTTATCCAGATTGGGTAACTTCTATTGTTTTGCCTTACAGGTCATTGATTCTTTCCTCTGTCTGTTCCATTCTGCTGTTGAGCTTGGAAGGATAAATACCAAACAGTTGGGGCAGAAGTTGGGATAAGGATCTTGAGATTAGGATGGGAGGCCAAAGGGAATTTGAACCTAATCTGTACTGTTTTATCCTACAAGGAAAAGAGGTTTTTTATGCATTACTAGTGTAATTAAAAATGAATAAATAGAACCAATGTTTGTTTTTTAGTTTGACAAATACACCATGGTAACATAAGATGTTAACAATTAGGAGAAAGTAGGTGACAAGTATATAGAAACTCTCTGCACTCTCTTTACAACTTTTCTATAAACCTAAAATTTTTCCAAAATAAATTTATTTTTAAAAGCACTGAAGATAATTGACTGAAATACAAAAAAAGAAAGCACAAATTACAAGATATTTATATTCCATAGATTCCTATGTAGCCATGAAATATAGATCAATAAAATAATATTCAACCATAGAATGATCCCTAAGACATATAATCAAAAGAAAAAATTAAGTCTCAGAACAATGCATATGGTACAATCCCAATTATGTACAAAACAAAATAGAATCCATGAACATGCCTGGTATATAAATGAATAGAAAAAGACATGAATCCATATCCTAAACCAGGCAAACTTCTGCAAAGGGTCAGATAGAAAATATTTTCAGCTTTTGGGGTTATCTGGTCTTTGTCAGAACTATTCAACTCTATCATTGTAGCAGGAAAGCCGCCATAGATAATATGCAAGTGAAAGGGCATGGCTGTGTTCCAATAAAACTTTACTTACAAAAACAATCTGCAGGATAGATTTGGCCTGTGGGTCATAGTTTGCCAACCTCTGTTCTAAACTGTTAGCAGAGTAATGGGTGAATTATTTATTGCTAAAATAATTTATAACAAAAGCTGTATGGATATATTATTTATATTAAAAATAATATTAATAAAGATAGTATCCTAATGCAGTGCCTGGTATAAAGCAGTGTTAAATAAATTTTGCTTCTTCTCCCCTTCTTTGTCTACTACCATCCTGCAGCTGAAATCCCAGCGTGCTACATGGTTAACCTGCCAAGTTGTTACTAACACAATACCTTGATCCACGTAAGTTTGAGATTATGAACCAGCTGCCCCAAGGAGGGAAACAAGCAAACAGCAGGTGCCACAGTTCGGCACTGAAATGAGCTCTCCCTTATCTGTTTCCTCCTTTCACAGAGGCTTCAGGGAAGGCCCAGCCAGGTACAGAGGTCTCCCAGAAATCTCCAGGCCCTCTCAGGGAGAACGGCTGAGGAATGTGCTAATTGGCAACCAGCCTGAGTGACAGTTATGTTCAGGAATGATTTGCAAATTGCATTCTCCTAGAGCTTATTAGGGGACTCATTAACAGTACAACAGTACATTACTTTTTGAAATTCTGATCTAAGCAGAAAATTAAAATTATTTGCTAAATGACCTAGTAAAATTGAATAAAATGTGCTGAGAAAATGAAAACCGCAATAGATCATCCTGCAGAATTTGGCTAAAAATAGTATCTTTTTCCTGTCAGTGAAGACGGCGTTGTGCCCTTTGTGCAGCCTTGGATGGGCCTGGCGCGTGACTCAGCCTCAGTGATCCCACCTGCGGAATGACTCACTTGGCCAGGAGGGCTAAACTCAATGCCAGCATGGGGCTGATACATGGAGCCCATGTTCCAGGCTTAAAGCCCAGCATGACCTTCCACCTCCCACGCATCCACCCCTTTAAACCACCTAGTTCAGGACTCACCTGTTCTTTGTTGCTTCAGCCATTTCAACCACTATGTAACTGACCTCCCTCTCCCCAACTACACAGTACAACACGATCCCCACAATTTCTATCAGAACACTCCTTTCAAAAGGCAAGTCTCACTTTGTCATACTCACTAGAAAATTTCCAGGAGCAACCCAGTGCTCAAAGATCCAAACTCTGTAGCAGTGGTTCTCAAAATGTGGTCCCCTGACCAGCAGCATCACCCGAGCACTTGTTAGAAATGCAAGTTTTCAAATCTACTATATCAGAAACTCTCAGTGTGGGGCAATCTGAGTTTTCACAGCCCTCTAGGGGATTCTGATGCATGCTCAAGTTTGAGAATCACTGCTCTATAGCAGGGCACAAAAGAAATTTTGCAGTCTGGCCTTTATGTTTCTGACTCACTCACCCCCACGCACACTTCCTTCTATCCTACTCAGCCACACAGCTTTTTGACCCATCCAAAATGGACTGAGGGTTTGCACATGCTGCTCCCTCTGCTGGGAAGGCCTCCCCCTTTGGCTTGGTGAGCAACACATCCTTCAAAGATCCAGCATTACAACATCAATTTATCTTCCCATCTGACGGGCCTACCTTGCTTGTATCAGTCCCAAAGTTAGCTATTTAGCTGGTCTGAAGGGCAGCCTTTCCTGAGAGCCCCAAGGAGGTAATTTTCTTCCTCATCAGTCCCCACTTAGCTTTCTGTGTTTCCCTTTAATGTCTGTTTGGACTGGCTGCCTTGCTCAGCTGCGAGGGACTGGGGGCCAAAATGACTCTTCCCCAGGACCTCGCATTGAACCTGGGAGGGAGTTAGTACTTAGAAAACACTTGCATGAAAAGGGATCTTATCAACTTGAGTGTACAGGCAAAGTGTCTAAAAATCATTCCAATTCACAGACACATCTGATTTTACATGCTCCAAGAGATAGAATATTCAAAACAGCAAGCTTCCACCTCTCCCCATGGTAGCAGTTTCACTCCATGCATTGCATACAAATGATCAAGCTCACACATGTTTTTAGCATAAGCTAACGGTTCACTTAGCCAGAAAAGATGTGACTACAAAGGTGCTGCCAACCAGCATAGGCAGGGTTTGCAGCAGCTAGCAGAGGCCCAGATGTTCCGCAGACATCCCTTCTGGGTATGTGAGGCTGAGGTGATATATTTATCAACCTAGGACATATCTGAACTCATTCAGTTTAACAAAAATCAAAATCAACTCTAACAGCAAGCATCAAAACCCATTTAACTCATAATCTCTTTGGGAAACTTATGACCCTCCTGGAGAACATGCCAGGGACATGAACAGCAAAACTTTTCAGAGAGCACTAACCCCAAACTCTCAATTGTAGGGCCCCAAGAGATGGCCTGGAAGAGACTTTGGGGGCCTAAAACCACAATCTTAGAACTGAGAAAGAGACCTCAGAAGCCATGGAGGCCAACTTTCAGCTGATACCCGAAAGGCCCCAGACAGCATCTTCAACAAGCTACTGGCAACCTGAATGGGAACCAAGGCACACCACCTTCCCAAAAGTTAACTCAAGGTTTGGCATTGTGTCCTGCCTGTCCTGGAATGTGACATTCTTAGAGCCATGAAAGGAACCTTAAATGTCATTTAATTTAGTGGCTATTGACCCAAAGATCCCCAAGCTGTTATTATTTCATAAAGACCAAAGAAAATCAGATATTTGCCAAAAAATAAGGCTAACCAAGCTGTTATTTAATATACATTGTATTTCTGGGGAAAAAATTATCTCTCAAAATAATAGTGCCCACAAAATGGAAAATTGGTTGAAGGAGGTCCATTGTAATGATAAACATCATTGACTTAACTTGTCTCCTTTTAGGGATGAAGAAAGCAACACCCAGAGAGGAGAAGTGACTTGCCCACAGACTCACAGATGGATGGAGTAGCAAGTAGCAAGAACTCAGGTCTCCTGTCTTCCAGTCTGGTGCTTTTTCAAGTACATCAGCTCTCATTCATAAAATCAGTGAACCCATAGGACAGTGGTTCTCGAAGTGTGGTGCCTGGACCAGCGCATCGGCATCCCCCGGGAACTTGTTAAAAATACAATTTTCAGGGTCCACCCCAGACTTGCTAAGTCATAAACTCGGGGTGTGGCCCAACAGTTTGTTTCCCAACAAGTCCTTCAGGTGATTCTGATGCACTAAAGAGCTCGAGAACCACTGCCATAGGGAAAGAATACATTTACCACCTGGTATTTCTCTCAGTCCAGATTAAAGGCAGCACCTTGTGGCAGCATTAGATGAGCAAATCATAGGTTGTAATTTGCAAGCCAGAAGCCATCCTGGAAGCTTAGTCCAAACTGACTACCTGAACAGATGTCCCCTGTATTGCATCAGTGGTTGTGATGGTTAAATGTATAGGTCAGCTTGGCTGGGCCATGGCACCCAGATATTTGGTCAAACACCAGTCTGGATGTTGTTCTGAAGGTATTTTTGCATGAGATTGACATTTAAATCCGTACACTCTGAGCAAAGCAGATTACCCTCCATAACGTGGGTACGTCTCATGGGGAATTCCCTAAGATCAGTTGACAGAGGAAAAGAAAACAGTCCTGGTTTACAGATGGTTCTGCACAATATGCAGGCATCACCCGGAAATGGACAGCTGCAGCACTGCAGCCTCTTTCTGGGACATCCCTGAAGGACAGTGGTGAAGGAGGATTTTCTCAGTAGCCAGAACTTCAAACAGTGTACCTGGTTGCTCATTTGACTCAGAAGGAGAAATGGCAAGATGTGTGATTAATTACTGATTCATGGGCTGTAGTCAATGGTTTGGCTACATGGTCAGGGACTTGGAAGGAACAGGATTGGAGAATTGATGACAAGAAGGTCTGGGGAAGAGATATGTGGATAGACCTCTCAGAATTGGCAAAAAAAAAAAAAAAAGTGAAAATATTTCTGTCCCATATGAATGCTCACTAGAGGGTGACCTCAGCAGAGGAGGATTTTAATATTCAAGTGGATAGGATGACCCCCTTCTGTGGATACTAGTCAGCCTCTTTCTCAAGACACCTCTGTCATTGTCCAAGAGGCTCATGAACTAAGTGGCCATGGTGGCAGAGAGGGAGGTTATGCATGGGCTTGGAAACATGAACTTCCACCAAGGCTGATCTGACTATGGCCACCCTTGAATACCCAATCTGCCAGCAACAGAGACCAACAATGAATCCCCATGAGGTGCCATTCCCTGGGGTGATCAGCCAGCTACTTGGTAGCAAGTTGGTTACACTGGACTTCTATCATAGAAGAGGCAGCATTTTGTTCCTATTGGAATAGAAACTTACTCTTGATATAGATTTGCCAACCCTGCATGCAATGTTTCTGCCAAAACTGCCATCCGTGGACTTACAGAATGCCTTACCCACCACCATCATATTCGATACAGCATTGTTTCTGATCAAGGAACTTACTTTATAGCAATGAGTGTGGCAATGGGCCCACACTTTCACTGGTCTAAACATGTTCCCCACTGTTCTAATGCAGCTGGCTTCATAGAATATTAATAGAATGGCGTTTAGAACAGGGGTCCCCAGCCAGGGACGGTGGCTCACGCCTGTAATCCTAGCTTTCTGGGAGGCCGACGTGGGAGGATCGCTTAAGCCCAGGAGTTTGAGGTTGCTGTGAGCTAGGCTGATGCTATGGCACTCTAGCCCAGGTGACAGAGTGAGACTCCAACTCAAAAAAAAAAAAAAAAAAATAGCAGGGGTTCCCAGCCGATGGTGAGTTATATAATTATTTCATTATATATTACAATGCAATAATAATAGAAATAAAGTGCACAATAAATGTAATGCACTTGAATCATCCCAAAACCATCCCCCACCCCCAGTCCATGGAAAAATTGTCTTCCATGAAAATGGTCCCTGGTGCCAAAAAGATTGGGGACCACTACTTTAGAAGACTCAGTTACAGCACCAGCTAGGAAGCAATACCTTGCAGGACTAGGGAAAGGTTCTCCAGGAGGCTATATATATGCTCTGAATCAATGTCCAATGTGTAGTGTTTTTGCCATTGCCAGAATTCACTGATCCAAGAATCAAGGGGTGGTAATTACCATAACCCTAGTGGCCCACTAGCAAAATTTTTGCTTCCTGTTTCTGCAAACTTATGCTCTGCTGGCCCAGAGATCTTAGTTCTAAAAGAGAAACACTTCCACCAGGAGACACAACAATGATCCCACTGAACTAGAAGTTAAAACCGTCAGCTGCTTTGGGCTTCTCTTGCCTCTAAATCAACAAGCAAAGAAGGGGGTTACTGTACTGGCTGGGGTGATTATCCTGACTACCAAGGAGAAATTGGACTACTATTCCACAATGGAGGTAAGGAATAGTATGTCTAGAATACAGGAGATGACTTAGGGCATCTCTTAATATTACCATGCCCTGTTATTTAAGTCAGTGCAAAACTATAACAATCCAATTTGGGAAGAACTAATAACCCAGACCCTTCAGAAATAAATGTTTGGTAAAAAGCCACTACCAGCTGAGGTGCTTGCCAAGGGTAAAGGAAATACAGAATGGGTAGTAGAAGAACATAGTTATAAATACGAGCTGTTACCATGTGATCAGTTACAGAAATGAACACTATAGTTATTTTGAGCATTTCTTCCTAATTTTATTATGAATATGTGTGTGTATTAAGCAAATATCTTTGTTTTCTTCCCTGTTTTATCCCTTTAACGTATAACATAAGATGTGTTGACTTTCTATCACAGTATTTACGTATTGTTAAATTTACATCATAGTATTTAAGTTACAGGCTATCAAGGAGAAAAGTAAACATCATTCAAAGCTTTTGCATCTTCTTCTGGAGAAAGGGTTAGTGTGCTTTTGGTTGTACCATATTAGTCAGAAGCAATTTTTGTCTTTATTTAGAGATTAAGTATGACTTGAGATGCATATAGGTGCCAAGCTGATAAGGATGAACTTGTAATGGTTAATTTTATATGTCAACCTGGCTAGACCACAGTACTCAGACATTTGGTCAAGTGCCTGGATGTTACTGTGAAGGTATTTTTTATATGAGATTTACATTTAAATCAGTAGACTTTGGGTAAATTACCTTCTGTACTGTGGGTGGGCCTCATCCCAACAGTTGAAGGCCTTAAGAGAAAACAGACTGAGGTCCCCTGGGGAAGAAGGAAGTCTGCTTTCAGACTGTCTTTGAACTCAAGCTACAACATCAACTCTTCCCTGGGTCCCAAACCATTGGCCTACCCTCTAGGTTTTGGAATTGCCAGCCCCTACAATCACGTGAGCCAATTCTTTAAAATAAATTAATTTTAAAAATACACATATACACACACACATCCTATTGGTTCTGTTTCTCTGAAGAATCCTAATACACTGAGAGATGACCATCTATCCTTGGCCAGATGCCCCCAGGCCTGGCAATACCATCCCTCTAAGATACTCTTGCCTTTATTAGAAAGTTCTTAGGTTAGAAAGTTCTTCTTTATGGTTAACAAAGATCTGGTCCCTTAACCTCCACCCTCCACCTATCTCGGCTTTGCACCCTCTGGGTGATCACACCAGCCCTGCAAACTTCACCTTCACTAAGGCCTTCAAGATAAGTGCTCCATGGCTTCCCAGTCCCATGGAACATCAGTCACTGGGAAAAAGTTGTCAAGCCTGTGCCCAAATAATCTCCCTTTCTGGGGTGTTCTTTAAGGCAAGTTTGGGGAGAAGGAAGGAGGGAGGGAGGAAAGGAAAAAGAATAGGAGGAAAAGGGGAAAGAAGGAAGACAGGGAGTTGGAAATGCTTTTCAAATACCTGCTAAGTATTTTGCACGTAATCCACAAAACAACACTGTGAGATAGGTATTATTCTCCACCACTGCAAACATTAGGAAACAAAAGATCCATGAGGTAAAGTAGATCAACAGTGGCCATCCTCAGTGTTGACTCCCTTCTCAGGAGGTGCCTCCCCCATCGTGGCAAGACCACCAGCAGCAGTTTCCAATGAGCAGCCTGGTAGCTTAATCAATGGGCTCAGGAAAGACCTGGGAATGGTTCTCATTGGTGTAGCTTAGGTCACATGCTCATCCCTTAACCAATCACTATGGCTAGAGGAATGTAATGCTTTGATTGGCTAAACTAAGATCATGTGCTCTTGCCTGGTCCAGGGGGTGAGAGCAGCCTCAGCTGAAAGGAGAGAGGAAGAGAAATGCTGTTAGCAGTGGAGGAGGGAATGAGTGCTGGAGAAACAGAAAAAAATGAGAAACAATGGAATCATAATTTGGAAAAAAAGGATTCCTGTAAACACAGTGAATGTCTCCTTCTGCCTGGTAAGCGCGTTCTGTTTAAAAAGTCATATATATAAATACTCCGCATTGAATTATTAAAGTGTAAAAATAATCGTTAAGAATTAGCCAGAAAGGGAATGTCTTGGGAAGTTCCAACTAGCACAAATTTGTTATTAGCACCCACAGCTCTGATCTGAAGTGTCAAACTTGCACTGCTCTCTTCACAGAGGTGGGCTAGGACACATCCCCTGTCCCAGGAGGAAGGTCTGGCCTTTGAGGCTCTTTCTTAGTTATTCACCCCATGTATATAATCACTCTTGGAAACTCATTTCCTTAATTTCTCAGATATTTCCAAGATGCTTCATTGCTTAAAGCTCATTGACATTGCCTGTTCCTCCGTGCCCAACATTAGCTCAGTTACGACCTCCAGCACCAGCCAGCTCTCACAGGAGGAGCCTTTACAGCTCCAATGCACAGCCTAAAATACATTTTACAGAAACCCCAATCTCACCCCAACACCAATTACTCATATCTAGTTACCATACATTTAAAAAGTAATTTCACAACTTAGAACATTTAAAACCACACAATTCTTGGTATTATGAACACATTTTTACTAACTTTTGGCTATGAACAATCATGCTTCATCTTAGAATTCCCTCTGGGCTTAAGTAGAAAACAACTTTATAATTCTGGATTCATTCTTGGGTTTTAAAAAAGCATTCTTGGCATATTCTGGGTCTAGCATTTCTGAGCTTCAGAACAGGTTGACAACTAAAGCCCTTACAGAGATTTCTATTTAATCTTTCCTTTTGCTAAAATCTGAAGCTTTGTAAATTCCTACTTAAAATGTAGATAAGAGAAGGCATTGAATACCTTCTGATTACTCCCTCTCAGCTCCCTTGCCTCATATTTTCTTTGAACAAATTCAAAGAGAAAACAAAGGAGAATGGACCAACCATATTTATTCATTCAATCATTCAACAGATTTTTTTTTGAGTGGCCACTGTGTATCAGGCACTGTGGTGGGTAATGGCTGTATGATAGTGAGCAGGAAAGATTCTCTCTATCCTCATAATGTTTATGGTCTAGTACAAGGATCAGCTGACTGCAGCCTGTAGGCCAAATCTGGCCTAACCCCTGTTTTTGTATGGCCCACAAGATAAGAATGGTTTTTATATTTTTAAATTGTTGGGAAAAAAAGAATATTTTGTGACACATGAAAATTACATGAAATTCCAATTTCAGTGTCCATAAAGTTTTATTGGAACACAGCCATGCCCATTTATTTACCTATTGCTCGTGGCCACTTTCACACAGTGGCAGAGTTGAGTAGTTGCAACAGAGACCATGCAGATGGCAAAGAACAAAATGTTTACTGCCTAGTCCTTTACAGAAAGAATTTGCTGACCCCTGGTCTAATAGTAAATGGGAGAGGGATTAAGAAGGGGATGGCCACCTCCTCATTGTGGAATGGAATCTCTCTCCCAACCATCAGGTGGAAATGCCATACACTACACTTATTTTTGAAGTAAGTGGTCCAAAACACTCATTTTTCAGTCAAGGCTTTTGCTGGCTGCTGCTTCTCAGCTTTAACCTGGCTTTACCCACAGAAAGCCACTCCCTCCTTGTGCATTTGCTAATCAACAATTGACCTCCTCCATCACCCATTCAGACCCCCTTTGTCCTTCCAGACCATACTCAGGGCCACCTATTTCTGGAGATATTTGATCAGGATCTTAGCAACCTGGAGTACTTTGAACAATTTCAAAGGACACCTCAGGCAACCCAGCCCACAGTGATCTCTTCTATCTCTGAAGTCCTATGACATGGCTAATGATGCCATTTACCTACCACTTAACAGCTATTTCCTGCCTTATCTTCTTAAGAGAATGAGTTCTGGCAAATGTATCTTACCTATTATTATATCTTCTACAAAAGAGTGGATGCATGGTTTCTTGATTCATTAGTTGTATGTATGAGCAAGAGCAATGTCTGGGATAAAGATTCATCCTAGAGATGGAAAAATTCAATCCATGCTCTAGTCTTGCCACCTACTAACTGCAACATTCTCTCAGCCTTTGTTTCCATAGCTCTGAAATGGGGACAGTGGCTCCTCTTTCACTAGTTTGTGTAGGAATAACTTAAGAACAACAGTTCTCACCTGGAGGATTTGTCAAAACACAGATTGCTTGGCCCTATGCCCAGAGATTCTGATTTAGTTGTTCTAGCGTAAGGCCTGAGAATTTGGATTGCCTGATACTGCTAGTCCAAAGGCCTCACTTTAAAAACCACTGCTTAACATAATGTAGTGAAGAACACATAAAGGACGCATTCTGATTCCCTTGTAAAGAAATGATGTTCATGAGGATGACAACAATGATAGTAACAGTGATGATTATAATGACAGTAGTAATACTCACAAGGTTTCTACAACTTAAGTTTTTCTATCAAAGTAGTTTCAAATTCATTCAGACATTAGTAAGGTGGGATTCTTTCTGCATAACCACATGAAAAAAATTGATGTACTTAATTCTGTCACACGAGTCAGCAACAATTTTACTAGCATAAAATATGACTATATTATATGCATGCAAGTTTCTGCATCTCAAAAAAATAACAATACATAAAACACTCCTCTAAAATTGCATTTTTAAACTTCCCATTAATATTTATTCTTCATTCTTTTTTGACTCAGTTTAAAGAAAATTTACAGGAGAAAAAGTTGAAATTGAGAAAGTTCTATTCTGAGACCTTGATGTTATTGATGACTAGGGAAAAGGCCTCTGTGATGTGATTTTGGTGTTCCCTGTGGGCATAGTTTGAGAACCACTGGCACAGCATAGTTATGCCAAGCCAGTGTTGCAGGCTGAGTTCTGTGGGACATGGCACCTTGGCAAGGCCATCATGGCATTGGTTTGATCTACCACACTGCAGGATGGGAAACAGAAAACAGATTGGATGCTGTAGGACTGACCACACACATGTAACTCACAGGGGCCAGATGCTGTTTTTTTACTTTCCACTGGGAAATGCAACTGCCAAGGAAAGGAATACCTTTATGTTAGTTGGCCAACATTTTTCTTCCCTATTGGAAGGGAAGTTTTTTCTTCCCTATTGGAAAGTTTTTTCTTCCCTATTGGAAAGTTTTTTTAATGCAATATTTATAGCAAAAAATATTTCCACTGATTGAGCCCACTATGCACCTGATGGAAGTTACCTTAATGCATTTTCTCTCTTCTTCACAACAACACTGCCATCTGTTTGTTATATGTCCCATTTTAGAGTGAACAATAGAATCTACTTGGTAAGTATGTTCATGGATTAAATGAGATAATGCATGTAAAGTGCTTAACTCAGCAGAGCACATAGTAAAATGCTTGATAAA
Source organism: Varecia variegata (assembly GCA_028533085.1). Taxonomy (NCBI): domain Eukaryota; kingdom Metazoa; phylum Chordata; class Mammalia; order Primates; family Lemuridae; genus Varecia; species Varecia variegata. The sequence continues at coordinate 177,882,986 of CM052436.1, forward strand.
TGCTTGTTCTGGTTCTTGTTGATTTCAAAGGGGAGAAGGATTCACTATTGTTTGTGTAAACAAGAGCATATTCAAATTTAGCCCTATAACAGTATATTGGACTGCTCCTAGTTGCCCCTACAGATTTAGTCTCCCACCTTCTTGTGCCAGGAAATCTGAGTCCTGTGGTTATATCAAGCCACCTTGCCCTCTGGCTTCTGTTGGGTTTGGACAATGGGAAGCACCTGCAGGAGCTGGAAGGAAGGGATGAGAGTGAGGTCACGCCATTTCTTTTCCCAGACTCTCTATGCCAAGAGCTGAAGCTGACCATGTTGCTGGGCTGAGGTTCATTCCTACATCAGGCAGCCCTCTCCCTACAGGGCAATCTACAGACTGTAGTAACCACTCCCTCCCTCTACCCTCCTCCTTCCTCCCAACTCCCCCAATTCCCTCTCCCCATTACTAACCCCAGGATATTTCCTATTCCTTGTGATTTCTCTATACACTTCTCACACATTTGGAAAGAATTCCTTTCTTCAACCCTCTTCAAGTTGCCCAGTTTGAGTATGTCATTGGTTTCCCACTAGGACCTAACTGATGCATAACACAGAAGTTCCTAGACTTCCGTGTTAGTCGATACTTCTCCATCAACAGCATGCTTAGTGTCTCCATAAATTTTTTCATGGGAGCACTGACATGATGAACAGAAATACCTAACAATTATGTTTATCAAGTAGTCAGGTACAAACAATTTAATAAGTATTTATGTACTGACATAACTAAGTTAGTAGATAATTTTAAAAATGATACAAATATAGTGTTTCTATATGCCAACAGTGAACTATCTGAAAAAGAAATCAAGAAGGCAATTCCATTTACAAGAGCTACAAAAAAATAAATAAAATACCTAGGAATAAATTCAACCATTGTAGAGGGGAAATAGCTCTACAATGAAAACCATAAAATACTGATAAAAAAACTGAAGAAAACATAAATAAGTGCAAAGACATCCCATTCACAGATTAGAAGAATTAATATTGTTAAAATGTCCATACTACCCAAAGCAATCTATATGTTCAATGCAATCTCGAACAAAATACCAATGATGCACTTCACTGACATAGAAAAAAAAATTCTAAATTTCATCTGTAACCACAAAAGACCCCGAATAGCCAAAGCAATCTTGAGCAAAAAGAAAAAAGCTGGAGGCATCACACTATCTGACTTCAAAATATACTACAAAGCTATAGTAACCAAAACAGCATGATACTGGCATAAAAATAGACACATAGACCAATGGAATAGAATGGAGAACCCAGAAATAAAATCACATATTTACAGCCAACTGATTTTTGACAAAAGTGCCAAGAACACATTGGAGAAAGCACAGTCTTTTCAACAAATTGTACTGGGAAAACTAGATATACACATGTAGAAGAATGAGACTAGAATCCTATCTCTCACTATATACAAAAATCAACTCAAAATGGATTAAAGACTTAAAATATAAAACCTGAAACTATAAACTACTAGAAAAAACATAAGGGAAATGCTCCATGGCATTGGTCTGGGCAAGGATTTTTTGAAGAAGAACTCAAAAGCACAGGTGACAAAAGCAAAAATAGACAAATGGGATTTCATCAAAATAAGCTTCTGTATAGCAAAGGAAACAATCAACACAGTGAAGAGAAAACCTATAGAATGGGAGAAAATATTTGCAAACTATACATCTGACAAGGAATTAATATCAAGAATATATAAGAAACTAAAACAACTCAATAGCCAAAAAATAAATAATCCAATTTAAAATGGAAAAAAGACCTGAATGGACATCTCTCAAAAGACATATGAATGGCCAACAAGTACATGAAAAAATGTTCACCATCATTGTGACTAGGGAGATGCAAATTAAAACCACAATGAGGATATCTTAGAATGATTATTATCAAAAAGATAAAAGATAACAAATGCTGGTGAGGATGTGGAGTACAAATTAGTACAGCTGCTATGGAAAACAGCATGGAGGTTCCTCAAAAAATTAAAAATAGAACTACCATATGATCCAGCAGTCCCACTACTGGGTATATATCCAAAAGAAATGGAATCAGTATGTTGAAGAGATATATACACTACCATGTTTATTGCAGCACTATCCACAAAGGCCAAGATAGGAATCAACCCAAGTGTCCACCAGTGGATGAATGGATAAATTAAATGTGGTATATATACTCAATGGAATACTATTCAGCCATAACAAAGAATGAAATCTTGCCATTTGTGCAACATGGATGAACCTGGAAGACATTTTTAAGTGAAGTACAACAAATATTGCATTATATCATTCATATGTGAAATCTTAAAAAGCTGATCTCATAGAAGTAGAGAGTAGAATTGTGGTTGCCAGAGACACTGGGGAAGGGAGAGAAAAGGGAGATAGGAAGAGATTGGTTAACTGGTACAGGGTCACAATTAGATAGGAGGAATACTGGTGTGCTCTTGTGCAGAGAGTGATTACATTAACAATATTGTATGGTATATTTCAAAATAGCTAGGAGAGAGGATTTTGACTGAGATGATAGAAATGATAAATACCCTACTTTGATCATTACGCAACATACATATAAATTGAAATATCTCCCTGTACCCCCTAATATGTACAATTATTATGTATCAATTGAAAAAATAATGCACATAAATTGAAAGAAAAAATATTTTTATTTTATTCTCAAATAACTCAAATTACTTAGTAATGGGATGTGTGTACCTGTTGGGCACTACACAACTTCTCAAACCTTGGAGTCAGATTGTGCACCACAACCCTCATGATGTGCTCTACACTTATTTACGTACCATACTTGACTTTTATCACAACAATGACTGAAAACCCAGCTTTGCAAAAGATATGATGCCATCAAAGGGAATGTAGCTTCATCTAATATTGAAACTGTGAACTACCTTGAGTTTGTAGTTAGCACAATAAACACAGGATGTCAAGTTTCCCTCAAAACATTTAAAATATCCGACAGTACACCTTCGAGTTTGCTGTGGTGCTCTGTGGCACCTTGGCATACAGTTTGGGAACTGCAAACATAGCGTCATTCTCACTCTCTTGCATTCTGGTATGCTTTTTTTGAGTAGAAAAGAAGAAGTTGTAGCCAACTTGACAGAAATTGTACCAGGGAATGTCTCAACAGGGGGCAATAACAGGTTGTGAATAGTTGGATTCAGGTCATCTGTGTAAGAGAGCTGCTCCGTGGCTGGCTGACCCTGTCCATTGAATATGACTTCTCATTATCCTCCTGTATCTGACCTTGGCTCTCAGTCCTGGGAGTACCTCCAGCCCCGTTTGGGGCCAGTTAGGCTCTCTCCTCAATCTACAGAGAAGCTAAAGTGGTTACAGCCCTGTCCTTCCTCCATATGTCTCTGTCTCTCTGTAAGAAAAGCCAAGCAACGACTTGGCTCTTGCATTCACTGTTCTGAACTCTATTTTTCTCTTGGTCTCTTATCTCCTCTGTTCAAAGCCAATGTCTATTACCACTTTGCAGCCAACATGGCTGGAGATGAAAGATTCTGTCATTATTTTCCCTACATAACAAATCACAACGCTGCTTTATCCCATTCCATGATTGCCTCTGTTTCAAGACTCATTGTTTCTAACTATCAGAGGCACATATGAATTTCCTCTTTATGCCTTTTCTCTTCCATTCCCTGCAAACACTTAGCCATTTATTCATTTTTATCAACACAAACATCGGTAACACTTCGGAATAATCGGCTCCTCTATGATAGCTCATTTATTATTCATTGCAATAACCTTCAACTCACTCCACATCAATAAAGCAGAGAGAGAACCAGCTCAGCCCTCCCACATGTGGGCTGGATATGCACTCTCAGAGCTGCCATGGGAAGCTCTCTGCCCATAGCATAGGCAGGATTCCCAGACCCTGCCGTGCCCATCACGCCGCACCCTGAGATTTTTTGGAAAGTGCCTGAAATCAATCAGGCTCTCTGGGGCTCATGGGAAACCTCCCCTCAAATTCCCCATTGCTTCCACTAAGAAGAGGCTGAAAAGAGAGGGGGCTTTTATGTCAGACAGCCTAAGCTTGAATCCCAGCTGTGCTGTTCACAAGCAGGTGACTTAACCTCTTGGAGGCTTAGGTTCTCCATCTGCAAAATGAGGCTGCTATTACCTACCTCAGAGGCTTGTTATACAGTGAGTAAACAAACTACAGAAACTGCATAATGCCGGCCCATGGAAGGTGCTTTGCTGTCATTAGACACCATGAGTCCTCTCCCACACCGTAGCTCAGCTTAGAGGCTTTGTAGCAACAGAGAGAGGCAGCAAAGAACCTGCACACATGGACTTTCGAGCTAGACACTGGGTTTATTGGAACAGTTTCTTTACTTACTTGGTCAGTGTCCTTGTACAAGTTACTTAAACCTCTCAAAGCCTCCATAAAAGGGGACTGATAATAACACTCCTATGAGGATTAAATAAATTTTTGAGCATGGGAAACATTAAGGCATTGCCTGGGACATGCTAAGTACATAGCAAACACTCATAGAGCTGTTTTCATAACCATTTGCCAAAATTCCAGGCCACACCAGTCTGGGAGTAAAAATGGGTGACAGTCTGACCTCCTGGGGTTTCTTTAGCTTTGACTATATATATAATACTACTGAAGCGCATTCAGGCCCTTAAAACCTCCCTAGTACTGGGGGTGTCCTGGGAATTATACCGAGGCATCTCAGCTGCCTCCTATTTCAGCTCTCTCTCTCTAGCTGCAGGTGGGGTCTACTGCAGAGACTTCCAAGGCTGGCAAAGCCCCACAGAGGGGTGCAATGTTGCCCCGACACAGACTTCTGCCCTTGGCCTAGAAGCCACATTGTGCCAGAGCCGTGTGGTAGGGAAGGTGCTCCCCAGGGGTAAGCCACTAGCACAGCACTTCCCACACAAGGGGGACACTCCTGTGCCCTCTCCATTGAGCCACATGGCAGTGCACAGGCACCTAAGAGAACCTCCTCTTGCTCCCAGCATCTCCCAGGGTTCAGGTGAGCCTCCCACTTCAGGGCAGCCTGACTGTGCTCTGTTCTCTCCTCCATCCCTGCCTCTGCTACTTTCTGCTGATCCCAGGGCAATGGGTACTCCACTCCCCCCACAAAAAAAAAAAAAATTTGGTATCCATGTGAGTAACACACAGACAGGCAGGGTGAGGCATTGCAGGACATGGAAGGGAAGGAGAATTTGAGAGCAGGACTAGCATGGATCACTGAAAAAGGACAAATGTCAGCTCTCGCCCCAGATACCCCCATTCCTACTTCTGGCCAGTCTTGGCAGGTTGGGCAGAGGATGCCCTGGGAGTATCACAGGCCACTCCCATGATAAGATTGCTCAAACCTAGAAGGTGTTTAGAGGAAAAGAACCTGCATCTTCCTCAGTTCCATTGTGAAATTTGAAGGAAGGGGGCTGTATTTGTTCTCTGTTGCACAAGTCACCCTAACACTTAGTAGCTCGAAACAACAAAACCCTGCTATCTCACAGTTTCTGATGGTCAGGACTCCAGGCATGGCTAACCTGGGTCCTCTGCTTCAGGTACTCTGACAAGACTTCAATCAAACTGTCATTCAGGGCTGAGGTCTCATTTGAAGGCTCAGTTGGAGAAGGATCCACTGCTAAGCTCACTTACCCAGCTGTTGGCAGGATTCCGTTCCTCACTGGCTGTTGGCCAGAGGCTTCCCTCAGTTCTTTGCACATGGGCCTCTCCACAGGGCAGAACGTGTTAACTAGCTTTCCTCAGAGCAAGTGAGCTAGAGAATAAGAAAAAATGAGCACCTAAGACAAAAACCTCATCATTTGTTGTTGTTTTTTTTAGCATGTATGATCTAATTTTTTTCTTTTATTCTTCACACATGTGATAGGTGGTAGTAATACCAACTTTACAGCATTGTGTGTGAGAAATTAAATAAGGTAATTCAAAGGAAGAGCTTAGCATAATATCATGGGTGCTCAGTAACGGTTAGCTCACTTCCCACATCCCTAGACACAAGGGGCCTGGCCAGGAAGTCCAACTCCAGGAGAAATAGCTGAATGCTGTCTACTCTAGAAGATTTCTGCTTCCCTTATGGCACAATATTTTTACAACCTAATCTCAGAAGCAACATGTCATCACTTTTGCCATATTCTGTTTGTTAAAGGTGAGTCAGTAGGTCTGGTCCACTCCCAAGGGAAGGGATCCATGAGGGCCACCGTAAGCTACCTCCCACAGCGGTAAAAGAAAAGCAAAGTCACATGGGCAGCACATCTAAAGGGTGTTTTCGTAGGCAGCAGGAGTGACCTCTTAGACTTCTCAAAGTCCCAGTGGTATAGTCCTCCTAGAATACCCACCCCTCTTCTATTCAGTTCCTGGCCTCAGGCAAAGGTGGGTTCAACTACCAGCCCTGCCACTCCCTAGCTGTGTGCTCTTGGGATTGTTACTTAACCTCTCTAAACTATAATTCCCTCCTCTATAAAATGAGGCTCAAAATAGAGCCTGCCTCATTGGATTGCTGTTAAGATGAAATAGACAATACTCACAAAGAGATGGGCACAGTGCCCTGCAAAGAGAAGGTATTTAATAAATAATGATTATTAACTAGTTGTCTGAGCAAGAAATCACTAATTTTGCCTTCTAGTTACCCTCCACTACAAGAGGGCATCTTGAATGAAGGGTCTGGGTGTTCTGGTCACTGGAAAAAATCTCTCCTCAACCAAAAACTAATCCTATGGCCCCTGGCTCCTAACTGAGCATCTTAGGAGACTGGCTCTTGTGGGTCCCCCACCTGCCCACAGGGAAATAAACAAAAGATGGGTGTATCAAATTGGTAGGGCTGCCATAACAAAGTACAACAGACTTGGTGCCTTAAACAACAGAAATATATTTTCTCACAGTTATGGATGCTAAAAGTTCATGATCAAGGTGTCAGCAGGGTTGCTTTCTTCTGAGGCCTCTCTCCTTGGCTTGTAGATGGCTATTGTGATGCTGAATTTTATGTGTCAACTTGACTGGGCTAAGGGATGCCCAGATAGCTAGTAAAACATTATTTCTGGGTGTTTCTGGAAAAGGCTAGCACCTGAATCAGTAGACTGAGTAAAGAAGATCCACCCTCACCAATGTGAGGGGGCCTCAATCCAATCCATTGAGGGCCTGAATAGAAAAGGTGGAGGAAGGGTGTTGAGCCTAAGAATACTGAGTTATAGAAATGCCCTCTGCATTTTTGGAGACAAGATTTGATTTCAGAAGTCAAATAAGGCTTTGCCTTAAAGAAAAAATAAATGTGTTAGTTCAAAAGCTGCCTCGCCTCAGGTGGGCGTCTCACTGGTCAGTGATAGCTGCATTTCAAAGAGACAGCTGTAAGCTGGGCCTATGGTTCTCACCTGTTTTGAAAGACAGGACAGGTCTTATCTA
>CM052436.1:177890909-177924265 GCA_028533085.1 Varecia variegata
TGCATTTTTGGAGACAAGATTTGATTTCAGAAGTCAAATAAGGCTTTGCCTTAAAGAAAAAATAAATGTGTTAGTTCAAAAGCTGCCTCGCCTCAGGTGGGCGTCTCACTGGTCAGTGATAGCTGCATTTCAAAGAGACAGCTGTAAGCTGGGCCTATGGTTCTCACCTGTTTTGAAAGACAGGACAGGTCTTATCTAGGGCCATGGGTTGCCAGAAACTGACTGACAAAGACTGCGGAGGTCAGAGCTGATGTTATAGATATGCCAGTGCCCAAGCCGGGCCCTGACGGAACCATGCAGTTAAAGTAATTAACACAAGGCACCGCTCATGTTGACTTCTGAGATCCTCTCTGTCTCTGAGAGCACAATCACCGGAGCCAAGATGTCTCTGTTTTTTGCTAAAGTAATAGCCTTATCATAAAACTAAGATGTTTGCCCTAAGAAGACTTTGTAACTCATTGTTCCCCTGGATAGAGCTAGCTAAAGGATCTGTAGTAGCCTTTTAGAAGACTTTGACCCTAAACCAAACTGCCTGTTAGTATGTAAGGGCAACAGGAGCCTGTATCTACCCTATAAAGTATCTGTGTGGAGTTTCAGTCCTTGTTATATTTCCGCGGGAGCAATATATCCATCCGGACTCTTCCTTTGTCTATTTTCATAAACCTTTACTTTATAAACTATATCTTTGGCTCTGTGTATTATTATTATTATTCTTTTATATTCTGTTTCCTACTATTTTTTCATCCTTTGCGACGACCTCTGCCTGAGAGACCCTTTTGAAAAAGAAAAAACCTCTTTGCGGGGAGCGTAGCTAACTCCCCACAGAAGGGTGAATTTGCTTTGTCTCCTTGAGCTGGGACATCCATCCTCTCTTGCCCTCAGACTTTGGAGCTCCTGGTTCTCAGGCCTTTGAGGTTGGGCTGAATTATACCACTCGCTTTCCTGGGCCTTCGACTTGCAGATGGCATCTTCTTAGCATCCACAGTCCCATGAGCCAATTCTTCATAATAAACTTCTTTCTATATCTATCTGTCTATTAATATATACATGTCCTATTGCTTCTGTTTCTCTGGAGAACCCTAATACAGCCGTCTTCTCCCTGTGTCTTCACATGGTCTTCCCTCTCTGCGTGTCTGTGTCCTAATCTCCTCTTCTTATAAGGGCATCAGTCATATTGGATTAGGATCCACCTTAATGACCTCGTTTAACCTTAATTACCTCTTTAAAGATTCTACCTTGAAATATACAGTCCCAGTCTGAGGTCCTGGGGGTTAGGATTTTAACACGTGAATTTTGGAGAGACACAATTTAGCCACACAGTGGGCAAAGCACTTCAAGGTGAGGAAGGTGAGGATTCCCCAGGGATTACAGCACTCTCTGCAGAACCTGTGGAAGGCTGGCGCACCCGATGCTGTCACATGAACACACGACACGTTCATTCTGCACAGGGATCTCACCCCCATCCTGCCACCCAGCGAGGCCCTTCCTGTCAAAATTCCTGTCTCGTCTCTCACTTACACAGTCTACACTCGCATCAGAACAGCAGGAGAGATGCCTGAAGAGCATCACAGAGGGATACGAGGAAAATTACATCCCCTGCCTGGTGTGACACCATCCCACGTGCTTCAATGCAGGCCCCCCAGGGGGCAGAAAGCACTCCAGGGGGTGGCACAGGTGGGGCCCAGGTGGGGCACAGGTGGCTTGAATAAAGGAGACATCTCTGAGGGTGCAGGGCAGGCCCTACAGCCATTGCCATTCCTGCAGGGGGTGGACAAGCTGTTCCCAGTGTGGAGGGGTGTGCCAGACAGGCCTCACAGAACTGGGCCTCTTAGCTGGTGACAGTGCTCCCACACTCCCCGGTGGGGAGCTAAGAAGTTGGACATAATTACAGCAGTGATTATAATTGTGATGACCTTTGGACAGAGAGCTGGAGAAGGATTTTATAATAAGGTGTTGATGAGGCTGAGCAAGGAGCAAAGGGCTCACAGAGAGCCTTGGAGTGGGCCAGGCAGGAGTGTGTGTGTGTGTGTGTGTGTGTGTGTACACGTGTGTGTCTGGGAGACAGCCCTAGCAGAGCCGCTTCTTGCCCAAGGACATTTCTCTTGCAGAGCCAGCCCTTCCTAGGGCAGAGACAGGAGCTTGCAGGAGACGTGGCCTGGAGCTGCAAGGCACTCCCCGAAAGAAGTGGGATACGCAGCCTGGTTAGATGTGCTGGGACCATCAGCCTGGCATCAGGGCCTCAGAAGGAGAAGAAGAAACACACTGATGTTGTACTTACCATGTAGCAAACACCATTGTGCTTTAACACACTCAGTTTGATCTTCATAACAACCCAGACAGGAAACTGAAGCACAGAGAGGTTAAGTTACTTGCCCAAATCTATACAGCTAGTAAGAGGCTATGCTGGGATTTGAACCCAGGCACCATGGCTTAAAGGTCCACAGTCTTAGTATATATTACCTTCCCAGACTGAGAAACAAGAACGAGTTGGGAATCATGGTATCTGAAGGTCAGGAGACCAGTTATCAGACCCCATGCTCCATGAGAAGCCCACGAGGCCACCAGGGCCTAGGACAGAACTTCCAATGCCAGAGGTTGCAGCTGCTGGAGGGCACAGCCTGGGGAGGGCTGGAGGGAGTGATGCCAGGTAAGTCAGAGTTAGGGCCCCCAGGGAAGCCCCCCACTGCTCCCCTATGGCCCATCTATGGCCATGTCCTTCTTCAAGTAACACCATCCCCTTCCTCACCCTGCCCTGGCCCTGGCTTAGCCAGACTGACTTCCGCAACTCGCAGTGCAGGGCTGCTGTTTACAGCCCTGCAGCCTGTGCACTGCTCAACTCCAGGAGCACCATTCACATTATAGTTTATGTTGTACCAGCCAACCCTGCTCGGAAGAAGAAAGACGAGTTGTTTGTGATGTGTAGGGGTGGGGACCCCCAGGAAAGACTCATTACATTGCATCGGGGGTCCATTTTATCTGTTATATCATTAGATCAAAACCACAGAAATCATGGGGCTTGATTGACATGCTCAGATTTTGTGTAAAAATAAACCCATTCATTCGTGTATTCATTCACTCAGCATATTTATCAAACACTGACTATGTGCCAAGATAGAATGGAGACCTAAACAGCTGCTCCTGTGCAGCTTGCTGTCTAGCAGGTGAGACTGGCATCAGGCGATCACATATATCAATACACAAGTATGACCATAGCAAAGAGCAAAGATGGAGATTTACACATAGAATGAGAGCCTGGAGGGGGAGCTTTGACAGGGAAGTCAGGGAAGGCCTCTCCAAAGTGACAACCCTTAGGCCATGGCTTAAGGGATGAACAGGCCAGGAGAGAGAGATCCCACCAGGCAGAAGTGAAGCACACCCAATGGCTCCATAGCCAGAGGGAGTGTGTTAGTTAGCTACCACTGTGTAACAAATCACCCCAAAGCAAAGTAGTTGAAAAGCAAACATAGGCATTGATATCACTCATAGGTCTTTGGGTCAGTTGGGCTCATTCAGGTGTCTGCTGTCGGCTGTGGGTCATGTAGGTGGCACTGCCAACAAGTACAAGGTCAGCTGGCTGTAGACCAGTCTAGGCTAACCTCAGCTGGCACAACCAGGCTCTCCTCTACATGGTCTTTCAATCTCCAGCAGGGTAGCCCAGGATCCAACAGGGCCAGGCAAGTGGGGTGAGTCTTACAAGTATATGATTAGATCCCATCTTTAAGATTTGGATACTCTATTGACATAGATTTATTGCACTAATTTTTTAAATATTCAAATATTCTGTCTTGATTACTGAGTTTTTTGGATGCCCCCTTAAATTTTGTACCTGAGAACTAATCTCAGCCCTGAAACAGGGGCAGTGCCCAGTTCCTACAAAGAGGAAGGCAATTATCTCTACCTGAATAGACCTGGGAAATTTCTAGGGCAGGCAAAGCCTGAGGTGGCTCCTGAGAGGTCAATAGGAAATGGGCGAGTGGACAAGGCAGGGCTCAGTATTCCAGGCAAGGGGAACAGCATGTGCAGAGATTCAGAAACATGAAACAGCTGAGTCACAAAAGGTGGAGTAAAAAGCAACTGAGGGGTTGATTTTGGAAAGGAAACTAGAGGCCAATTCCCCAGGGCCTCAAGTGCCAGACTAGCCACCTCAGACTCTGCCCCGAGGGTCACTGGGAATTTGGAGGCTTTGAAACAGGGAAAAGACATCATCATTGAATTCAATTTATTTAATAAATGGTGATTCAGTAACCACCATGCGCCAGGTGGTGGTCTAATCGTTATGTGCCAGGTGGTCCATGGCAACAACCCTATGAGATAGGTCCACCTAACAGATGAGGAAACTGAGGCACAGAGCAGATAAGTGACTTGCCCAAGTTCCCATAAGTAATAAGTGCTAGATCTAGGATTAAATCCAGACAGCCTGGCTCTGTAGTACCCATTCTTAACTTGGCTACTTCTCTACCCACTCATATTTTAGAGAGGTTGCTTTGGCCAAAGTATTGATGAACAGGAAAGCATAAATTGAGGGACTGTAGCAGGGAACTAGGGGAGAGGCTGAGTTGTCCTGGAGGGAAAGGGAAGTGGCCTGGTTTGGCAGGGACATCCATGCAAGAACTGTAGGTGTGGAATGCATCAACCTTGTAGACCAGGGAGAGCCCAGGGTGGTGGCTCAGAGAGGGAAGGCAGGCCGGGAGCTTGGTGCAGCTGGAGGGGAGGGGAGTTCGAGGTGGGTAAAAGATGACAGAAAAAAAGGGGATGGCAGAGTGCCATGGCAAGGGCTTCAAAGCAAAAGGGCCTTTTACATAAAATGGAAGATGCCTGGTTTGTGAGTGGCAGTGGGAAGCAAGGATATCCTCGATGCTGCCTCCTTATGGCCATGAAAGCATGGTACATGGGAGAAAGAGCACCCTCCACTAGAGCAGGCAGCAAGAACTCTGGTACCCTGGGGAAGAGCCACATTTGTGAAGGGCAGGAGGTAGACAGAGCATCCCACAAAGCCAACAAGGTTTGTATGCAGTGGAAAGGCAAGAGGAAGAGCCAGTTGTGGGATATGATAGTTCACAGCAGGGTGGAGGGGAAATGGAAATGCCCATTATCCCCACACTCAACCAGATCACCCATGTGCTGGGCCCATGCCAGGCCAGGCGGTAGGCACAGTGGCAACAAGCAGAAGGGCCCTTGAAGCATTCCTAGTCAACACCACCCAGCACACACATGGGGACTATAGCTCACCTCTGCACACCAAAGGATGCTTATTGCAAACACTTACAATACTGCCTGAAGGCTTTCATCTGGCTGCAGGAGAGTCAATGCCCTCAGACATAGCCCCCAACTAAGGATGGCCTGGGAGTTGGTGAATAAATACCACGCTTCCTTGTCCTTCACAAAGTATAATTCTGAGCTGTGTGCCCCCCAAAGATCTTCAGCAGAACTGTGCCCTAGTTGTTCTGAGGATAACCTGCTCAATAATGCACACTTTACTGACTTCCATCCTTTTCCTATCTTACTTTCCATTTTTTACTGGGGCTTCCTCTTGTCACTTCCCAGATAAACTACTTGCACTTAAATCCTTGTGTCTGGGTCTGCTCCTGGGAGGATCTAACTAAGGCAGGGACACTGGGACCCAGAGAGGGGAAGAAATGTACCCTTAGTCACAGAGCTTCTCAGCACAGGGCCATGACCCAAACCCAGGTCTCCCAATCCCAGATTCAGTGAAGGGCAGAAATTAACAACACAAATATATAATCTCAAAGGTCTGAATTCATCACCTGCATACATTTTATTCTCCAATCTCTGCCTTCCCTGTAAGAGAATTAAGTATCTCTCCCCCTTGTCATTAATTGTAATACCTCCCTGCATGAGAAGCTAATTTCTTCATTCCAATAAAAGAAGGCTTGGCCATGCAACCACTTTTGACCAGTGAAATGTGAGCAGAAGTGATATATGCCAATTCTGAGCAGAAAAAGCCCTAACATCCATGGCCAGTTCCAACGGTTTTCTTGCTTTCTCTTTTCTTCTGCCATGAAAACATTATGTCCCAGATAGAAGCTGCTCTTTCAGACTGGATCCTAGATTAAAGATGGGTAGAGCAGCTGATCCATGAGTGGCATAAGATAGAAGCAAAACACCTGAGTTATTTTAAACCACTGAGATTTGGGGGACTGTTTGTTACCACGACATAACAAAAGCTGACTAATACATTCTCCACATATTGGCCATATTACCTGAAGCAAGCAACTAAACCTCTGTGAGCCTCAGTTTCATCCTCTATAAAAATAGGACTAATAATAATGGTATCTACTTAATGGGATTTTTGTGGGAATTATACGAGAAGACATAGCACAGTGCCTGACATGGAGTAAATATCCAATAAATGTTAGCTGTTATGATTATTATGTTTTTCTCTGCCCCACAAAGAGATTACTTTAGAAAGCAAGTTCTCCAGAGAAAATATATGGCTCCTACAAGGCTCACCCCTGGCTTGTTTGTTAAAGACACTTACTTTCCCCCTCCTAACGGTCCTGCTCAGAAGTGTTTTGCCCCACCGCAATGCCACAAGAAGCACCATGCAAGGCGTCTGCATCCCAGCAGGCCTGCATGCAGGAAACCCATAGCAGTTAATGAATCCCCAGGGAGAGGTCCGGATTAGCCCTGGTTTAATGCCCTGAAATGGCAGGGAGTCATTTATCCATGAGCTATGGCCTCTCCCTGTTGCCTGTGCATTACGAGTTATTTATGAGGCAATTTGCACAGTTTCACACTGGCTGGCCATTATGCTGCTGTCTGCTAACCACTAGGAGGGTTGCTGAACCCAGAGACAAAATGGTCCTCTCCCTGCCTCGGCTTTGCCAGTGACAATGAGCCAGTGGTTCCCCTGGCGCAGCACGTTTGCTCTTTGGGGAAGAGAACAGGGCTGAAAGCCAGGTGAAGAAAAATCCTGCCACATCTGCAGCCAGCAACTTGGAATGCACCTGGGGGCTTGTTATGAAAGGCCAGACTCCAGAACAAAAGGCTGCTGAGAAAACCACTGGTTGCAAAGAGAGGTTATTTTAATATGAACTCCGAAAGAAGTGTGGGCAGGCTATCATGGCAGGGGCACCCCCTTTGACTACTGTGATGGGAAAACATCATCTGGTAACACGTTTTGCACGTGCTTTGGCACAGAGAAAACTCTCAGTCAATGTCACCTGTTGTTATGATGATCATGACCTGCATTGCAGCTGGGTCCCACCATCTTGGACATCACGCTCTAATTCCCTGGTCAGTTTGTTACTGCTATCAATTCAGCCCATGGGTACCGAAGCTTTTGATTCTAGCTACATGGGCATCATCAACTACACAAAAGATCCTCCTACAAACAAGCTAAGATCTGAAAGACAGCTCAAGAGCCCACATGTTCATACTTGTCCAAACACACAGTGCTAGCTACTGGTAGCATTCTACATCACATGGTCCTTGGACAAAACCTTGGGTCATTGTTTCTTGTCCCTTTTCCCCCATAACAACTTCTATGGCCGAATGTTCCCTCATTCAATTTCAAAAGAATAAATAGACTAGTTATGAATAATAGCTAAAATCTAATGAGTGTTTGCCTCGTGCCAGGCACCCTGTAAATGTCTTGCAAGCCTTATCTCTTTTCATCTTTACAACTGCCTGGTAAGGTCCGGATTCTCCTATTTTCTATCCAACAGATAAAACTAGAGAGGTTAAGTCACTTGCCCAAGGTCACATAGCAAATGGGAAGGAAGATCTGAGGTTTGAATCCAGGTAGTCTGATTTCAGAGCAGGAGCTTGTAGCAGATTCTGTAGGTGCCACACCCAAGTCTCCTCGAGCCTCACTATTTCAGGGCATGCCAACCAGTTTCCACCTGTGCGGTCTGCCAGCAAAACCAACTGAAAATGCCAGGCCTCAACCAGTGACTGATGGAAGTTAGTGTCTAACCACCCCCACTCCCTCATCCCTTGAGGAGGATAACTCTGCAGTTCTGTTCTGGCTCCCAGAGTTTCCCAATGGAATTAATCTTCCTTTGCCTGACATGGAAATCTACTTGAGAATGCATCCTGAGTAGACGTCCTTCCCTTCCCTGTCCCACTTCCCAGTGTTTTCTGGAATTCAATCCCAGATAGGGCACTTGCTTCCCAATCTGTTTCAGGATCCGCTTCCAGGGAAATCCAAATGAAGACAATGATCTTTCCTCAAATCAATTCATTTGCCTTTTCATAGAACCGAAATCCTTTACTCATTGAAGATTTAAATTCCTGAGTTTTCCAAAATTCTATTCATTCCATCTACAATTTTCCACAAAGGGTAAGGGGGCAGATGGTGGGTAGAGGTGGCTTTGTCTGTCCCGTGCAGGCAGAGTGACAGTTCCACATCCTCCTACACGACCAACATAACCGGAGCCACAGCTAGAGAAGATTTTGAGCAAGCTGTCTGCCTCACATGTGGCTCAAATTCATTCAAATGGACCCAAACTACAAGTGATTCCCATAATTATGACTCCCAAGTGTTCACTTTTCTGAGGCAGATAATCTTTGTTTTACTGACAACAACAAGATGATGGGTTTGCTGACAATCCCAGTCGCCAGATAATGCAGGGAGAATTGAAGAGGATAGAATAGAATCTGATTAAACTGAAGGAAGAGAAGCTGAGAGAAAGCAACATTCGCTACCTTCACTGGAAACCAGCCCCGAAGACCACAAGTTTTCCCGGGAGGAGGAAAACCCTTCTCCCCAGTAGGAGAACAAGGTCCTTCCTAACTCTTTCCCTCCCATGCCTGTCCTGAACCCAGCTGTCTCAGGCAGCCAAGCCCTGGATAAATTACTACACTTCTCTGAGCCTCAGTCTTCTCATCTGAGCACTTCTCATTGAATGCCTGCCATGTGCTTGACACGTGTAAGGATTAAAAGAGGTAATGTATACAAAGGACTAGGCACATAATAAGCACCCAATAACTTTTCACTAAAATCATTAATTATCATTGTTATTTTATTTGATCCTCAGAACAAAACTGTTCTGTGGCTGTTCTTCTCTACATTTTATAGATGAATAAAACAAGGCTAAGAGAGGACTTGACTAGGACTACACAGTCTGAATTTGTACCCAGAGCTTTGGATTTTAAGACTGTGTATCTTTCCACCCTTTGGTCTTGGGGTCCCCAGACTATAAAGGGAGCACACCCTGAGGGAACAGAGTGCAGGGCTGGGATCAGCAAACACTTTCTGTAAAAGTCCAGATCCAAGTACATTAGGCTTTGCAGGCTTACGATCTCTGCTCCAACTACTCAACTCTGCTTCTGTAGCACAAACGTAGCCATAACATAATGCAAACAGATGAGCATGGCTGTGTTCTAACAAAACTTTATCTACAAAAACAGGCAGTGGGCAGGCAAGATTTCACCTGTAGTTTGCCAATCTCTGACGTGGACAAAAAAAGCCCAAGCTTTGGAGCCAGACAATCCAAGATTTGAGTTCCGACTCAGACAATACTAAATTGTGTCCTCGGGTCATCTAAACTTTTTCTAAGACTTGGTTCCATCATTGCTCAAATGGGAATCATAATATTTATTTACTTCATAGGGTTTGTCAGGGGTTCAGGATATCACTCATTCCTCCTCCCTCCCCTTCTGGATTTCTGCCAAGGAACCAGTCAGCCGAGGATCCATAGACACAAGAAACAGAGTCCCAACTTTATGAATGGCTGGACCTGCAGACGGTATCCAAATGCAAAGCTCTCTAGGCAAAGGGAGATTGGAGATCACAGACAAGTCCTGAGGTCTCATGAGGCCTCCTACCTCCTGCCCTAAAATTTAAACCTTGGGATCTGTATGCTCACCTACAGAAAAAAAGCTATGTGACCAGGGACCAGGTCTTCAAAGCAAACCCTGGGTCCACAGACCCCATCAGCCATGTGACAAGGATGGTCAGTCCCCACTTCCCAGTGGCAGGCAGAGCAGAGACCTGGCTCACCAACATGCAGTGGCCTCACCCACTAGCAAGATGTGGCCCAGTGAATATTAAGCGCTGACAGGTTGGGTTAACAACCAGTAAAGTGGTACAGAGAAGCCTGGAAGCCCTTTCTGGGGCCCAGGGGGCAGTGTGGGGCAGGAAGGGAGCATTCCCCGCCCAGCGGTTTGTCGTGAGGACCAACCATGCATGGCACCTGGTACAGAGTGGGTGTCTAGGGGTGCGTACCCTGGCAGCAGAGCCTGAGACAGGGATTCAGATGCACAAGATGTACTGAGGGAATGCTCTCAGGAGAAATCTGCAAGGGAGGGAGGGAAGCTGGAGAGGGAAGGAAAGGAGCCCAGTAAGGATGAGGTTTTGGGTAAAGTCTAACCGTGGCCTGATCTACAGAGAGCTCTGGAGCATAAATTACACTGCAGTGTTGACCTGCCTTAAGGCAAGATGCTGACACTGTGTACACCAGTATCAGTCACTGGCATACCAGGGAATTGCAGATGTGACCTCTCATGTGTTGTAGCTCCAGTCATTCAAGGGCAATTCTCAGGGAAGGTCTTAGGTAGAAACCATCAGCTACAGCACTCCCAGTAGCTGCAGGATGATGGGCACACCTGTCAATGAAGGGGACCTGGGCAGGGCACCAACAGCAGAAACCCCAGAAGGCGTGATTGGGACTCCCACTAGCACCACTGTCCTCAGTAACAGAGCCACCCAAACATGCTGAGGGTTCCTGGAGCTTTAGCCCTATACTCCTGAGGGTCTGCTTTATGAATTGGGGTCTTTCCCAAATCTAATCACCATTTAAAATGAGCAAAACATCCTTCCGAATCCCAAAACAGAAAACACTGATTTTAAGACTCCTCTGCTAATCTCTGCATGTTCCCCATGTCCTACTGCAGAAGGGCTGCTCCACCCCTGCCCAATTCCCCTGCTTTTCTTCCCACCATACCCCAAAAACTATCTTGTCTCCAAGATGGTTGTGTTCACCTATCTCCACTCAAACCTCTGATCCTTCCCGGGTCCACTCCACTCACCTCATTTCCCTTTCCTCAACTTCCTCCAGTGACAAAAACCACTTTCTGTCTTCTCCTCCATAACTGAAGTCTCATTTAATTCTGACGCTAGGTTGAGACACTAGGGGCCTTTTACATATAAGGGTGCTCACCACATGGGAGCTCTCTTCTTTTCCTCCCCATCCTCCTGCAACAAACTTTCCCAGGGCATGACAACAGAATGACCTTTGTCATAAACAGAAGAGATTTCTCAGCTGTGGTCTTATCTTCATCCATGCATCACTGGCTGTCAGTCAGCCAAGAATTTGCAGAAGGAAGAGCAAAGTCTGAGCATCACAGATGGAAACTTGTCCCATACCACACTCACCCAAACCCTCATGTCCCCGCGGTGGAGGATATAGTAGACACCATCTACTCATCAACCCAAGGAGGTGTTGGCAGGTGCACCAGGAGCTAGAGAGAATATGTTTTGCAACCAGAGGGGAGAAGGAAAGAAAAGAAAACAAAGAACAAGAAAACAAAGAGATCCTTCCTCGTGTCTGAGAAATATGAGCATTTATACACATACTAATTAAAATTGGCTCAGTCACCATATGCACACAGTTAAAGGGGCTGGTGTTCTAGACACTGACACTAAACAAAAGCTGCTTTCAAAACACAATGCATTATGGAGGCTCCTGACAAAACCAAATAATCATTTCTGGTGGTTGTATATTCAAATCAACTCCACAAATATTCAGTGAGCATACACCGTGTGCCCAGCACTGTGTGATGGTCTAGAATACAAAGATGAATAAGAGGTCACAGACTGCCAGCGAAATCAACGCATAAAAAGGCAAATGGAATACAACACAGCTCACACTGCTGTCAGGGCAAGAACACAGGTAGAATGGAGCTGTCGCTTTGGCCCAAGGAGTCCATCTCCTCGGGGGCTGCTGACGAGGGTCCACAAGGAGGAGTTCATAGGAGGAGAAAGCTGCTCCCATAGCATGGAGGCAGGAAAGTGCATGGTCTAGAAGGACAAGTAATTTGATACAGTAAAAACATCACCGGCCGGGCGCTGTGGCTCACGCCTGTAATCCTAGCACTCTGGGAGGCCGAGGCGAGTGGATCCCTCAAGGTCAGGAGTTCGAGATCAGCCTGAGCAAGAGCGAGACCCCGTCTCTACTAAAAATAGAAAGAAATGATCTGGCCAACTAAAAATATATATATAGAAAAAATTAGCCAGGCATGGTGGCGCATGCCTGTAGTCCCAGCTACTCGGGAGGCTGAGGCAGTTGGATTGCTTGAGCCCAGGAGTTTGAGGTTGCTGTGAGCTAAGCTGACGCTTAGCTCTCACTCTAGCCCGGGCAACAAAAGCAAGACTCCGTCTCAAAAAAAAAAAAAAAATCACCGACGTGGGAAGAGGGGAAGGAGATGATTTTTAGCATCCTTATATTAAGGTTTGTAAATTCCTTATACAAGCAGGGCCCTTGTCTGTCTAATTCTTCACTGTATCTCCAGCACTTAGAGCAGGGCTGACAGAATAGTGCTCAATAAATATTTATTTTTAAAAATGAATAAATGAATAAATCAACAAATAAGGGATTTGCAACCTGGGTTTGTGAAGCACTTCAAAGCAGCACACCCAATTTCCATGATGACTTCATTAGTCAGAATAACACTAGCTGGCTGAATGTGGTGGCTCATGCCTATAATCCTAGTACTTTAGGAGGTGGAGGCAGGAGGATCCTTTAAGTACAGGAGTTCAAGACCAGCCTAAGAAGCATAGCAAGACTCTGTCTCTACAAAAAACAGAAAAATAAGCTGAGTATAGTGGAACATGCCTATCGTCCCTGCTACTCGGGAGGCTGAGGCAGGCGGATCGCTTGAGCCCAGGAGTTTGAGGTTGCAGTGAGCTATGATGATGCCACTGCACTCTAGCCTGGGTAACATAGCAAGACCCTCTCATGAAAAAAAATAAAAAAATAGGCCGGACATGGTGGCTCACGCCTATAATCCTAGCACTCTGGGAGGCCAAGGTGGGAGGATTCTTGAACTCTTGAGCTCCAGCCTGAGCAAGAGCGAGACCCCGTCTCTACTAAAAAAATATAAAAATCAGCCAGGCATGGGTGCCTGTAGTCCCAGCTACTCAGGAGGCTGAGGCAGGAGGATTGCTTGAGCCCAGGAGTGTGAGGTTGCTGTGAGCTAGGCTGATGCCATGGCACTCTAGCCTGGGCAACAGAGCAAGACTCTGTCTCAAAAAAAAAAAAAAAAAAAAAGAATAGCACTAGCTGCTGTAACAAATAAACCCAACATTTTCAATATGTTCACATACTAGAAATTTACCTCTCACTCACTTAAAGGTCTAATGCAGGCCAGGAGTGGTGGCTCACACCTGTAATCCTACCACTCTGGGAGGCCAAGGCAGGAGGATCTCTTGAGGCCAGGAGTTGGAGACCAGCCTGAGCAACATAGCAAGACCTTGTCTCTCAAAAAAGAAAAGCCCAATGCAAGTATCCATGGTTAGCAGTTGGCTTTCCTCCACATGTTGATTTATGAACCCAGGGTCCTTCCATCTGTGACTCCACCATCTCCCAGGGCCTCAAAGTCCGTTGTTTCCACCCAGCAGAAACTGAAAGGAAGCATAGGAAGGAAGCCCCGCCAGCTTCTTAAAAGCCTCAGCTCAGAAATAACACATCACTGCCACTCACATCACACTAGACAGAACTAGTCTCATGGCCCCATTTAAATGGAAGATGCAGCTGGGATATGGAAATTCTGGGTAGACACCATTCAGTGACACCACCACACCACGGAAAGGAGATAATACGTTTGTGGGGGACAGAGCACTGTCTCAGCCACCATAGCCCTGGGCTCAGAAGTGTAACCCACTTATCCAAGAACACGCCACTCACACAGCGTGCAACTGTCCTTCAGTTTAAGAACTGGCCACGTCCTTCCCCTCCCCTGCCCTTGCTTATGCTAATTTTCCAAGCACTGAGATCAGAAGATGACATTTCCTGACCTTGCTCAAGATTCTGAAGAACTTTCCTATCAGAATCCTGTAGCCCTATAAGCAGGGGTTTGTTTGTTCTGCTCCTGGAGGAAACACAAACCAAGTTTTCTAACTGAGGAGAGGAATATGCTAGAATTTTCCCAGGAATATAGAGAGGGAGTCAACAGGAACAGAAGACAGGATGCCAGAATAAAGGGGGAAGGTAATACAGCCAGGGAGGACCCAATAGGTTTGCTTCCATCCACAGCAACCCTTCAATAACAACAACACGTGACACTGATTTAGCACTTCCTATAGGCCAGGCACTGAGCCAAGTGCTTTATAACCATCCTCTCATTTAATCTTCAAAACACCCAATATTATACCTAATGCCATCCCCATTTTTACAGATACAGAAACTGAGGCTCAGCAATGCTAAGCCAAGGGTGACCCAGCCAGTCAGTGGATAAGGTGGGATTTGAGGATTCTGGAGCCAGAGCCTAAACTTTTCAGCACCATCTTCAGCTGTCTCTGCAATGAGAACAGCTCTTCTGTGTCCATCGCCACACAGGTGGGTGTCTGCATAGGTTCTGCAGGGCCTCAGCTGTCAAATCCCAAAAGTAGGGCTGGTAGCCAAGGCTGGAAGGTAGACAATGTAAGAGGTATGGTCATCAAAGGTTGTCATCTTCAGTGAAGGCCTAGAAGGCCTTGTTTCCAGAAGGCCTACACCTGGGAAGGCAGAGCTCTATAGACTGTTAGAAGTTGGTGTGCCCTCCTGCGTTCTACTAAGAGAACAGGGTATCTAAGCTTTGAGGTGTCAGCAGGGTTTGGCCCACTTGCCCTGACATGCCTGTTTCACCTACAACACATGAACATTTTTCTCTTTGCCCTTCTTGCAACAAACTGCTGTACTTCTAAGGCAAACAGTGTGAGGTACATTCAAATTACAGTCCTCACTTATGATGATTTGGGCCACTTAAGTAACCAATCATTGTGACTTTGAATGAGCTTAATTATCAGGGTACTTCAGTGCACAAATAACCATGCACACCCTGTTAGCCATGCTGACAGCTCTAATTGAATCCAGCAGTCTGGTTTTATCTGGTAAAAATAAAAAAAAATCCCTGGAATTTAGTCCTGACACTTTATACTGCATTGTCAGGATGATTGAAAGGGTCCACCCAGCTGCAAATGCCCAAGGCTGGGCTCTTTTTAGAAAGACCCAAGTCTCTTCTCTTCAACAGGCAACTTAACTAAAGAGCAGAAAAATAGAGATAATTCTTTATAAAAGTGGTTTCAGACACAGCGTCTCATTTAATCCACTCAATGGCTGTAGAGGTATCAGCCTCCTACACAGTGTTTGGAGTTTAATCAATCAATATTAATTGAATGAATGGCAAGTCATGGATGAGAAACTAGGGCTCAGGAGTTACATGACTGGTCCACTCTGACCCAGTCAGTCCAGGGCAAAGCCTGGTTCTTAATCTCAGATCTGCCAACTCAATTATCAGATGGAAAATCTGGGCCCAATGAGGCAGCCAGCATCCTTGCCTCAGCTTATCTTCCCAGACCTGGATCTGCCAGCCTTGAACAGGCCCTTGGCCCCAAGACCTTCCAGCTCCATCTTCTGCCCTGAAGGCCAGGGCAGGCCTGAGGACCACCCAGGCACAAACCACAGCATCACTGCATGGTCAGAAGTCCAAGCACTCGGGTCCTGACACCTCCCACAGCATCATCTCAATTTTCTCTTTGACCACAACCTCCTCCTCTAAGCTCAAAAGGTAAGAGTCACTCCAGATAACTGGCCCTTCTGCATCATCTAACCCAGAGTTTATTGACTTCTTTTGTCTAAGTACTATTAATACTTTGGCAATCTGTTGAAGCCTACAAATCGCTTCTCAGAATACTAGTTTTAAATGCATAAAATAAAACACAATGGATGACAAAGGAAACCAAAGATATGAAATACACTTATCAAAGTGTTTTGAAAATATGTAATAGGAATAAATGTGCTTCTTTATTAATGCATTAAACAAGATCTATCAGAGGATCTAATAATATCCATAATTTCAAAGTAGTGATGAACATGAATGAGGTTTGAAATATCTGTAACAACTTCAATGTGAAATAAAAATATCTGGTTTTTTTTATTGTTAACAAAGTCACAGATACTGCTAATACTACTTTAGTTTGGTTCCTACATTCAATAACTAAAGGAAATGATAAAATTCAATTACATGTTAGGGAAAATAAAAGTATACTATTTTCCCATTTGAGTTCACAGACTCCAAGAATTCTATCAAAGACCCTTCAGTGGACCCCAAGTTAAGAACTCTTACTCTAATCCCAGATTGACCAGTACTCATCCCATCTGGACTTGGAGAAGGAAGGAAGGAAGAGCTTTCTACATCAGCATCCTTGACCCAGGCTGAAGTGTAGCTATCTCCAAACAGGGTCCTTCAATCTCATCACCCTAGCCCACCCCTACTTGTCCTCCCTAGGCTGTTTCCTAGAACCTTGGCTTCCTACCTCACATTAGTTTTAGTCTTGCTTTTGTCATTTCCCTTTTTACCAACTCTTCTCTTCAGTTGGACACACGCCACACCCCAATTTCTTTCCAGCTTCCAGCCCACATTACTCCTCTTTGCAGCATTGTCACTTGGAGACTCACAGTGCATGTTACACTTTCCATGATCACAATACACATTAACAAGAGAACGCCAGCCCCAAAACATTTAAACAGGTGCCTCCAGTCCCAGGAAGGAGCAGCCTCTATTACACAAAACCCATCCCTGCCCCGACCAGGGTAAAACCAGTTATTGCCTTGGTATTACCCTCTAATATAGTATAAAGACTAAACCCTTCTCCCTGAGTTGACTTTATATCATGATAAGAAGCATGGACTCTGTCTTAACATCAGTGTGATATTAACATAAGATAGTGACAGGTTGAGCTCTTTTAGGTAAGAAATATGTGTTCATGCCCCAACTTAGGGACACTTCAAAATAAAAGGAAGCCAATAGGAAGTATGTTGGAAAAGTGATTATTAAATAATCAACAGGCCAAGTGTAGGCAATGGAGGAAACAGAGAAGCCTCCGGTTCTTGAAGACACTGGGATGTAGGAAGGTACTTGCTCTCTTGCCAATATAAAGACTACAAACAAACTTTGGAAATTATCTGAGCATATGCTTGGGCGTTTTCCAACTCAGTTCCTTTTGCAATTTGCATTTGGGATTGAGCAAGGAGTGGTGTTGATTGGATCTATTCATAAGCTCTCTTGGCTTTTGCAATTTGTAGTCAAGGAAAGAGTATAGACCCACATCTCTTGCTCTCAATATTTCCAAATGAGCATGCGAAATAGCCAGTGTCTATTGCTATTATTATTGTTATTATTACTATTCGTTTTGAGGGCATTCTTGGCTGTACAAACAACTGTCTATTTTTAATTAAAGAACAAAATGTTGGCCGGGCGCGGTGGCTCACACCTGTAAGCCTAGCACTCTGGGAGGCCGAGGCGGGCGGATCGTTTGAGCTCAGGAGTTCGAGACCAGCCTGAGCAAGAGCGAGACCCCATCTCTACTAAAAATAGAAAGAAATTATCTGGCCAACTAAAATATATATAGAAAAAGTTAGCCGGGCATGGTGGCCCATCCCTGTAGTCCCAGCTACTCGGGAGGCTGAGGCAGTAGGATCGCTTAAGCCCAGGAGTTTGAGGTTGCTGTGAGCTAGGCTGACGCCACGGCACTCACTCTAGCCCGGGCAACAAAGCGAGACTCTGTCTCAAAAAAAAAAAAAAAAAAAGAATAAAATGTTTCTAAGAACTCTTCAAACCACCAAAACTCTTGTAGAAATGGGCAGGAGGAAGAGAAGATCTCACATCACTGAATGCGTTGTACCTAGAACATAATAAAAATAGCTAACACTTACATAGTATACAGGCAGTGTTCTAAGTGCCTCATGTGTAGTTTCTCCTATAATCTCACAACAACGCTCGCTATGAGATAAATATTATTTCATGCTCATTTTACAGATAAGGAAATGGGGCTCATGGAAGGGAACTAACTTAAAGTTCACATGGCTACCATCATAGGATGAGGATACAGGAAAACCTGAAGGAAAACATCCTGCTAAACCTCTCCCAGCTTACTAGTCCTTTGGGGAAAAAAATCAAGCTGGATGCCTATCTTACCCCATATATCAAAATAAAATCCAGACAAATCAAAAATAGAAGCATAAAAAAGGGATGCAGAAGAATCCCATAAGGAAATTTAGGTAAATAGTTTAATAATTCTGGGATAATGGAGGCATTTTTTAAACATCATGTCAAGAACAGAAACCAAACAGGAAAGACTAACAGATTGTACTACATAAAAATGTAAACCTTCTGTTTGACCAATAAATAAACTTGGAAAAATATTTCCCACATATGTTACAGACAAAAGGTTACCATTACTCATAGAGACAGAAACTCTTACCAAAAAAGTAAGGGAAAAAATAAACACCACCAAAAGAAAAAAAATTGGTAAGTAACAGAAAGAGGTAACTCACAAAAGATATAAAAATAGCTAGTTAACATCTGATGTTCCTAATATGATAGGGAGTGTTAATGATTTAATGTAGCAGCATAAGAAAACTCAACTTATTGCTGATTTCTGCTACTTAGGAGAAGCACGTCTTTCTTAAGCCCAAGAAAAGTGAATAGGGTCTTTTGTGGTCCTAAGGTCTATAACATTAAACTCCGTTTAGGAAAGTGAGGAGAGGAAAAGAGAGACAGATGGGAGCTGGAGAAAGAGTGGTCCAGTGCTGGAGTAAGAGGAAATTTCTAGTCTAGGGTGTCTTTGGTCAGGTTCCTTAGGAGGAGAGGCTGAGATGGGGATTTGAATGCAAATTTCTCATTGAGTTAGAGCTCTCTGGGTAAAAGTTATAAGCAAGAAATATGGGAACTAAGCTTAATGCAGCAGAGGGGAGTAATAAAGATTAGAGCAGAAACTGATGAAACAGAAAATTTAAAAAAGACAATTAAAAAAGCAAAAGTTGATTCTTTGAAAAGATCAACAAAATTGACAAACTGTTAGCTAAAAACAGAAGAGAGAGAGAGAATGACTCAAATTACTAAAATCAAGAATGAAAGGCCGGGCGCGGTGGCTCACGCCTGTAATCCTAGCACTCTGGGAGGCCGAGGCGGGCGGATTGTTTGAGCTCAGGAGTTCGAGACCAGCCTAAGCAAGAGCGAGACCCTGTCTCTACTAAAAATAGAAAGAAATGATCTAGACAGCTAAAAATATATATAGAAAAATTAGCCGGGCATGGTGGCGCACGCCTGTAGTCCCAGCTACTCGGGAGGCTGAGGCAGTAGGATCACTTGAGCCCAGGAGTTTGAGGTTGCTGTGAGCGAGGCTGACACCACGGCACTCCAGCCCGGGCAACAGAGTGAGACTCTGTCTCAAAAAAAAAAAAAAGAAAAAAAAGAATGAAAGAGGAAACATAACTAATGACCTCACAGGAAGAAAAAGGAATGTAGGGGATTGCCTTGAGCAAATGTATACCAACATATTAGATAATTTATGTGCAATGGACAAACTACCAAAACTTATGCAAAAAGAAATAGATGATTTGAGTAGACCCATAACAAGTAAAGAGATTAAGTTAGTAATTTTTAAACATCCCACAAAGAAAAGCTCAGGCCCAAATGGCTTTACTGGTGAATTCTATCAAACATTTAAAGAATAAGTAAAACCATTTCTTAACAAACTCTTCCAAAAATTAGAAGAGGGAACACTTCCCAACCTATTCTATGAGGTCAATGTTAACCTGATACCAAAACCAGATAAAGACATCATAAGAAAAAAAAACTATAGACCAACAGCTCTAATGAATATAGATGTAAAAAGTGCTCAAAAAAATACTCACAAACCAAATCTAGCAACATATAGGAAAGGATCATATACCGTGACAAAGTAGGATTTATCTCAGAAATGCAAGCTTGGCTTAGCATCTGAAAATCAATTAATGTAATGCACCATAACAATAATGGACAAAAACTAAATATTAATCTCAATAGATGCAGGAAAATCAAACACCCCCCCATAATAAAAACAATAAACAAAGAATAGAAGAGAGCTTTCTTAAACCTATAAAGGACATCTGCAAAAAAAAAATCCGCAGCCAATATCATGCTTAATAATAAAAGATGGTTGCATTTACCCAACAGGAACTTTTCCCAGTATTTTTTATGATTAAAATAAAATTACAATTTAAAGCATCCCCAAAATAATAATAATAAAAGATGGAATACTTTCCTCCTAAGATCATGAAGAAGATGAAGATGTTCACTTCTATTCAACATTATACTGGAGGTTTTACAAAGCCAATTAGGCAAGTAAAAGAAAGAAGGGGCATCCAAATTGTAAAGTAAGAAATAAACTATCTCTATTTTCAGATGATATGATTGTATATACAGAAAATCCTAAGGAAATGACTGAAAAACAATTAGAACTAATAAACAAGTTTAGCAAGGTTTAAAGGTACAATATCAATGTACAAAAATCAATTGTATTTGTATACACTCACAATGAACAATCCAAAAAATAAAACTAAGCAAACAATTTAATTTCCAATAGCAGCAAAAAGAAAAAAATATTCGGGGGGAAAATTGACAAAAGAAGTGCAAAACTTATATTCTGAAAACTACAAAATTATTAGCCATTGGGGAAAATGCAAATCAAAACCACAATGAGATACTGCTTCACACCTCCTCTCTGGTCTACAATCAAAAAGACAGATATCAGTAAGCATTTGGTGAGGATGTGCAGAAATTGGAATCCTCATAGACTGCTGGGGTAAAATGGTGCACTCACTTTGGAAAACTGTGGACAGCAGAACAGTGCGGCAGCTCCTCAAAAGGTTAAACACAGAGTTACCATATGACCCGGCAATTCTACTCCTAGATATATACTCAAGAGAAATGAAAACATGTCCACACAAAAATCTGTACATGAATGCTCATAGCAGGATTATTCATAATAGCCAAAAAATGGAAACAACCCAAATGTCTGTCAGCTGATGACTGGACAAATAAAATGTGGTATAGCCATACAATGGAATATTGTTCACAATAAAATGGAATGAAGTACTGTTACTTCATGGATACAACATGAATAAACCTTGAAAATATCCTAAGTAAGAGGAGCTAGTCATAAAAGACCACATACTGTACGATCCTATTTATACAAAATGTCCAGAATGGGCAAATCTATAGACCGAAAGTAGATCAGTGACTGCCTAGAGCTCGGGGAATTTGGGTAAATGGAGTGTGGCTGCTGGTGGGTAGGTTTATTTTGGGGGTGATAAAAATGTTCTAAATTTGATTGTGGTTGTACAACTCTCTGAATATACTAAAACCCACTAAATTGTACACTTTAAATAAGTGGATTATATAGTATGTGAACTATATATATATATACATATATATATATATATCTCGCAATAAAGTTGTTATATAAAAAAAGAAATCAGCCAGGCCCAGTGGTTTATGCCTGTAATCCCAGCACTTTGGGAGGCCAAGACAGGAGGATCGCTTGAGGCCAGGAGTTCGAGACCAGCCTAGGCAAAATGGCAAGACCCCATCTCTACAAAAAATATTTTTAAAAAATTAGCCAGGCATGGTGGCACGTGCCTATAGTCCTAGCTACTCAAGAGGCTGAGTCAGGAGGATTGCTTAAGCCCAGGAGTTTGAGGTTACAGTGAGCAATGATCACACCATTGTACTCCAGCCTGGGTGACGGAGCAAGACTCTGTCTCTAAAAAAAAAAAAAACAAAAATAAATCAATATTCCTGTAGTAATATAAAATTTTAATTCAAATTAAAAAGATTAAACCAGAAGAATGGGGCCAATTGTAACAAAAATTTTATTCTACAATGAAAATATAGACACTTTGAAACTTTTAAACACTAAATAGCATGAGTCATCAAAATATATAATACAAAAACTGTTGTAAATACAAAGAGAACTTAAAAATTAAAAAAAGACTCATCATTCTTATCCCAGGAAAGATTAAAGGGACTAAAAATCAGCAAGACTATAGAAGACCCAATTAATAAAATTGATAAGATCAATACAGTAGATAAATTTCAAACTCTATACCTTCCAAAAAAGAAAAAGCATATTCATTCTAGGTATCCTTGGAGCATTTACAGAAGTTAACTCTAATGAAAACTTTGTAAATTCACAAAAGTGGAAACAGCACATTCTTCAAACACAATACAATGAAACCTAATAATAAAGAACTAATACAAAAATTGACACACAAAAAAAGCTGAATTACTAAGAAATAAACTTTTTTTTGCAGTGAAGCCTAGTAGTGTGAAAAATAGACTACCTCTTGAACAATTTTTGTTTCAAAGAGAAATCAAAACTGAAATTGCACTGAGCTATATGCTCCACAAACTCTAAGACCTGGGTGCTCCTTTCAAGTGTTTTGCAAACCATATTTTTCCACAGAAACAAAACTAGATAGACGCTAGATTGCCTTCCCATTATATGTTCCTGGCTCCAGTTGGTGTTAAAACTAATTTGTGTCCTTTTATTTGTTCTTGTACATTTAATTGCGATTTCATTACTTTTTACTTATTTTCCATTTATTTCTAAACCACTGTGATATCTCCTCTTCTATTTTATATATCTTGAAGTTCATTTTCACTGTTTCTGTTTAGAAATTCTAGTATTAAAGGTAATGAATTTTCTACTGATAATAGCTGTGGTTGCATCCAGAAGACAAATATTTTAAAGCTTTTTTCCTGATTATAAAAGTAACACATTATTTTTTTAAATATAGAAATAAGTATTCAGTAATGTATGAATTAGATGAGAAAGCCTGCTGCTTTCTTTAATTCCATTTCCTACTGCACCACACCCTCCACTCCCTTAACTAATTTTACAACTTGATGAATATTCCTTCCAATTTTTTCTAAGCTAGTAAGAGTACATACGTATATAATAATCTGTTTTTAACAGAAATGGAATCACACTTCCATATTTTACATTAAGTTAGTTCTTTTCACTTAAGCATATAAATGGTAACTCTCTGTATTAATACATATAAGCTTCTCTCAATGGCAACATAATGTTCAGTTATATGGCTGTAATTATATGTATTTAACAAATTCTCTATTGATTGGTGTTTCTGTTGTTTCCCATTTTGGATATTACAAACACTGCTACAATGAACGTTCTTACCCATACATCTTTGCACACTTGTACAAGTACGTATTACTACAGGATTTATAATTTTCTCATTCTTATTCCACAGGTACCAAACAAGCTTGTCTAGGATCACAAACAAGGTTGTCTATGACCACAGACTCCATTTTCAAATGGCATAATTGAAGGAACACCAAGAAGTACCTACTTAATATGGTTTTATATGGTTTCAGTATAAGTGGCAATGAGAGACCCCCCCCCAAGAGAGAAACAGGAAGGGAACTGAATGGAATTATCTTTAAAATCGAAGGAAGGAGGATTTCAGGTTTTATAAATGCATAAAACCAAATTTGTAGGTTTCAAATCTTTTGGGGGCACTTCAGACTAACTTCTACCCTACTGACTCTCCTCTCATCAGTCAGTGTAGGTAAAAATTCACATATGTACCACTGTGACTATTCTACTAGCCAATGTGGCTACACAGAAGTAACCACGCACCAGGGAGGCAAAGCCTGAGATAGCACCAGCAAGGACACTTCTGCTCAGCTGTTCTCCCTCCTCTTGCTGTTGCCAAGGGGGCTGTGCCCGCCTGGACTGGGGAGCAGAACAGGGAGTCAATACAACCAAGTAATCCTAGCTAGAGGGGACACAAGGAATAACTAGAGATAACAGAAATTAATTCATTTGAAAATAGAGCTGAACTAGTTTTCTTCAAAAGCTCCAACAGTTTATGCTTCAAAAAACATTAGAAATTAAGTAGATAAACCAGTATAGTCTCATGCCAAGCAAAATCTACCCTGGAATATATGAAAAAATCCTAGTGGGTGCAGGGCAAGGTGTGATGAGAGATACTGTGGGAAAAGGTAGACAGGTAGAAGACCAGGGAGAGTCTTGTGTGTCACATCAAAGAATGTGGACTCTATCCAGGGGGCAGTTGGGACTGGTTTGTGACTTTTTAAGTAGAGAAGTAGCATGATTACTTCTTACTCTTTCTCTCTCTCTTTCTTTCTTTTTTTTTTTTTTTTTTTTTTTTTTTTTGAGACAGGGCCTATTCTGTTCTGTTGCCCAGGCTACAGTGCAGTGGCATCATGATAGCTCACTGCTGCAACCTCAAACTCCTGGGCTCAAGCAATCCTCCTGCCTCAGCCTCCTGAGTAGCTTGGACTACAGGCTCCCACCACCACATCCAGCTATTAATAATTTTTCTATTTTTAGTAGAGACAGGGTCTCATTCTTGCTCAGGCTGGTCTCGAACTCCTGAGCTCAAGCGATCCTCCTGCCTCGGCTCCCAGAGTACTAGGATTACAGGCATGAGCCACTGCACTTGGCCACTTTTTACTCTTAAAGCAATGGCTGTGAACAGTAGGATGGAGAAAGGAAATTGGAGGCAGAGAGAACACAAGAGAGACTATAGCAATACTCCAACAGAGAGGCAAGGAGGACCAGCACCGATGGTGGCAATGAGAGTAGAGAATCTGGTTCTTAGCGAGAGAAACTAAGCGGGGAGCGTAAGATGACACCCAGTTTCATGGTTGGATAAATGTTTTCTTACCTATAAAATGAGGATAATATTCAACCAGGCCATTGCAAAGATTATAAAAGTGGATATGTTTAAAGTTAACTTATATACCGTCTTTGTTGCAGCAAAGATTTAATGCAGCTTAGAGTATCAGATGTTGTTTTAGTCTGTTCGTCCTACTGTAACAGAACACCTGACACTGGGTAATTTACAAAGAAAGAAATGTATTTCTCACAGTTGTGGAGACTGAGAAGTCCAAGATCAAGGTGCTGGCATCTAGTGTCTGGTAAGGATTTTCTTGCTGTATCCTCACATAACGGAAGACAGAAGGGCAAAAAGGAGACGAACACGGTGTCCTCACATGGCAGAAGAGCAGAAGAGAGTGAACCACTCCTGCAAGCCCTTTCCATAGCAGCACTAATCCATTCGTGAGGGCAGAGCCCTCCTGACCTAAACATGTCCCATTAGGCCCCATCTCCCAACACTGTTGCTTTGGGGATCGAGTTTCCAACACATAAATTTTGGGGGACACATTCAGACCATAGCAAATGTAAAAACACAGTAAAATGTCCCACCAATGTGAGCTATTCCGGTTTTTTTATCATTAGCATTGACACATCCATGAATGCCTGTGAGTTTGCCATGCTGTGCCCGGTGGGGCAGAGGGACAGCTCAGTCGGCTCTGCCCAGCAGGTGATCCCAAGGCCAAGTTTTATCAAACAAATCTGGGAGTTGTGAGCTCAGTGGGTCTGAAATCAGGGCACTCACTGTGAGTCAGACACTGTGCCAGACACATTGTACGTGTTTATCTCATTTAATTCTCAGAGCAAACTTGCAAGGATATTAATTTTAAAAAAGAAAACACTTTACAGATGAGAACATTCAAGGCTTTCGGAGGTTAATTAGCCTCGTCAGTGGGAGTCAGAGGGTCCCCTACTGACTTCTCTGTGCTTTTGCAATGATGCATAACCCTCTGTGTCTGCAAGGGCAGAGCTGCGGTTCACTAGAAATATGTCCCCAGCAGCTCTGCCCAGCTGCAGCCCACAGAGGGGTCGAAGGCTGCCTGGTGGGGGGAGGCATGTATAGCTGTGGGGCTCCGTGGGAAGAAGAAAGCCCAGTCTCCTCTCTACGTGGGTTATTCATTCTCTCTTTCCTTCAGCCTCAGGCAGCCCCAGGGTCCCTCCCTTCCCCTGGCAGCACCTTGATGGCAGCTTTCACACTCTTCTCAGTGGACAGCCCTATTCCCAAAGTGACACTGATCCCCGCTCGCCCCTCAGGGGCCTTGCTCAGCTGCAATGTCTTAGCTGCAGTGGGACCTCTCCCTACCAAGTCTACAACTCTCTAATGAGGCTCACAAAACCAGGGTATTGAATTTTCAGTTCCTTGCATGTGAGTTATGTGGAAGGACTTTGGGGTTGTCACCATCCATCATCCCTCCAGCATCATCTTTAAAGGAAAAAGATGCTGCTGAACCAATTAAGCATTTAAGAAAATTCCCCCATGTCACCTTGAACTAGTCACCTACTCTGACCTTTGACAGCCAGCCACCTCTCTGGCTCCCAACTTGGCTTAATCCTAAATGTGGGGTATCTGGCTGCCCCAGGAGTGGTCCTGTTGGGTAAATCCTGTTAAGACTCCCACAGTTCACACATGGTGGGCTGCCTCTCAACCATAGCTTGGCTCTATGCCAGGACCCCTTGTACTGACCTGGCCCAACCTTGATTTTGCTTCTACCAAGTCCTCTGGTGCTTAAAATCTGGTTTCCTGCTTAAAATCCTTCAGTGACTCCTACCACAATTAGGGTAAAATCTAAACGCTTCCAGGCAGCCTGCAAGGCCTTCCAGAACCTGGCCTGGGCTGCCTTGCCAGGCCCAGCCACACCCCCACTGCCCACCCCAACCTGCCCTGCATTGTGCATTCCAGACTGTGGCTTCAGACTTACAGTCACATATCATTCTGCCATTTGCTTTTTTCACTTACCATATCATCGACATCTGGCTATGCCCACATGTTTAGGTTCATACTCGACACTTTATATGCATGATCTCACTTAATCCACCCACCAAATCTATGAGACAGGGATAATTATACTGGTTTTACAATAAAAGAAATGGAGCCTGAGAGATTAAGCAACTTGTTCAAGGTCATTACTCAGGCTAGGCCATGATCCCCTCCACCAAGCACCCAACCAGGCAGCTCCTAAGGTGACCAGCAAGCACAGGACAGGCAGGGGCTATAACTAGTCTCTCACAGTCTAGCAGCTGGGACCTCGGGGACCCTCAAGTGGAGGCAGGAGAGGAAGCCAGGCTTGTCAGAGGTGTGGCTGGGGAAACTGGCCCATGGTGACCAACTCATCCCGTTTAGCCCAGGACTTTTCAGGTTTGGCACTGAAAGTCCCACATTCCAGGAAACCTGTCAGTCCTTGTCTTAAAACTGAAAGTTCTGCATCCCAGGAATATCTCCCCTCTCAGTTTCAAGCAAATGGGGTTGGTCATTCAACCTAAGTCAGGTCAGTTTCTGTGTCCCTCAGATAAGGTGGCCAGGACAGGCAGTGCTCCTGGGGATTTGCTCAGAGGCAGCATTAACGCTACAATTCAGATAATCAAACTGTACAAGACATCCATCCAGGCACAGACCCAGCTGGAAAATGGGGCAGAGGGAAAAGAAGCGCCCACTATCGGCAAGGACTGGCCAAAGTCAGGCAGGATCAGAGCAAGGCAGAGGCCAGAGGGAACCCTCAAGTCCAAACCTTTGGCTACCTTATTTGCAGTTGTCTTCCTGGTTTCTAGCATAGCACCTGGCACATACCAAGTGCTCAATGCATACTGAATGCATGAAAGAAGGAATATATGCCTGGGCCGTCACAATTAAATATCAGACCTCAAGCAGCTAGAACAGAGCCTCACACCACCAGTGGACCCCAGCTCAATGGTGCAACTGCTGACAAGTCGGATCCATGGGAGAAGATGCAGAGGGCCAGGAGGGAAACCTCACAGGAGACAGGGCTGTGCCAGAGAGAACAACCTATCTATCCTGCAAGGCTGGAGGGCCCTGCTGCCAGGCTCAGCTTGCTGGGGTTTCTGGGGGAAGAGGCTGCCCTTTCAGGATCCCACCATTCTGCCTTCTCTCAGGAGAGACCCAGCCTTCAGCAAACACAGCCAGGAAAGCAAGGCTTTCCCCAAGGCCTTCTCCAAAAGACTTCATCCGGAGGAAGTGTTCATCATTAGCCAAAACTCAAGACTAGTCGAGCAGGGTTTCCACTGGGCAATCACTTCCAACTTGTAAAGAGCTTTTTACTGTAATTATTCCAGCGGCTACAGGAGGGATCCCTGCGGTCCAGCCCAGGAAGCAGCAGCATCGCCATCTTGTGGCTCTTTTGAGAACACCACGGGGCCGTGTCAGCCCTTCACTGGGCGTGTGCAACCCGCTCCTAAGAATTCACAACTTTGGATCTCTTGATAAGAGTATCTGCTCCACTATTGTACAATCTGACCCACTGCCCAACCTTTACAAGGATCAAGAGACATAACATCAATCCCCAAATTCAGCGTGGATTCAATGACATGTAACCTTTGACTCAAGAGTTCCCAGAGAAAATGCACATTTGCTGAGCTAACCAGTGCACAGTACACAGGTGCAGATTAGAGAACAACACTACTTCACAAGCCCTCCATCCCCTAACTATGGAGCCAGGCCTTTCTTGCTCATAAAAGGAAATACTGATTCTTTTTTTAACTAAATGGTCTGTTCATTCATTTAGCAAACATTTATTGAGTGCCTGTTACATGCCAGGCCCTGTACAAGGTGCTGGATGTACAGCAAAGAGGAAAACAAATGTGGTTGCTGTCTGCCATGGTGCTTAGTCTAGTGGAGGTGGTAACATAAATCAAATAATTACTGAAATAATAATGCCCTGGAGAAAATGCTAAGAAGGACACAAGGGTTGTGAGCCAGTGTGCTGGGACAGGAAGTGTGATGTAGTCCAGGGAGTCCGATAAGGCTCCTCCCATGATGTGTAAGCTGAAAACTGTAAATCTGAATTCTCTTCCAGGAAACTCAGAGAGAACAGGAGCTTTCAGGCATTGTATTGACAAGCCTGCTGGGAGTTGATTGCTGGGAACAATAGGATTTGAATTGACCCCAGTATTGGGGGTGTTTTATCTGGTTCCCTTTCACTCCCCCATCACCCTACACACACACACACACATACACACACACACACACACACCCATGCACAATTGATTTCTCATCTCTTTGTGCTGAAGAGGAATTAAATTACATGCAGATGAGAAATGAAGTCTATAGAGCCATGCTCAGGGAAGAGCCGAAAGGTTCTTTAAAAGAAAACCTTATCTCTGAGGTTCAGATGAGCTGGGCCTGTAGAACAGCAACTGAGGCTGCCCCAGGGCAGTGAGTCTCTAGCCCGAGTCCCTCATGGAAGGGAAGATGAAGTTACAGCTCGACACAATTGGGAGACTTCACAGGTATAGAAACTCAGACTTGAAAGGGACCTTAAATCTCACCCTGTCCAGATGTTTGAAAGAGGATGGTGGAATACAGGTGAGTCTTGGAATCAGACAGACATGGATCCTAATCCCAGCTACAGCACAATTTGCTCAATTAACTTCTCTGAGCCATTTTATCATCTGCGAAATGAAACCAAGAATCTCTATGCTCCAAGGAGGCTCAAGCTCTATTTTGGTCCCAAGATTGGGCTCCTTCCCCTGGAAGCCCTGCTCTCCCTGCCCTGCATGATAGGGGACCCTTGTGCTAAACATCATTGGTTCTTTCTTTCTGAAAAACAATAACTCAACATTCAAGACTTTAAATTTGCATTAATTTTGTAAAGAATAGATTTTTTAACATGCTTATCTTCCATGCTGATATAAATGTATATAAAACATTGAATAAATAAATTGGTGGAAAGGGACAGATCATCCTTACAGAAGAATACCAACTAATAAATACACAAGGAATGTTGGAAATAGAAAATCACCATTAGGCAAACACCACCGTATAATTGTTGCAAGCGAGATACTTACTAAATACAAATAGGAAAACGGTAACTTAGTGGTGAAGAAACCTGGCAGACACCCCTTTACCAAGAGATCAATGTTAACGTCACAAGTAGTGAGACATATCAACACCAGTGATATTCTTGCCAAAAATGCATAATCTCAATCTAATCATGAGAAAACACCTGAGAAACTTAAATTAAGGGTCATTCTACAAAATAACTGACCAGTCCTCTTCAAAAGTATCAAGGTCATGAAAGACAAAAATAAAAGATTCTGGGCCAGGCGCGGTGGCTCACACCTGTAATCCTAGCACTCTGGGAGGCCGAGGCGGGTGGATCGCTCAAGGTCAGGAGTTCAAGACCAGCCTGAGCAAGAGCGAGACCCCGTCTCTACTAAAAATAGAAAGAAATTATCTGGCCAACTAAAAATATATACAGAAAAAATTAGCCGGGCATGGTGGCACATGCCTGTAGTCCCAGCTACTCGGGAGGCTGAGGCAGGAGGATTGCTTAAGCCCAGGAGTTTGAGGTTGCTGTGAGCTAGGCTGACGCCACGGCACTCTAGCCTGGGCAACAGAGTGAGACTCTGTCTCAAAAAAAAAAAAAAAAAAGATTCTGAGAAACTCTCACAGATTAGAGAAGACTAGGAAGACTTGACAACTAAATGCAATATGGAACTAGATTAGATTCGGGGCCAGGAAAAAAAAAAAGACATTAGTGGAAAAACTGATGACATTCAAATAATGTCAATTAGCAAATATTGTATCAATGTCAATTTTATTGTGTTATTTAGGTATGAAAAGAACCCATAGGAACAATTTAAACAATACAGAAGATATACGTACTATTATATATCAATTAAAAAAAACAAAAAAATACAGAAGAGTGCAAAGTAGAAGGGCCTCTCCCAAAGTCCTACTACCTCCTCCAGGAAACCACTGTTAGCAGCTTGGTGTTTTTACATTTATATAAAACAATAAAAATAAATATACATATTTATATGTCTTACATGCATATACATAAATAGAATCCTACTCTATATATATTTATTTCCATAATATGCTATCTTCACTCAACAATGTATCTCTATCTTTCCATATTTATCTGCCTTGATCTTTTCCATGGCTGTACTGTATAATGATCTATAACTATTTAACCAATTGCAGATTTGTCTCCAGTTTTTCCATATTATAAATAATATTTCTATTTTTAAAAAAAACCTATGTATATATGTTGTATATATGTGAATATAGATATTTCTATAGGATAGTCTTAGAAGGAAAGAAGTTGAATCAAAGTAAAGAAAAATTTAAATCTCAATTACACTTCCACCAACAATGAATGAAAGTGTCTCTTTCCCATATCCTGAAAAATAAAAAATATCACTAGCATTTTTTAATTTTTCCAGTAAAGTGGACAGAACATTAATTATGGATTCTTTAGCCTACCTGAATGTCACTCCGAGGCCTCTGTATACACTACAAAGGAACTAGGGGTGCCTTGAGTGAATTTCAGTCTCTGCTTGGTGGTCAAGTTACTTCAGCTTCCTGGTGGCAGCCAGTCTCCAGGATGGCCCCCAGTGACCCCTGTCTACCAGTGTTCATGTTCTTGCGAAATCCCCTCCCACACTGTATCATGGTTGGTTTGGGTGACCAGAATATGGCAGAAGTGATGGCACGTGGCTTCTGAGGCTATTCCATAAAATGGCTCATAGTTTCCCCTTGTTCTCCCTCGGATCATTAGCCCTGGTGGAAGCCAACCACTATGTTGAACGGACACTCAGGACCCTATGGAGGCTCATCAATTCTGCACCATGAAGAACTGAGTCCTCCTGCCAACAGCCATGTGAGTAACCTGTCTTGAAAGCAAAGTATCCAGCCCCCGTCTGGCCTTCAGATGACTGCACCCCAAGCCATCATCTTGACTGCAACCTCATGAGAGACCCAAAATTAGAACCAGCCAGCCAGCTAAGCCACTCCCAGATCCCTGATGATCAGAAACTGCATAAGATAACTAATGTTTATTATTCTAAGCCATTAAGTTTTGGAGTAATTCCTTGTGCATCACCCTCTGAGCCACACCTTCCTCATCTGTAATACAGAAATGGTAATGATAATTAGAATGCCCACTTCAGAGAGGATGCAGATGTAGCGCCTGCCACCGCCTGGCCCCTGGGCATTAGTCTTCCCCTCTCTCTTTGGGAGGGAGGGCCTTCTGACATGCTGGTAGGCCTGAGTAAACAGAGAGGAGTATTTGAATTGCAATGCCTTTGACCTTTTCATTTAAAAATGCCTGTCAAATCAGCTTCTCATTCATTTAGACACATTATTCTGGGAATGAAGCAGGGAGTGAACTTCATTGCAATGTGTTCCTTGCCCTTTTATGTGATGAAATTATAAAAGCAAACAGTCTTGTTGCTCCAGTCTTCGGAGAGCTGCCAAACCCCTCTCTGGGTGATCAGGGAGTGGCTGCCTGGGACCCCGGCCAGGGACAAGCTAATGTGGAAGGCCCACGGGTCAGGTTCCACCCAGGCTGTGTGGCTACTCTCCACGCAGCCATCTGGTGGCCACAGTCACAATTGCAGCTTTCGCCTTCAGCAGGATGGAGATGTCTCTCCCTTCATCTTTGTTACCAACTATGTCTCCCCTCCCAAATGAGAGGGCGATGCTCTTTCTGTTTAGTCGTCCACACCCAGGAACTTGAGCAAATTTCCAGGGAAGGAGTCTGTCTTAGTCAGTTTGGGTTGATATAACAGAAGTACATAGATTCAGTGGTTTATAAACAAGGAAAATGTATTTCTCACAGTTCTGAAAAGTGGAAATCTGAGACCAGCGTGCCAGCATGATCAGGCTCTGGTGAGGGTCCCTTTCTGGGTTGCGGACTGCCGGCTTTTCTTGGTATCCTCACATGGTGGACACAGCAGAGGGAGCCGGAGCAAGCTCTCTCAGGTCGTTCCATGAGGGCACTAATGCCACCCATGAGGCTCCCCCACCATAACTTAATCACCTCACAAAGGCCTCCCTCCTAATACCCTCACACTGGGGGCTAGGGTTTCAACTTATAAATTTGGGGGCGACACAAACATTGAGTTCATCACACAGTCAGAACATGTTAAATAGGACCACTCTGAGTCTTACTCAAAATTATTCCTCAGACCAGCTGCCAGCTAGAGCCCAGGTTGGAGTCTTTGTATGACCCCCAGCCAAGCTCCCTACTCCCCCCAGGACACATTTCCTGGAGAGAGGAGTGACCTCTGTGCCTGTCTTTGTTCTTTTTTTTTTTTTTTTTTTTTTGAGACAGAGTCTCGCTCTGTTGCCCGGGCCAGAGTGAGTGCCGTGGCGTCAGCCTAGCTCACAGCAACCTCAGACTCCTGGGCTTAAGCAATCCTCCTGCCTCAGCCTCCCGAGTAGCTGGGACTACAGGCATGCATCACGATGCCCGGCTAGTTTTTTCTGTATATATTTTTAGTTGGCCAGATAATTTCTTTCTATTTTTAGTAGAGACGGGGTCTCACTCTTGCTCAGGCTGGTCTCGAACTCCTGACCAGATCTGCCTAATTCTAAACCTTGCGTTCTTTCGGCACTCTATATTGTCTTTATATATATTTTTTTTTAATTTTTATTTATTTATTTATTTTTTGAGACAGAGTCTTCCTCTGTTGCCCGGGG
>CM052436.1:177924765-177950517 GCA_028533085.1 Varecia variegata
GGATCACCCCAACTTAATAAAAGTGGGAAAAATTGGGTAGACGGGGCTCAGAATTTGGTGGTGAGACCCCTCTGAGCCCGCCAGCAAATAAACCTTGATTCTCCGAAAAAAAAAAAAAAAAAAAAAGAGTATCTCAGGGTCCTAATCTATAGGAAATCCAGGTCGTGTTTTTATGGGTGTTGCAAGGCCTCCTAAGAAGACTTGTGAAGGATACCTGAGCACATTGCTTGGGGCTAACTTAAGCTACCCCACAGAGGAAAAAAGGAAAAGATTGCATTAGATCAGGAAATCCTAAGAACGCAGATAGTTTACCTGGACCTTAGAAGAGTTAAGTGATAGTGGGCTCTGGTCAGAGAAAGAAAAAGAACAGTGAAAGGGAATTAGGAGCAAATGAAGAATTAAAATGGTAGAGAACAGAGCTGTGTAAGACACGAACAGAGGTAAATGTTCAGCAAAGGATAAAGACAGTGACCATGGATTTAGAAGGAAAAACAGAGCAGTGGAGTCCCCAAAGCAAAGAGATCAAAGTTCCAAGAAGGAATAAGCTGACAGCAGCCTCAAAAGCTGCAGAGGGCTCAAATGAGACGAGCACCTTAGAGTATCCAGTGGATTTGGCAACATGGAAGCCACCCGTGACCTCCCTAGAGTCACTTCAGTAAAGCAGTGACAGCACAATCCAGATTGCAGTGCATTGAGGAAGGGATGGGAAGTGAGAAGATGGACCCATTGAGTGTAGAAGAGGATTCTTGGGCAGACTGGTTGGGAAGGAGGAGAGAGAAAGGAGAAAGTAGAAGGTGGCTGCTGGGAGACATATGAGCATGCCCTAGAAGACCTTTGCTCACCTCCTGTGTATAAGGCGGGTCACTTGTTCTTAGGGCCAGAAGTAATTGGAGAGAGAAAGGGGAGTCCCCACTTCCTGTACCAGCCTCCACTGAACCCTGGTTCCCTGGGGATTTGTATAAATTATGCACAGTAATAGAACTCTGTGCCCATACTGTTTGCAAGATGTGTGCACGGGGTATGATAACAACAATAGCCACCATTTATTGAGATCATATTTATGCAAAGCAAAGAGCTTTACATAAATTATCCCATTTAATCCTCACAACAACCCCGTATGGTAGGCCTTATTATTTTCTTCAATTTGGAAATGATAAAACCTGAGACACAGAGTGCTTAATTACCTGCTACAGGTCACCCAGCAAATGCATGCAGCATCAGGATTCAAACTCATGTTCATCATACTCCAACACCTGTGCTCCCAACTGTTAGTGCCAGAGTCCCTCAAGCTGGACTCTGTGAATCACAGACGTCAGGCTCATGTGGGGAGCTTTTAAAACGTGCAAATCCCCAGGTTCCACAAGAGATATACTGACTTATTTTTATGAAAATTGGAGCCCAGGATCTGAAAGCTCAAATGATCCTGTCAAGTTCTGCAAATGATTCCTATGCTCACGGAAGTCTCCCTAGGTAAAGTATTTACCTCCTTGCTGTTTGAGCTGCCTGTAGCTGGTCTTCACCCACATTAGGATTCTCACTCTTCCTGAGGATAAAGATAATCTGGGCTGCTTGTGTGAGATAAAGTAGCTTCTCAGGCTTTAACCTGGACCTGTTAAATGAGGGTCTCCAGTGGAGAGGCCTGGTAGTCTGTTATATATATTTAGCAAGTTCCCCAGGC
Organism: Varecia variegata; assembly: GCA_028533085.1. Taxonomy (NCBI): domain Eukaryota; kingdom Metazoa; phylum Chordata; class Mammalia; order Primates; family Lemuridae; genus Varecia; species Varecia variegata. Next base: position 177,926,444 of record CM052436.1, read on the forward strand.
AATTCTTATCTTCAGAGAAGACTGAGAAACACTGTTTTGTTATTCACAGCTAAAAGTATTCTAAGTGCTACCCTGGGCTCTAATTTAGGTTCTATCACCTAATCACTCTATGCCTCATTTTCCTATAAAATGAGCATATATATGTCTGCCTGGTAGAGCTGTTGTGAAGATTAGATACTGTACCAATTAGGAGGACAACTGCCCACGTATGACAAAAACAAAGTAACAATGGCTTGAACAAAGGGGGTTATTTTTCCCTCAGCTTAAAGTCTGGAGGTAAGCAATCCAGGGCTGGTATGAGGTCTCTAACCATTAGGGAGGAAGACTCTTGCTACCTGACCGTCTGCCCTTTCTTCATTAACATATTGCCTCTTGGCACAAAATGGCTACTGAGGCTGTAGCCCTTTTTTCTACACCCCTGAGTAAAATGAAGAGAAAAGGGGATGCACCTCCCACCCAAGTCAGAGTTCCTTAAGGAGTGTTTCTGGAAGGTCCTTGGGACAGTTCCTGTTTATACCACATTGACCGGAACATAGTCAGACAGGCACATCTAGTTGCAAGGAAGGCTAGAAACTAAATATCTTGTAGTTCAGGATCAGATCTTTGCCATCCCAAATAAACCAGGCTTCTGTTATTTTTTTTTTTTTTTAAGAAGGAGAGAGAGAATAAATATTGATGTCACAGCCACAAGAATGTGACTCCACAGATTTCTTACTGCAGGGAGCTAAGAGCACCAGCTGCTGTCCTTTAAAATCCACTGGCCATGCCTCCCTGGAGATGCACCCCACCAATGACTGAGTGCAGTGAGGTACCAAGCCAGACCCAGTCCTGAAAGACAAGGGACTCCTTTGTTGGCTGACTTTGGCTCAAGGACTCCCTGATAGCCTTTGCTAGGCTGCACCTTCCTTAGACTGCATGGCCCTCTGGAATGCTATCAATCCAACCTCCCTTCCTCCCTCCTTCCCTCGGGGCTGTTGGCTGTTCTGGCCTTCTCTAGCTTCCTCCCAATTTCCTGTCACACAGGCATTTCCCCTAGTAAAATACTTGCACATTTAATCCCGTCTTGGTCCCTGCCTCTCGAAGTACCTGACTAGCAAAATTAGCAAAGTAATTCACAGTCGCTAGCACACATGCAATAATGCACGTAACACTTGTGGAACTCGATCACGGGCATGCAGTAGACACTTAGGAAATAAGAGCTGTGTGGTGACAACGGTGGTGGTGGAGGAGAAGGAGGGAGGAGTACAGTGCCAACTCTGGAGAAAAGGATGTTTTACAGGGAAGGGAGACATAGGGTCTCAGGCAAACCACTCTGTTTGATCCTCCCTCACCCCCAGTTTATTTCTATTATAGTAATATCTGGTTAAAATCAGCACCGAAGTCAGTATGAAGGGGGGGGCATAGACTCTAGATAATTGCCATCACAGGGCAACTGAACTGTTAGTAGTTAACACCAGCCATTTCAAGTAATTTTTCAACAAAAAGAAAGGTAGGGAAAAAAGCAGCAGGGCAGGCCCTAAGACAAAATTGCACAAAAATAAACCCAATGTCCTGACCAACTCTGGTTCTCAAAACACTGACCAGAAATTACTTATCATGATAACCTAAGAGCACTATTTCCATGAGAAAGTTTTCAGTGTGGAAGCTAAAGCACACACAAATCTCTATAAAAATAATAAAAAGTTCCAAGGAGAAAACACAGAGTGAGAGAAGGTGCAATGGGGCAAAAGGTGGATGTGAATCTGTACATGACCCAAAAGTCCCAAGGGACTTCACTAATGTTATGTACCTGGCACATAGTAGGAGCTTAATAAGTGGTGCTTGCCCAGATAAATGAATGGCTCACTCATGGCTGTAGCTCATCATTTACCATTCATTAAAGAAAGATTTGTAGAAAGCCTACTATGTGCCAGGCTCTGCCTTAGGCGCTGAGGATGTCACAGTGAACAAGACAGTTGAGGTCCTTGCCCCATCATCCTTCTGCAGAGAAATCTTTGCAGGCATTTTATGTGGACCCCTCTACCTCTGTCTTTCTATGTTTGTGGATTGAACGGGAGCCCACATCTATCAGATTTAAAGCCCATACTAATTACTTCTGAAATACAGGCAGTCCCTGGGTTACAGACAACCTGACTTACGGTGTTCCGTACTTACAAACAAGCTCCCAAGGCTCCCCATAAGGATAATTTATAATTAAATAATTAAAGTAATAATTCAAGAACTAGTTTCTTCTGTGCATGTAAACAAACCCACATGGCCTAAGCAGCTCCTTGGTGCAGCATCTTTAAGCTAGCTGCTAGTCTCATAGATAGAGAAGCAGCTAATAGGAAAACACAAGAACACAAAGAATCAGAAGATCCAGAGCCAAGAAAGTTTATGACTAAAGAATTAGTTGAAGCCTTTCGTCTCACTGAAGCAAGATTAGCTGAGCTTGAGGAGCAAGACACTAACATTAAGCGGTTAACAAAGGTTTACCATGCCGTTAGTGAGAACATCAGCTACTACAAGGCCATTTATGATATTTTTAAAAAACGCTGTGCAAACAGTCCTACATACATTTCTCAAGAAACTGACTTCAGTGGTAAGCTCCCCTCCTCCAGCAAGAATCAAACCCTGATTCTGCAGCACCCACTCCATCCTCTCCAGCACCATCTCCATCATCACCTTCTGATTAATGTTAGTCTACCTTCTTGCCTCAAAAATGCCCTTTCCTGTAAGACATTGATGCAGCATTAGCTCAGTGTTGACCTTTAATACCCTTTTTTGAAATTTCTCCTACTTCCTATCTAAACTTTTTGTATGAATTTGTTTTTATGTTCTGTTTGTTTGAATTAAAAGTAAGAGCACAACAGTTTCTGTAACTTATCATTACAGTACTGGGCTGTTATTATTATTATTTTGCAGTATTACACTGTATTATTATCACATATGAGCCATTACAGTAGTTATTATTATTGCTATATATGCACTTGTCCTCAGGGATCCAAATGACATACACATCAGACCTAAAGACGTTCTCAGGAATGTATCTTGTCCATAACCTGGGGAACACGTGTCCTTTCTCACTCTTGGAAACCAAGTTGACTCACTCCTGTAAAATTATCCCTGATGCAACCTTAGATTTCTATTGGCTTCCACATTAGTCATCTATTGCTGTATTAGAAATTATCCTCAACCTTAGCAGCTTAAAATAACAAGCATTTATTATCTCACCGAGCTAAGGAGTGACTTAGCTGTATGGTCTGGCTCATGGTCTCTCATGAGGTTTCCACCAAGGTGTTAGCTGGGGATTCAGTCTCTGAAGCCTTGATGGGGGCTGGAGGATCTGCTCCCAAGGTGGTGTACTCAAATCACTAGCAATTTGATGCCGGCTGTTGGCAGTAGGCTCAGTTCTGTACTACGTGGGTCTCTCCTTAGGGCCCCTGATGACATGGCAGCTGGCTTCCTGCAGAGCATATGATCTGATAGGAAGAGAGAGACAAAAACAGAGACAGAGAGATCAAGAGAGAAGCTATAATGTCTTTTATAGCCAGATTTGGGAAGTAGCATACCTTAACTTCTCCTGTATTCTGTTGGTCACACAGACCACCTCTGGTACATTGTGGATGGGGACTAGACTGGAAGTGAACCCAGGAGGTGGGATCACTGGGGCCATCTCAGAAACCGGTTACCACAGTCTCCAAGAACAGCTCCCTCTCCCCAGACTCCACCCACACCCTAGGGGGGGAGCTGTGCAAATTTCGCTGTTGGAAAATACAGACACACAGAGCAAACAGTGAATTTACTCTGCTCTGGAAATCCATGTTTTGAACCCAATAGAACTGCTTTCCCTCAATAACACTTTAGTGTCATGCCATAGGCCTGCATAGAAGGGCATCATAGGAAACAGCTTCAAGTAAGTCATCGCTGTATTTGTGTCACTTGTTCAGTTAGTGGACCCACAGGAAAAATATCTTTCTGGTCTCAGAGTCAGGAAAAGTTGGGCTTCTCCTGAATAATTACTCTTTTCTCCTATTTAAAATCTGGAATTTTGTTACCAGGAACGTTTCCCTGTTTACTTTGGCTGTTCAGAAGCTTGGAGCCAAATGTGTCATCAATCTCCTTGAGCTAATGTCATCCTGGAGTTACTTCTTCTACTTGTTCTCTATTTTCTCCAAGTCCCTCAACTTTCCATCTTATCCTTTTGTATATTTTTCACTTTTGTAATTTCTCTCAAAGCTTTTGTGGGTTGAGGTGGAGTTTAAACACACAATAAAATTAAAGTTTTTGCCCAAAAGACTGATGACCTGCATTACACATGCCATCTAGTGGTGAGAGAAACAACTGCCAGAACAGCAACCTCCCTGATTTTTCAGATTTGTCTTTGCCAAGGAACCTGAAATAGTGGGCAAGGGGAGAGGAGGGTGACCAGGACTCCTCTCTGTGCTTTATTGGAATTGAGACTGCCAAGGATTAAAGAGATTCCAGGCAGGGCCAAGGAGCAGGTGATTCAATGGCTGGAATCTGTAGAAGCAGCCAAAAAATTGTGAAGACATTGCAAGTGAGGAAGGCACTAGCAGTGGAAGGGTTAAGTAAAAAGTGTTAGAAAAAAGTAAACAATGAAAATTGACCAGATTCAAGCAAATTATCCCTTGAAAGGTGCTTAATGTGGGTTGATTGCAGATGTAACCAGCCATTTTTTAAACATTCACATTAACTGAAGGAAGAAGCTTAGAGTCTAATGTTTTCATTTTACTTGTGAGAAAAATGGAGCACAGAAACATGGAGCACCTTGTCCAAGGTCATACAGCCTTTTAGTCACAGGTCCAGGGTGATGCCTAGGCCAGTCCTCTTTCCCTAGCACCATCCTACCCCTAATCATATGAAGCAGATGCTCATCTGGGCTTTCATTTTGCACATAGGGTTTCAAAATAAAAATAAGATAATCACAAAAATGCTGGCTCCAGCATGTTTCCAAGGAATTATTACTCATTGGTTTTGCAGCTGTCCCTTGACACATCCCCAAAATGTCAGGATGGAGGAGGTGGTTATGAAGCAGTTTCATTAACCTTCACTACATGGCCAAAACCATCAGTTCACAGTGATGGAAAAAGATTCCAGAAGCCAGTGACAATAGGTGAGGGAGCCCCAGGCTGGGGAAGAGAAGTTAAGTCCATTCATCTACTCTGCAACGTAACATCTGCTCTGGGCCAGGTTTTGGACAGGATGCTGGGGTGGCAGTAACAACAATGTGTTGGCATCTCTGGAGCCATACACAATCCATTCGTCTGTACCCTAACGTGTGTTCTTGGGCATAGCTTCAGCTAAAACTGAGATTTTAGCTGAAACGTGGCTTGGATCCAGGGGTACTCTGAAGACTCAGGGTCTATAGTCTCAGCCTGAGTGTCTTGAAAACAGCCTGGAGTCAGAGACCACTGAGGAGCCTGGAGATATTAATTAGGAACTTGAGACATTACCATACTGGACAGCACAAACATAGAATTTTAATCATCTCAGAGAGTTCTATTGGACAGCTCTGGCCAGAAGTGCCCTTTCCGGGATTTTCTGCTTCTCTGAGTGCTACCAGTTCTTCCAGCCCCTTCAAAGACTGATATAAGCAGAGACTGATATGAGTCACTGGTTTCTGGAAGAGGCAGAGCCCCAGTACAATGGCTATTCCAGATCTGCTATCCTCAGAGGTACAAATGACACACCAGACATACAGGGCATCTGGAGTTCAACTCCTTAAACATTTCAGGCTTCTGTTCTGGTAAAAGGAACAGAAGGAATACTAGGGGGTTCAACCTTTAAGGTCAGAAAAACCTAGGTTCCTATCTCAGGTTCCCCATTACTAATGGGGTGATCTTTGGGCAAGGCTTTTGGGCACAAGTTTGCTTGTTTGATTGTTATGAGGGTTAACTGAGATGATGGAAGAGACAGTGTCTTGCTCATGGTAAGTATAGATTTCTTACTCATTTCTTCTTGCCCTTTTGTATGCTAATCTCCCCTCTGCCAAGAATAGGAGCCACAGGTCACCTTCTCATCAGGTGACAGGTGGAGGCTAGTCATGTCTAGCTGTTCCACTCATTCTCCCAATGTATATTTATTATGAAGGCACCAACTGCTGGCCTTAGGTTGTGCATCATACAGAGATAGAACACAAGCCCCTGAGAGAAGGAGCTCACTATCTCATGGAGAGACTGATAGACAAACCGATAATTATACTGTTTCATTATTACTATTATTTGTAGAGATGGGTTCTCACTATGTTGCCCAGGCTGGTCTTGAACTCCTGGCCTCAAGCAATCCTCCTGTCTCAGCCTCCCAAAGTACTGGGATTACAGGCATGAGCCACCATGCCCAGCCTAAACCAATAACTGTATAGCGGGGAGACCAGAACTTTGAGAATATGCAGGGAGAGAGTACAGAGGCGGAGATATTTCAACCAAGACAGAAAGGGTGAATAAGTTTGCCTGCTCAGCAAGCACACGGGAGAGGGCATCCTAAGCAGAGATAACAGCACATGCAAAAAAGGAAGACTGGAAAGCAAGGTAAATCCAATTATGAAGGTCCTTGAGCCCTGGGCTGAGTTTGAACTAAAACTTGTAGGGGACACAAAGCCTCTAAGAGGAAGTAAAGTCATCATATTTCAGTATTGAAAATATTTCCATATTGCTAGTGTGGGGGGTGGTTTAAAGAGGTAAGGCTGAAAAAAGGGAGGCCAGCCTCTCTATGTTCCAATCTTCCCCTACTTCACTGTGTTCCAGCCGCAAGGGACTTCTCTTGAGTTCCTTGCATGACAAACCATCAAGCTCTTTCCTGCCTCCGAGTCTTTGCATTTGCTGTTTCCTCTGCCTGGAACACTTCTCATGGCTGTTACAGAGCTTCATTTTTCTCAGCCTCAGGTCTCAAATCAAACATTTCCTCCTTTCCCTAAACCCTCAATATAATTTATGTCCCCCAATTTGAAACTGTATTCTTATTTGTACTATATGACCAATAGCGGCCTATTAGACTGTAAATTCCATGAGAGTCGGGGAGTGGGGAAAAAAATTCCATGAAGGTGGAGTTGTGTCTGCCCCCATTCCACACCAAGTCCCCAGCACCTAACACAACGCCTGGCACTGGGCTAACACTCTCAAAAAATACTAGAGGGATGAGACTGTTAGAATACACAGGATGATCATGGCTTAACCTCAGGAAGAAGCAGCAAACCGGAGAAAAGAAGACTAACATCAGACACAAAGTGAACAGGACAGGTCTGAGAGAAGAATCAGCATTTGTTCCGATTGTACTGAGTTCTGACTACACTTTTGGCTGTATAGCCTGGGCAGGTCAACAACCTCTTATCCACCACACACCTCAGCATTCCCCTCCGTAAAATGAGAACGACGCCCTGCGAATGTCCTCGAGGCAGAAACAACAAGGCTAGGGCTAGGGTGGAGAGTCGTGGTGGCCCAAATGAGAACACCTGAAGAGCTGCCGACGCTCCTTGAGGGCGGAAGTCACTGCCTGATATAAGTCCGGGACGTAAAATAGATCCACCTTAGGCGCAGCGCCATGGTTCTTTGTAACCTTGTAAAGCATCCGATGAGCAGCAGGAGCTGGAGAGTAATTTAGGGCCGTTATCATTTGTTTCTTTTACATAGTTTCACCACTTCTCAGCAGTTCTCTCTGAAATTTGTTTAATCAAAATCTAAGCTTGGAGGACGCTCAAGACTACAGACTAAAAGGAAAATTCCCGCCGAGGGCTATTCGAGCAGCAGGCCGGCAGACGCCCATGCGCAGCGGCACCGGACGGGGCGGGAGGAGCCAGCGTGGAAGGCCCGCCCCGCCCCTCCTCTTTCCCGCGGGCCCAGCGGGACCCAGGGACTTCCGCGTTACTACATCTCCCAGAGGAGCCCGAGGCAGGCCTCCCTCTCTGCGCAAAGGGAGGGGCCGAGCCGCGGCTCGATTCCCCGCCTCGAGAGTACGGGTTGTTTTAATCGAGAAGGTTTCGCCCTTCCTCGCCGGCCTGTCAAGTCCCCAGAGACGTCGGGCAGAGCCGGCACCGCCTCTATCTGATCAGCCCGGAGCAAGTGGGAGCCGCAAAGCCCTCTGGGAAATGTGGTTTCCGAGAAGACCTCCTGGAAGTGGAGTCAAAGGGCGGCAACAGACATGTGCAGCCAATGAGAGCCGAGCTCGGGCCGTGTCACGTGACCTGCGCAGCCTGCTGTTCCGGAATTTGGCCTTTGCGGGAGCTGCTGGTAGCGTCTGGAGCTCTGGACCGTGGTTCCTGCCATCGCTTGAACTCAACTTTAGGACTGGCTTTCCCAGCTCCTGCGCCTTCCCTGCTGCCCAGACGCGGCGCTGGCCGTATATTTGCATATATTTAAACTTGTTCTGGCTCTCCTTGACATCGCATTAACTTGCAGGCACTGCAGGACCTCACCATACTCTACTATCCCTGGCCTCTGCAGCAGCCAAACTGAGCCGCTCGAGTTGCGTCAAAGCTTTAGTGAATAAGCCATTAAACAGTTATTTGATCGTCTCATTTTGGGGGACCTTTTCAACTACCTGTTCTCACTCCACAACCTTGTGCTCACCCATGACGTAAGTCCTGGGACCCCCTCTACATTCTCGGCCTCTCAGTTTCATTTCTTCTCCTACACAACCTAGATCCTAAAAATCGTCTTCTACCTCATTTCCTTCTGTAACAACCCCAAACCCTAGAGTAATACAATTGCTTGCTTTTGGTTTGCGAGGTGCCCCTGGAGGGGCAAAAATTCATCACCTAATCAAGGTCTCAGAGTTCAGCTAAGCCATAAGCTCCGTGTGCTGGTTGCAGCACTGTGTGGAAGGAGGCTAATAATTGAGGCTGGGGGATCTGCTGCCAAGAACTCTGGAGGCAGTACAAGGCTTTGAAAGAAATATCTTTGTTGCCTCCCACCTCACCCCTACACCTCATGTAAGATGTTAGTTAGAATATTCTAGATTGGCAAATTGGTAAGAAAGAAGATACTGTAAAGACTCAGAGAAATGTAAAGTAACATAAAGAACGAAGTAAGGAATAGCAAGAAAAGTCAGCAAAGATGTTAAATTGATGTAAGTTAAAAGAGTTAAATGAACCCAAAGAACAAATGATAGTCTTTTAAAAAGCGTTATGATGAAGAGATTGGGTGTTTCTGCTGGGAAGCCAGGCGTAGGCAATGTTCTGTTAGCTTTCCAGAAAGATTAAACGATTGTACCAAAAAAATTCCCTTGAGAAGTGGCAGGTGTAAGAGGACTCTGGAAAACAGTAAGTAATCCAGCTTCAAAAAAAATAATTTTTAAAAGGGAGACTTTTCTTGAGGGGGAAATGGAGATCCAAAACAAATACGTTTGGGCACATCAGAGGCTCCTACTGTGCGGCATCTGTAGAGGCAGAATCCCATGCAGACTGGGCTCCTGTTGTCACATAGGCCATTAAGCAACCTCTGAGCCCCAGGTGGAGGCCATGCACAGCCTGAAACTTCTCAGGTAGTGTGCTGCCAAGCACTGGAGAAGAGATCTGGTTTGTTTTCTTACCATGATAATGTTTTATTAATTTATATATTTCTTTTCTCTATAGCATGAAGTTCACTTTTCATCTGTGAAAAATCCGTGAAATACCTTACACCATATCTTTGTATGGTGTTTTCACAAATCATGTAATTATTTTATATAATTAAGAAAAGCAGCAAACTGGTAAGCTAACAGTTAATGGAAAAGGTACTGCTTTGAAAGCAATCCAGTTTATTACGCTTCTACATATCAACCTTACCTCCTACTTCTAAATTTAAACACTTGCTGTTTACCAACAGGAAATTACCACTAACATTTACATGTGTCTCTGGGGAAAATTCATGCAAAGAATAGCCACATCTTTATATATGCAAGGCAGATATCCGGAACAAAACAAAATAATTCTGAAATCCCACGTGACATTAATATTTCAGGAGTAGAGCTACAAGATCCCCAAAGAACATGAAAACCTGCACATTATAGAAAAAGAAATCACATAGACATCCATTTTGGGTAAGATAGACCAATGTATCTCAAACTATTTCTGCAAAACCATTTGGGGTTTTTTGTTTGTTTGTTTCAATTCATTTCAATCAATACTTTTATAAAATAAGAGTTTATTTCCATAAAAAATGAAACTATAATAAATTATAAAATATAAGTCCGATTTTCTAATTATTAGATTCAACATACATAAAATCTCTCTAAAAATTGCAATGAAGGTTTCCAAAAATTTAAGCTCAATTCTATATTTAGTTCACAGCAGACCAGATCACCAACTCACACTTGTCCAAGGACCATATTTTGAATAGCACTGAGAGAAATCATCTAAAAATGGAGATCTTCTAGAAGGATATCACATATCACTCCCTGGCTCAAATTTGATTATTCTGATAGTATTGACTTTTGTTGAAGTAGTAATTATGTATAGTTTAAAAAGTCAGGCCGGGCGAGGTGGCTCACGCCTGTAATCCTAGCACTTGGGAGTCCGAGGCGGGTGGATTGTTTGAGGTCAGGAGTTGGAGACCAGCCTGAGCAAGAGCGAGACCCCGTCTCTACTAAAAAATAGAAAGAAATTATCTGGCCAACTAGAAATATATATAGAAAAAATTAGCCGGGCATGGTGGCGCATGCCTGTAGTCCCAGCTACTTGGGAGGCTGAGGCAGTAGAATCGCTTAAGCCCAGGAGTTTGAGGTTGCTGTGAGCGAGGCTGACACCACGGCACTCACTCTAGCCCGGACAACAAAGTGAGACTCTGTCTCAAAAAAAAAAAAAAAAAAAAAAAGTCAACCAGGAGTGCAAGGTTTGAAAACACAAGAGGCCCCTGCACTTTCTTTCACTTTCCAACTCCCAAGTCTTCTTTCCTTTCCTTCCATGTTTCTGAATAATGAACATACAATGCTACTTAAGTGACATATGTCATTCCAAGGTACAAATAATAATGAATACCGGTCAGTCACGTTAAGAAATAAAGCATTATATCTGCAGTTGAAGCGCTCTGTTACCCTCCCTGATTTCATTCCCTTCTGACAAAAGAAAACCATATCTTAAATTTGGTGTTTGTTTTCCCATACATCTTTATATACTTTTACTAGGTAGGTCTATATTTCCAAATATATATTGTTTTTCATGTTTTTAAGCTTTATAAAATGTTATCATTTCTGAAAATTGTCTAACTTAACATCATGTTTTTGAGAATTACCCACAATGACAGATATACTTGTGCTTCATTAATTTCCTCAGGTATACAGTATCTCATTATATGAATATACCACAATTGACCCATTCTTCTGTTGGTGGACATTTGGGTTGTTTCTCTTTTTTTTTATTATTACAAACAATGGTGCAATGAACATTTTTGCAAATGTCTCCTCTCGCACCCAGGGTATATATCCATGAGTGATATTGTTGAGTCAAAGAACATATGCATCTTTACCTTTAGATATTGCCTACTATGTCCCCAAAGTGCTTGTGCCAATTTACACTTATTCTGCAGGGTCTGAGAGTTCCCATTGCTCCATGTAACCACCATTTGAAATTGTCAGACTTTTTAATTTTCCCAGTCTGATGGATTTAAAATGGTCCTTTATTGTGGTTTAGTTTGCATTTCCTTTATTCGTAATGAGATTTGAGCATCTTTTCATACATTTACTGGCCATTTTAGTTGCTTATTCTGTGATTTGCCAGTTTATATTTGTCGAGTTTTTTAAACTGATTTATGAGTTATTTATATAGTCTGGATTCAAATCGTTTGTCAATTATGTATATTGCAAATATTTTCCCCCAGTCTGGAGTTTGTTTTTTCATCCTCTTAATGATGTCTTTTGATACCCAGGCATTTTTAATTTTATTGATCTTGACTTTATCAGTTTTTTTGTTTATGAGTTATAATTTTTATATTTTATTAAATCTTCATTCAAACCAAAGAGCATAAAACATATTCTCATATTTTCTTCTAAAAGTTTTCATACTAGGCTCCTGAGTTAAACTTGGATTTTTTTATTTGGTCTGAGAATTTCAATTTTATTTTTTCCTATATGCATAACCAATTACTCATCATCATTTTTTGAAAAGTTTTTCTACACTGATCTGCAATGCCACTCTGTCATATATATCAGATGTCTATCTATGGGTATGTTTCCGGGCTCGGTATTCTGGTCTAATTATATATCCCTCTTTCAATGCCACACTGTCTTAATTACCATACTTTATAATAAGTCTTATGTGCAAGGTGAGTCTACCTATTCTCTGCTTCTTCTCCAGGTGTGTCTTACCTCAGCAGTCCCCAACATTTTTGGCACCAGGGACCAGTTTCATGGAAGACAGTTTTTCCACAGACAGTGGAGGAGGGATTGTTTCAAGATGATTCAAGCATGTTAATTTACTGTGCAATCAAACCTCTCTGCTAATGATAATCTGTATTTGCATCTGCTCCCCAGTGCTAGCATCACTGCCTCAGCTCCACGTCAGATGGTTAGGCATTAGATTCTCATAAGAAGTGCACAACCTAGATCCTTCGCATGCACAGTTTACAGTAGGGTTTGTGCTCCTGTAGAATGTAATGCCACTGATGATCTGACAGGAGGCGGAGCTTATGCAGTGATGTGAGCGATGGGGAGCGGCTGCAAATACAGATGAAGCTTTGCTCTCTAGCCCACCGCCAACCTCCTGCTGTTCCTAGGATTCCTAACAGGCCACTGACCAGTACTGGTCCACAGCCCCGGGATTGGGGACCTCAGTCTTACCTGTTCTTGTACGTTTCTCTCTTTCTTTTTTTTTTTTTTAAGAGAGATGAGGTCTTGTATCTCACTCCTTTGTCACCCAGGCTGGAGTGCAGTGGTGTGATCATAGCTCATTGCAGCCTCAAACTCCTGGGCTCAATCAGTCCTCCCACCTCAGCCTCCTGAGTAGCTGGGACTACAGGCATGAGCTACCATGCTGTTCTTGTACATTTTTATTTACATTGTAAAATCAGCTTGTTGAGTTCCCAAAGAAATATATTAGAATTTTTATTGAAACTGCAATAAAATCTCTATATTCCTATGGAGAACTGATATCTTTATATTACTTTTTTTGATATTTTATGTCCATGTTCATAATGTTTTTCTGTTTATTTAGGTTATCTTTAAGATTTTTCTATCACATTTTAGAATTTTTTCATAAAAGTTTTAAACACCTTTTCTTGGCTTTATTGCAAGGTACTTTACATTTCTTTTTTCTTTTCTTTTCTTTTTTTTTTTTTTTTTTTTTTGAGACACAATCTCACTCTGTCACCCGAACTAGAGTGCCATGGCTTCAGCCTAGCTCACAGCAACCTCAAACTCCTGGGTTCAAGCAATCCTGCCTCAGCCTCTCCAGTAGCTGGGACTACAGGCATGTGCCACCATGCCTGGCTAATTTTTTCTATATATTTTTAGTTGTCCAGCTAATTTCTTTCTATTTTTAGTAGAGATGGGGTCTTGCTCTTGCTCAGGCTGGTCTCGAACTCCTGAGCTCAAACGATCCACCCACCTCGGCCTCCCAGAGTGCTAGGATTACAGCCACCGTGTCCGGCTGAGTCTCTAAAATCTTATGTCTTTCTTTTTTTCTCCTTTCTTGCAAGTTATTCTAACTCTGATAGCTAGAAAAGTGAGAATTAATGGAAATGAGATTGCTTTGGTCCAATCTCAAGTGCCAATAAATGGTGAGAGTATTAGGCCTTTGTATTATTCAGAATTCTCTTGGTTACATGTGACATAAACCCAACTTAAATTAGCTTAAGTTAGATGCAAGAGTTCTAAATAAAATGTTAGCAAATGCAGCACAACCAAGTTGGTCTTATTTCAGTAATGTAAAGTTGGTTTCACTTAAAAAACAATGTATTAATGTAAATCATCACTAATAAGTGAAACTGACTTTACCTGCCTTCTGTTGTCCCCTTCTAGTTTGGTTCAGAGTTCTACAGTCTTACAAACTGAGTAAGGAAGTGCTCCCTGTACTTCTATTTTGGTTGTTTCTTTTTGTTATAGAAATTCATTATTTACTTACAACTACAGAAGGTACAGATTCAATTCTCTTAAATTCCTCACACTCTTACCTATAAACACACTTCCACTTGCCTTCATTCTCCCATATAGTTATATTACAATTTCTGTTTCAGTCAATATTCAGCCTTGTCAGGATTATGTAAATATTATATGAGTCACATAGTACATTATATTTACATATCCTTTCCTCACAACTTTACAACTTTTGGGTTTCCCTGGAGTTCATAAATGGCCTCTTTTTTCCTTTTCTTTCTTTCTTTATTTGGGCTTAGTTTCCTGAAACTGTCACACAGAACTGTAAATCTCTTTTCAATACACTTAAAATATTAGGCAACTGATCAGTTGCATGCTCTTCATGGAGATATCTCCCCTGGAGTTCTCTTGTTGTTTTGCACCAACCTGGATTTGTTTTGCTCTGTGCCTGCTTCCAGCAGTTTGGGGGGAACTTCCCTTGACTAACATTGTTTGGATTCCTTTTGTCTCTTTCCTGTATTGGAATATCTGTGTCCTGGTTTCCATGGTTTCCTCTTTCTCGATTTACTGGCTGTTTTTGGTGGAGCACATTCTCTCATTTTGAGAGGGGGTGCATGGAAAATGAAATTTTGAGGTCTAACTCATCTGAGTATATCTTAATTCTGCTCTCTCATTTGCTACTTGGTGGCTCTAGAATTCTAGGTAGGAATCTTGTTTCTTTAGAACTTTAGAAGGGCTATTGTATCCCACTTCCAGTCTGGCCAATGAGAACACCAACACTGTTCTGATTCTCAGTTTTTTGTATGTGAGCTGTTTTTCCTGCTGTTATGATAGTCTCTTTACCTCTGATGCTCTGAAATTTCATAAAGATATGCTTTGATGTAGATTTCTTTTTCCCTTGTTGCATTGCCCCTCTTAATCTGGAAGACTTTTCTTGTATTATTTCTGTGTGTGTGTATGTGTGAGAGAGAGAGAGAGAGAGAGAGTGAGAGAGAAATTTAACATACAATATGAGTAATATAAGTTATGAAACATAATAGTAAAACAAATGTCTGTGAACCCACCACCCAATTTAGGAAGTGAACTGTTACGAATACCTTGAACCACATCTCATTTCCTGTCTTCCCCCTTCCTGCCATGCCTCATCCCCGACCAGCCACATAATCACTCTCATGACTTTTTTCTAATTCACTTGCTTTTCTTTATTGTTTCACTCATATGTTGTGTGTCTGTAAACCATGCCTTGCTTAGCGCAGAAGATCTTTTGCTTGCCTTTGAACATCATAGAATGGCATCACACAGAGATGGCACTCTTCTGTGGCTTGCCTTTCATTCAGCATTGTTCTAAGAGTCCTCTATGCACAAAGCTATAGTTCATTACCTTTTCATTGCAGTGTAGCATTCTGTTTTGTGAAGACACCACAATTTATTTTATCTATTCTCCTGACAACAGGCATTAGGTTATTTCTATCATGTCTGATAGTGTGGTCCTTTCTTTCCCTCATTTTCTTTTTTTTATTTTTTTATTTTGTTATTATTATGTTTTTGAATGGGGACCACTACAACAGGGTCTTGCAGTGGGGGAGCGAGACTGGGCTTGACTCCCTCTTTCCCTCATTTTCTCCCTACTCTCTGAAATTTATATTAATCAGTTATTGGATCTTCTAGGCTAAACCTTGAATTTTCTTACCTCTTCTCTCCTGTTTTCTGTTTTGTTGTATTTTTCTTCTACTATCTCAGAGAATTCCTCAAATTATACTCTAATTCATCTGTTGAATTTAATTTCTTCTATCATATTTTGAATTTCAAAGAGCTTTCATCCTGTGGATATTCCTTTTTATAGCTTACTGTTCTGTTCTCATAGTTTTCATAGACACAAGACTTACAAGGTTTAGGATTTTCTTTTGCTTTCTGCAGCCTCTGTTCACGCCTTGTATGGCTGGTTGGGTGGTTGGCTGATATATGTCTCCATCTTTCATGTTAGAAGTTCCCATCTGATGTCAAGTGGTGCTAAGCTCTCTGCTCAGACATAAACGTGAAGGTACCAAAATGGTGATTTAGAGTTCAGTGTGTGTGGGTGAAGTTCATCTGCCAGTGGGCTGCCCAGTAGGGAGGTCAGGTGGGCCCAGCTGTTTCATGGGGAAACATCAAATGTTAGTGGGTCTTTTCTCTTGACCTACTCAGTATCCCCAGAGAGGACTCTTCCATTCTTCCTGGAGGATATAAGCTTGCTTGCTATCATTCTGGCTGCTGAGCAGGGAAAGTGAGTTGGGGGCTTTGCCATCCCCAGGTAACTCTACTCCACTTAATGCTCATTTTCAGTATAGTTCCCTGTTCTCAACTGTGCCTGATGCCACCGAATCCAGAGTCTCTTCATTTGAACATCCTATCATCTTCCACCGTGGGGGAGGGTAGTTGCCTGGCTGTGTAGGATGAGGGTGGAGATCTGGGAGTGACTCTGCCCCTCAAACACACAGCCAAGATGTGTCTCCTATTTTCAGGCTCATCCCTCGTCCCTCATCCCCACCCGCAGGGGTATTCCAATTGGGGTCTTACAGCAAAGAATCTACCTGGAGCAAGGAATTCTTTTCACTAGGCACCACTCCCCTTTTTAGGTTTAAATTTCGACTTTCTCTGCTCTTCTTAGTCAATTGTCACTGACTTCATTGACCAGCTTCCAAAATTTTCTTGACATCAGCATCTGTTCCTATATCCTCTCCAACTCTCTTTGTCCTTGTGCATTTATGCTTTATTTTGTTGTAACTTCTCCACTGTCATTTTGAGGCTTTGGGGAAGAGAAAGAAAGAAATGCGCATGCTTTCAATATCGCTACCCATGACGCAGAGATGTTGGAAGCTGGACAAGTACCTGAGGGGAGAAGCATCAGAAGCTGCAGGAAGTCTGCAGGGCCTTACTCGGATGTCTGCGGCAGCCTCTGGTTTACGGAGGCCTCCTTATGGCTGGATGACAGCCTAGCATTGTCAGTATTCCGTTCCGAATTCTCTGTGTGTTCAGATCAGGGAGACTTTTTCAAAGAGCAGCTGAGGAAGGTGCTGTTGAACTGGGGAAAGAATCAGCCTCAGTCAGAGCAAGCAAAAATCTACTGGGAAAGCATTGACTGCCAAGATCTGGGTGAATCCCCCCACACCGTTCTCCCCATTACTGGAGCTAATTCTGGGGAAGAAAGAGAGGGAGGCAATCTTGGGTGCTGTTGAGGAGTAGCCCAGGGTAGTAGAGTTCCCACTAGCAGCCTCTGCTCAGACTCGAGGAGTCAAGGTGGGCATGCCTCCAGCACCCGAAGTTGAGTTCCTAAAAGGAGGAAAGAGCAGATTTCTCACCCCTAGTCAGAGAGCCCCCCAAAAGGCCAGGACTTGGTTAATGACTACACCTGCTACCTTGCATCCAGAGTGGGGTGGAGAGCCACAAACAGGAAAGCTGTGTCTCAAACAGGATGGTAACCTAACCCTTGCATCCAGCAATCCAAGGGCAGACAGGGTGGGTTCTGACAGTGGACATTGTCGTCGCCCCCTGTGTGGCCAGGGCTCTGTGACCTGGGGTTGGGGGGCTGTCTCAGATCTAGCCAGAGAAGCCCCATCTAGAAGGGGAGCTGAGCAGGTCCACGTGCAGTTTCTGAGGGGCAGATCCCTGCACTCAGTGTGAACACTCACCCTCTTCTGATGGTGAGCAACCTGCACGCTGCAGTCATCCTGAGACGTGAAGTCACACCTGAGCGGAGTCCCCTCCTGAGTAAGCAGGCGACGCTCATCCTCAGTGATAGCTGCCTGTGCTTTCCACAGAGCAGTGGGACTCGCGTCAGTGAGGAAATTGTCCTCCATGCAGCTCCCTTTCCACTCTGATCGTTGGGGGAGGGAGGGCAGAAGGAAAGACCTGCAGCAGACACTGTGGGTGCTTCGCCCACAGCCCCTCAGATCCCTGGGCCGTTGTCCTGCCCACCAACTCCCAACGCCCTGCACCTGCATCTCTCGGTAGAGAGCCTGGGAATTTTACCCTCCCTAGGGGCAGCCCTTATTAACAAATGACGGACAAACATGAGGGTGTAATCCCCCAGCTCTCCTGCTCCCTGCTGGAGAGGGACCCTCCTGAGACTCTGCCCACTGTCACTCTTGTGCTTTGCCTTCTTCCTCTCCGGGCCCCACTTCCCCACCCGCCTGCCCCCAACCAGTTTTTTTCTGGGGACACTTCTTAAATAAATAATTTTTACACAAATCCTCTCCTCAGAGTCGGTGTCTGGAAATTCATCCTAAGACAGCCTCTTATGTCAGAGTCCTTGCGGGTTCTTTGCCACTAAAATATTGAAAAAGCAGGGACCCCTTTGTTCATCGAGCGCATTAAGGACGCTGCGGGTATGACAAGGTAGACCCTAAGATGAGGACAGGATGGAGACTGAAATTGTTTCTTTAAATTAAAGGCAGAGAATGGGGCTTCTGCAGGGAAACTGGAGTGGTAAGAAGAGGAGGGTGCTGGGGGCTGGGGTGGGGACGGGCTGACAGGGTGGCAGTGTGAGAGCCTTCAGCGAGGCTGCTGCTCGCGGACTGCGTGGGGTGTGAGGTTTGGGGCAAGGACGTCCAGTGAAAAGGCAGCTTGGGATGCTGCAGTGCAGAACAGAAGGCAAAGCAGTCCTCAACTGAGCTCGGTCCGTGGAAGCGGGAACTCTGAGCCAGAGAAGATGAAGGACAGTATTATCCGCCTTGAGCACGCTGCGCTCACACCCACACACATATACCCCTCCACACACACACGCCACTCCACTGAGGGGTTGAAAGGGATAAAATACCTCCCCTGGGATGTGGATTATGCATGAAATGATACACGAAATAATTATTGAAGGATAAGTGCTAAAATCCTCCCAAGACAATATCCAAAGGCATCTACAACCCCAAAACAGCATTTTCCAGTGATTATCTATAGAAGGACTCCTGCAGCAAACGCAGGAGTTCATGGAAGGTGGGGGTACAATTTGAAAGGACAAGCTAAGGCAATGTGTTCCATACCCACCACGAGGGGCTTAGAACATGGCATCCTCCCCACCTATGGCCTGGCCCCTTTCCTGCTCCCTCCAGCCCATGACAGAGCCAGGGCAGCCCTGGGACTCCCTCCCCTCTCCCCTGCCTACCTGGGCCAGTGGGGTCTGACACGAACAGGGAGCTGGGGACCTGCCTCTGCATCCACTCCTGTTTCTGACTTTCTCCCTTGCAAGTCTTCATTCCACAAACAATGATTCACCACACACTACTCAACAGACTGTCCTTGTCTCCATCCCTGCTTCTGGTTCTTTCTCTGTCTCTCTCCAACTCCATTCCTGCCTCTTTCCTCCTCTCTCCCCTCCTTCCACTCTCACCACTTCTCTCTGTCCCTCCCTCTGTCCCTTCTCCCAGTCCTGGCCTCTTTGAATTACCTTGGCCTACGTCTCTGAAGACAGATGATGACACAGCAAATTTGACAGTGCCCACGGCAACCAGCATGTTACAATGCAGTTTGTGCTAACAGTTCCATTTTTTTTTTGCTCTTATAAATAAGCATGTAATAAACATTATTTTAGATCTTTATCTACACTCTGATTAATTCTTTCAGGCTGCTGAAGGAATCCCTGGATGCAGTGTTTTTAGGTCAAAGGGTACAGACATTGTTAAGGCTTGTGGTATACTTGGAAAAAAATTTTTACAGCAATGTCATATGTGTAACTGGACTTCTTTAAGTTCATACCAATCTCAGATTTAAAATGGGGTCACATGTGGTTTTCCAGGGGCCCTGAAGACACTCATATTCTGGAATATCTCTGCAGATTACTTGCCTAATCCCCTTTCTGCACACTAAAATATTAATTCATCTATTGATTTGTTCATCAACACATATCTATATCAAGCATGTGCCAAGTGCTAGTAAGGACCCTGGACTAGACCCCCGGTGACTTACAGCCATGCCAAAATCAAGGGTGACTCTCTTGTTTAGTTGGCTCAATTTTGGTTACAGTGAGCTATGATGACACCACTGTACTCTGGCCAGGGTGAAAGAGCAAGACTCAGTCTCAAAAAAAAAAGAAAAAAAAGGAAACTTTTGAATATCATAAGACAGAATGTGACCAAAGATCATTCTACCACCCATTTATTTATTCTCTACCCAGATAATACTAAACAACACTCAACTCTCACCCACACTGTCCTCAGTCTCTGTTGGTTGAAACTTCTCCTTTTTTCAAACATCTGAACAGCTTCAGATGTCCTATAATTTTTAGTCACTGCTTCAATGGAGAGAGATGTTTAGCCTCATTTTATTTCCTCTCCCAAGGCAGAATTCATGGGCCATGGTGCCCACACAAATTTTTTTACCTCACTTGAGATAAGCTCAATGGGCTGGTCCCTCTCTATTTTCCAACGGCAACATGAAAACACCAAGCATTATAGCTTTCACTTGCAATATATATTCACATATCTTGGTGTAACTTGCTCAATAATCACAACTTTTAGCTATAAGGCAAGTATCAAGGGGTGTTTTAGGTCCACAGAGAGGAATTTGACTAAAGGTCTCCCAGAACACTTAGGTACACTTAGAAGCTCACAATTCAATGTGGGATACAGGCATGTCAATCAGATAATCATAATACAGTATAATAAATGCTTTTCTGCAGTTGTACTATAGGGGTGGTGGGATTTGGAAGGATAATCCAGAGAAGTTCAACACACAATGATCAAGGGCAAGAAACCTTATTAGCTGTGTATCTGTCAGCTACTGCTGCATAACAAACACTGCAATAATCTCAGTGTCAAACAACAATACATATTTGTAAATTTCTCTATCAGGACTGGAGGTTTGTTCTGCACTGATTTTGATCTTGGCTGGGCTTAGAAGGGCTTGGCTCCAGGCCATAAATTTGATTCAAGTCTGTTCCATGCACTGGGGGCCTCCTTGGACCTGTGGCTACCTAGTTATCATGGTAAAAAACAGGCATGCAAGACAGCAAGCCCAACATGCAAGCACATTTCAAGCCTCTGCTTCACATCACATGTACTAACATCCCATTGACCAAAGTAGGTCACGTGGTGAAGCTCAAAATCAAGGTACAAGGAAGTACATTCCCCCCATGGAAATGGTAGTGAGAAGCAGTGAATATTTGCTGAATAATAATCTGATCTACTGCAAGCCAGATCTTGAAGAACCAAGGGATGCTATTTTAGAGAAAAGTGAGAGGAATCAGTGTTCCATAGAGAGGAACCACATCAGGAAAGATAGAGAGATACAAGGATGTAAGGTACATTTAACAAATCGTGAGCGGTTCAAAGTGCAGAATCCCAGGACACCTGTGGGAGATGCATAGTATTTTATTGAATGGCTACACCATCATTTATTCAATCAATCTCCTAATTTTAACCACTAGAAATAATACTTGAAAGAATACCCTTTTAAGTACATCTTCGCTTACTGATCTAGTTAATTTTTCTAAGCATAAATTGCTAGAAGTAGAATTATTTATTCAAATATATACTCATTTAAGGTTTTCATACATATTGTCAAATTGCCTGCCAGATGGTTGTACCCATATGCATTCCCAGCAGTGGTGTCCGAAAGTGGCTTTTACTCGCACACTTGTCAGCTCTGGGTATTTAACACATTGCTAATATGAACGATTTTATCTCATGTTTATTATAATAGAACAATGACTTTTTATTTCTTTGTGGAAAAAATAATTTTTGAACTAGAATTCTTCTAGCAAAGCTATCAACAAGTATGAGGGTGGAACATAGATATTTTAAAAGAGAGGAATTATTAAAGATAAAAGCTGAAATTAATAAATTAGCAAAATAAGCAGACTTGAATAAAACAAAGAGCTGCTTCTTTAAAAAGACTAGAAAGAGAGAGAGGGAAAAAAAGAAAAACTACT
Source organism: Varecia variegata (assembly GCA_028533085.1). Classification (NCBI taxonomy): domain Eukaryota; kingdom Metazoa; phylum Chordata; class Mammalia; order Primates; family Lemuridae; genus Varecia; species Varecia variegata. The sequence goes on from CM052436.1 coordinate 177,948,342, forward strand.
ATCAAGTATGAGCAAAAAAGAAAAGAGACAGATAAATCACAAGTAACAAAATGTCAGGTGTAAGAAATAGGGTTTTAGCTCCACATATAAGGAAGAATTAAAAGTTATTAGAGAATTCTGTGTTAAAAGTCACGTTAATATACCTGAAAATTTATCTGACATTAATGGTATTCCTTGAAAATAGAAGGTCCTAAAGTTGATTCTAAAGAATATAGATACTCAGCGGGGTGGGGGGGAGGCATGGGCAATATACATAACCTAAACTTTTGTATCCCCATAATAAGCTGAAATAAAAAAAATTTAAAAAAGAATATATATACTGAAATCATTGATAAAATGGAAAAAGTTGCAAATATTCTATGCCCCCAAGCAATTCTGCCCCAGATGATTTTGTGAGTGGGTTCTAGGAAATCTTATTAAAAATACCATTTCTATATTATTTAAACCAGATATTCAAACTGATGTAAAAGATGCAATTTATAATACAAAATGCAATGCATTTTATAATACGAAAATCTAATCACTTATAGATATGAAAGTCTTAAATAAAATATTAGAAAGCCAGATCCAACAGTGTATTAAAAGAATTGTGCACCACGACCAAGTAGTCTTTATCCCATGAAGAATGACTGGTTCAACATTAAGAAATTTATGGTGGGGCCGGGTGCAGTGGCTCATGCCTGTAATCCTAGCACTCTGGGAGGCCGAGGCAGGAGGATTGCTTGAGCTCAGGAGTTCGAGACCAGTCTGAGCAAGAGCAAGACCCCATCTTTAAAAATAAAAAAAAAAAATTTAAAAATTAAAAAAAAAAGAAATTTATGTTGAACTAAGCATTCTGTAATACTCAGATGGTGAAAGGAAAAAAACACATATCATCTTGATATATGCCCAAATGCATTAATTAAAGTATAACTTCCATTTTAGATGATGATAATAATGACAATGACAACAACTATGATGATAAACACGTTAGTAAGCAAGGAACAGCTAAGGACATTTTTTTTATCAGAAGCCACAAGCAGCAAACTTAATGGTAAAACATTAAACACTGGAGATGTTTCTATTGAATGGGATGCCCACTATTATTGCCATTAATCAAAATGTTTTTGGAGTCTCAGAAAAATGCCATTAGGTAAGAAAAACAAATGAAGGGGATAGATATTAAAAGAAACAGCAAATTATCTTTATTTCCAGACTATATTTTTTCTTCCTAGAAAATCCATGAAAACCAATGGAAAATATTATTGAAATTAATGAGAGATCAATAAAGTGGTTCAATGCAAGAAATACAAATCTATGACTTTCTTATATTCCAGCAATTGCCAGTTGGTAAATGTAATGAAAAAAGGAGATTCCATTCATAATTGCAATAACTGCAATAATTGCAATTTAATAACTGTAAAATACCTGTATATAGAAAACTACCAGAAATATAGACAACTTATATGAAGAAAACTATAAAATATTCCAAAGGAGAGAAAAAAGTTGGAGAGGTGTACAACGTTGCATAGTATAAAGCTGTTCGTTTTCCCGAATCATTTTGTGGATTTAATACAACTTCAATCAAACTCCCTATAGGATTACCTTTGGAAATTGAAAGATTGATTCTAAAGTTGTCTGGAAGAGTACATGCATGAAAAGAGTCAAGAAATTTTTGAATGGCTTCATAGCCACACAGAATAAAGACTACATTTCCCATGCACCCTTGCAGCTAGACATGTTCATGTGACTAAGTTCTGACCAGTGAAAGCACTTTGTTGCAGCATCCGGAAATCTTTCTTAAGAGACAACATACATGTATCCTTTCCCCTTTGTCTATCCTGCTGTTTGGAACATGAAGTCCAAAGATGAAGGTGTGCAGGCTGGACTTTGAGGATGAAGTTCACATGTTAGTAACTGCAGAGCAGAAAGCCAGAAGGAGCCTGGGTTCCAGAGATTTTCGTGAAAGAAAATCACATCAGCTCCAAATTAACATGGAGCTTACTTAACATGAGAGAGAAATGAGCTTTGTATCTTACTTAAACCACTGTTACTTTAGGTTTTCTTCACTCACAGGTGAATCTAATCCTATTAAAATAACCTTTCATATTTTCTCCCATGCATATATATGTATATATTTATATTCAGACCTATATAAAAACAGAAACACACAGGTTTTTGTATATTTTTTGTCATT
>CM052436.1:177950617-177972459 GCA_028533085.1 Varecia variegata
AAAAAAAAAAAAAAAAAAAGTATCAAAATGTATGCCCCCATCTTCCTATTAGCAGGCATTTGCTTTGTTTCCAATTGTTTTGGGTTTTTTCCCCTCACGATTAGTAAGCAAACTTTCAAACAGGTGATCTTGTTTCTAAGACATAGAATTCTCAGAGTAGGCTACCTGGGTAAACGAAGCATGTATTTTGTTTTATTTTTTTATTTTATTTTATTATTTTTTTTGAGACAGTGTCTCGCTCTGTTGCCTGGGCTGGAGTAGAGTGGTGTCATCATAGCTCACTGCAACCTCAAACTCCTGGGCTCAAGCGATCCTCCTGCCTCAGCCTCCTGAGTAGCTGGAACTACCACCACACCCAGCTAATGTTTTCTATTTTTTGTAGAGACAAGGACCTTGCTGTGTTGCTTAAGCTGGTCTCGAACTCCTGGCCTCAAGCGATTCTCCTGCCTCAGCCTCCCAAAGTGCTAGGATTACAGGTGTGAGCCACTGCACACGGCCAGGCATATGTATTTTAAATTTTAATATATGTTATTAAATTGCTTTCCAGAAAGCTTGAAACACTTTGTTTTTCTGTTTGTTTTTTGAGACAGAGTCTCACTCTGTTGCCCGGGCTAGAGTGCCGTGGCGTCAGCCCAGCTCACAGCAACCTCAAACTCCTGGGCTCAAGCGATCCTCCTGCCTCATCCTCCCGAGTAGCTGGAACTACAAGCATGCGCCACCATGCCCGGCTAATTTTTTTCTATATATATTTTTAGCTGTCCAGCTCATTTCTTTCTGTTTTTAGTAGAGACGGGGTCTCGCTCTTGCTCAGGGTGTTCTCGAACTCCTGACCTCGAGCGATCCTCCCACCTCGGCCTCCCAGAGTGCTAGGATTACAGGCATGAGCCACCACGCCCAGCCACTTGAAACACTTTGATTTCCCTCAGAAATGTATGAGAGCCATTTTCCACATCCCTGCCAGCAATATCTCATTTTTATTTTTTACCAGTCTGGTGGATGTCGTGTTGTTATCTCAATTTGCTTTTCTCAGACTATTATTCAATATTTGGTAATATAAGACTCCTATCTCTTCTTTTCATAGTTTTCAGGCATTTATTCTTTCATATAACAAGATCACTTTACCCAATTAAAACAAAAACCTATGGGATTCTAAATGGAATTATAATAGATATATAGATTTTGAGAAAATTATAATTTTTGAGTTAAGCCTTCCCATCCAAGAACATGGTAAACTTTTTACTGGTTAAATTCTTTTATGTCTTTCAATACACTTTATAATTTTATGTGGTTTTCCTAGCCTTTCTTGTTAAATTTATTCTTAAATATTCTGTGGTTTCTGAAGCTATTATAAATTTTTATAATAGCTCATCTCATTTTTAGGTATTTATTGGTAGAATAAGGAAAAGCTATGGATTTTTTTCTATATTTATTTTGTAACAAGACACCTTAACAAATTATCTTATTCATATATTCTTATTGGAACTTCTGCCATTTTCTTGTTAAACAGTAACTTTAGGGAAAAAAGGAATAGGTTTAGCTTTTTATTTCCAATATTTATGTTAGCTATTTCATTTTCTTTTTTGGCACTTTCTAGAACCTCCAAGACCATGATAAGCAATAACAAACTATGTTCCTTATTTTTTATTCATCTTTTTCAATTGCTACTGTTCCTTACTTCTATCCTTGCTTGGATCCCATCACGTCTTACTTCAGGGCAAGAATAATGTCTAATTTGCCACCACTCTATCCCTGGCACTCAGAGCAGGGCTGAGTATGCACTACGAAATGAAAAATATACACATTTCAAGAAGAAGGAAGTGGCTAAATGCTGAGTTCAGCTAAGATCAAATGAGATAAGGACTCAAAACTGTGTTTTAGATTTAGCAACAGGGAGGTCACTGATGAACTTAGTGATACTATTTTAGTGGTGGGGGCAGAAGCCACAAGACAAAAATTGATGACTAAGACATTCCAGACCCAAGGGAACTTTTTGTGCCAACATTTGAGGGCCTGAGCTCCCCTAGTGCTTCCGGGGCCCTGAAAACATTTCAGGATGGCTGGAACTTACGGTGTACATGGATGAGCAAGAGCCATGCTGAGAACTGTGCTTTGCCTAGGAAGTCAATGGACAGCTGTGGAAGAATATAAATGAAACAATTTTATCATTAGGGTTACTTTCTAGAAAGATCACTCTTTCTTAAAAAAAAATAGAGTACTATTTGTTTAATTCACCCATTTTTCTCCGGCCTTACCTGCATTGCCTTGGATCGCCCCATCCACACCCTCCCGACATGTGGGTTGCTGCAACAACTTCCCATCCATACTTGTCCTTCCTCAACCCATTCTTCACATCACTTCCAGAGCAATCTCTGTTTGGTTTGGCTTTTGTTTCACTTTGTGTTTCAGAGTAATCTTTTCTAGATTACAAGTCTAATTATACCATTCTTCTGTTTAACATATGTCATTGGGAGTCAGTAAAGCACTCCCCTGGCTTCTATCTGATTCCTTCCCAGGTGAGCTCCCAGGGACATCACAGCCATCTTTGGTTGGTAGAATGTCTATCTGAGGTTAACCCACTCTTAGGGCTCCAAAGAAGAAAGCTCCATTTCTACCCTAGGGAAACAGAGTTCAACGAGTATTCAGTGGCCATGCTTTGGGGTATAAGGCTACAGATTTCCTCAAAATTGGTTTTCCCCCACCCTGAAGCCAGTTCAAATGGTGCTAAAAGCTGGTAATTGTGCTTACTCCATTCTGCTGCTGAACGTTCCCTACAGGTCCTGACACCCTTACGTCTGCTAGGATAAGAGGATGAGTTCTCTGGAAAGTCTGGTCCGTAGATCTGTGTCTAAGGAAGGAAGCAGGCAGACTTGGATGGGGCTGGAGGAAGAGATTTCTTCTCAGAAGACTTCACATTCAAAATAGTTCAAGGCTGGGATTCAGTAATAATAATAATAGTGACTATGATGTGGTAGGATGGTTTTCCTTCCACATATTCCCCCTTTTCCACAAAGGCTGGCACCTCATGAGGCTGAGGTTATGGAATGAGCCCTGTAATCATGTAACTCAGGGTTGGGAAGGAGAAGCCACCCTTTTAGCATCCTAAGACTCAGGAGAAAGATATCCATCCATTTAGCAAATATTTGTATGTGCCAGACACTGTTCTAGGTGCTGGAGATACTGCAGTAAGCACAACAATCAGAAATCCCTACACTTGTGGCACTGACATTCTCATGGCAAGGAGGGACAGACAACAAATAAGTAAGAAATGCAGCACATTAATGGTGATTGGTGCTATAAATGAAAATAAAGGAGTAAAGGGGTACTTAGAAAGTGTTGCAGGGGAAACGGGTTTGCAACAGGATGATCAGGAAAGTCTTCTCTGACAGTTGATATTTGAGCAAAGACCTAAATATAGCAAGGGAATGAGCTGCGTGGCTATCTAAGGTAAGAATGTTGAGGATGATTGGAAAACAAGTGCAAAGACCCTGGGTCTGGAGTATGCTGGCGTATCCATGGAACTCAAGGAGGCCAGTCATATGCCCACACCTAATTACACATAAGTCTGGGAAATACTGTCCAGCTAGTGCCCAGCAGGAAGAAGAGAGAGATTTGGTGAAGAGCTAACCCCTCTCTACCACAGGGTCAAGAAAGATGAGAACTGAGAATTGACCATGGGATTGAGCAATGTGGAGACTATTGGTGATCTTGGAAATCCAGTCTTGCTAGAGAGGTAAGTGTGAAAGTCGGCTTGGAGTGGGTTCAAGAGAGAATGAGACAGGAAGAATTGGAGGCAGCAATTGTTAAAAATAGCAACCACAACTTCTTTCAATAGGTTTTTCTGTAAAGGGAAGCAAAGCAATGAGGTAGTCGCTGGAAGGGTTGTGAGATAAAGAGTTTTGCTTTGTTTTTTTTTCAGAATGAAGAAATAGCAGCATGTTTTTGTGTTGATGGGAATGTTCTAGTAGAGAGAAAAAAAATGATGATTCAGGAAAGAGGGAAAATTGCTGGAGCAATGTCCTTGAGTAAGCAAGAAAGGATGGGATCTAGCAATACAAAGTCGGCCTTAGAAAGGAACACAGATAGTTCATCTCTAGTTAACAGTGAGGAAAACACAGTATACAGACAGAGCCCTGGTAGGGAGTAATGTGGTGGGGGGAGGTTGTTGAAGTTATTTTCTAATCACTCATATTTTCTCAGTGAAACAATATGCAAAGTTATCAGCTGAGAGTGAAACTGGGGGAGGAAGTGTTGGGGGTTTGAGCAGAAATAAGACAGTATGACACGGTTACTTAAGAGAATGAGAGGTTGCTATCCAGAAGTTACTGTTCCCAGTGGAGATGGTCCGGCTGCCCCTGAGATATTACACCCTGAGTCCATAGCCAGGTGAAGACCTCTGGCCCTGCCTGTCTCCTCTCTACCTGTAGACCTCGCCTTGCCCTAATGCAGAATCAGAACTGGAGAATAATAAGCTGCTCTACACACTTTACATGTATTTAATCATAAGAACTCTATGAACTAGGTACTAGTATTATCAACCCCATTTTATAATGAGGACACTGAGGCACGAGATAAGTAACATAGTAGACACCTAACGTGAATTTGAACTCAGGCACTCTGGCTCAGGGCCCACGCTCTTGACCTCTGCATATGCATCTATATGTCCTAGAAGTGTCAGAGCATGATAAATGCTGGAGGGGCCAAGCTTGGGAGGAGTAAACACAATTTTGCAAGGTCCACAGCCAAGTAGGTGGGGGATGAGTCTCTGTGCTTAGGATAAGGTTGAGGAGGGCTTGCTGCTATGAGAAGGGTGGCCACATGGTGACCCAGAGAGCCGAGGACCAAAAGGAAGAGCCACTATCAGTACAGAGACAAGCTGAACAGACTGGAGAAGACCTTCATGAGTCTTCCCTACCCTGTGTAGACTCTGCATCAATCAGCATAGGATGCTTGGTTTAATCTTGATTTAATGTTCCATTGGTTTCTGTGTGTGTTTCCATGATAGGGGAGCACGGTGCTGGGATGGCAGCAATAGTGCTGACGTGGTGAAACGGCTCCCAATTGACGAACACGTTATCAGCAAACAATGAACTTTATGAAGAACTTTATCAATGATAAGTCTATCAATGAGCGGAGAACTAATCATTTTACGGACATTATATCAGTAAATTGATTGAATGATTATCTCATTCAGTACTTGTGACACCCCTGTGAGTTACACAGCATTCCTCCCATATTCAGATAAGGAAAGTGAGGCCCAGAGAGGTTGTACCACAATGCCAAGGTCACACAGTAATACATGGTAGAGGTGGGGCTTGAGGCCAAGCCCATTAGAGCCTGAAGCCTACACTGGCTACGTTGTACCAGCTGCCTCTCTATTTTGGGATAAAGCACCAGGAGCACCAACAAACCCTACAGGGGCCCAGAAGCCTCTGGGGCAGGGCTCCCTGGGTTAGAGGGACTCCCTTTAATGAAGGCAATTGAGAAACAATCCTCTTTATTTGCCTATAACAGGGGCTCAGAAAAGCTAATTATCTTCCTGTGAACCAGTTAACTATTCAATTTTCTCCATTTGGGTAATTAATTATCAGAGACGAATGCAGGATCCAGCTAATTTTAGAAACATGCAGCTGTAGGGTCATCTAGGGAACAAGCTCAGTTGAGAAAAGAGATAGAACAGGTGCCAGGTTCTGCCACGGCTTAGAGGGAGAGGAGAGTGCTGAGGGACCTTGGGCTGGCTGGAGTAGAGGACAGGGACAAGAACACTTATAGCAGGCTGGGGGGATTCCCTCCGCACCAGAGAGGAGCATAGTCAATGTCCTGGACACAGGATGCCACTGCTAGTACCATCTTACGGTAGAGAGGGGGGCACTTCAACTATCAGCTTCTTTAACTGCCTCCTTTCTCCCCTTGCAGGGCCAGATGGGATCTGTTAGCCCCTCAGTCCTCACAATCTCACTTGGAGCCAGTTCATAAAGGTGTTAGGTCACAGAGAGAGAAATGTGGGGTCCTATCTCTAGCTATCAATACATGTTAACATTGCTAACATCATCAAGAGCCAGGCATATCTCATACCAAGGAGGTTAGATACTATCACTTCTCCATACTATAGATAAGAAAACTGAGGCTCAGAGAGGAGATGAAACTTGTCCAAGATCTCATGGTTTGGATATGGCAGAATCTGGGGTTTGAGCTTAACTCCTGAACCTGTGATCTCACTGCCTTCTAAAGTGACATGCTATATGTACAATTTTCTGAGCAGTGCCAAGGTGAAGATATTGGGCTATTGGGGGTAGCAAGGATTGGAGGAGAATTCGGTTCACCAGAACAAAGTCAAATGGTCAAGGAAGGATATTCAAACTCTCAGCAAGCTCCTCAGGGGGCAGGGGAATGCCCCTTCCATCTGCAAATGCAGAGAGTGTAGAGTTCTTGCCGTTATTTATTCTGATGTGCTTCAAGGGCATCAAGAAAGATCAGGGGATACCTGGCCATAGACTCTGTCTCCTGAGCCAGTTGCTGGGAATGAGCATTGGGGTGCAGATAAGGATGATGACAGTTTCACTGGGTACTCAGTATATGCCAAGAAGTGTGATAATCACTTTAGCATGATTTAACTCATTTTATCCTTACAACAATCCAGGAGATCCCCATTCTCATTGTACAGATAGATAAACTGAAACACAAAATGTAATCCCTTGCCTTTGGGTGAGGAAGCTGAATTCAAATCTAGGCATTTTGACTCCACAACCTGCATCCAAGTCAACTGGCCCCTAGCAGAGGGTCAGAGAGAGAGAGCTGGTGAGGAGGCTCTCCCAAACCATGGACAGCTCCCTCATGGCCTTGTGGTTGCGTAGTTGCCTCCTGAGGCTGGCTAATTGCACCTTCTGAGCACAACCCATGTCCACCCATTGTGAAGAAGTCTGCTTCCTTGCAGAAGAGAAGTTTCCTTGCACTGACTCTTAAGGACCAGATGTCCTGGCTTGATTCAGGTCCCTGGGAAGCCCTGTGGAGTTGGGTCCTGAGCCAGGCACATCCCTCCTCAGAGTTCTGAAGATCCATCCTCTGAGATGCAAGGGTTTTCTCTCGGGTGGGCCAGGCAGAGAACTGCTACCCACATCAGCTCAATAGTCTGCCTGTTCTCACCAGCCCTGCTCTTCCCACATCTGCCACCCTTCTCCTTTCCTATAAGAAATCCCATCCCCTCTGCCTCAATTTCCCCATCTATACCCCTACCACCCATGGAAAAGCCCAGCGCCAAAATGGCATCCCCAAATTAGGTCTTCCTCATTTTTCCAGCCCTGAAGGGAGTTTCCAAGTTCAAAGCCAGGTTTCCTGGCCCAAGCTGCCGGCCCAGAGCCCCAGCAGGTGCAGCATGGTTGCTAAGCAACATCTCCAGATCTCTGTGTGTTCCTGTCACATGATTATTGTTGCTAAGGAAACAAGTCCTCTGGCATCCCAGGACACAGCAAGGCCTAGGCAGTGGTGTGTTACCTGAGGCCTAACAAAAACCCTGCTGTCCCATGCTCCTGACAAGTTGTGATTCCCTAAACTGCTATAGGGGACTATCAGGCTGATCCTTGCCTTTTATCCAGGTACTCTTAGAAGGGAACGTCTAAACTGGAGTCTTGGTCACTTGCTGGGCACTCATGGGATCTAGTTTTTCAGGTGGTCAGTTGTAAGAGCGGCTTTAGAGGGATATATCAGTAGACGAGTGTTCAGAAGACAATCGCATATCCCCAATTCCCCCATTCTCTACCCTGGACTCTACTGTAAATGGAAAAGGTTTGGATTGGAGGGTGGGAAAGCTGAGGAGAAGCTGAGGACAGAAGGGCTGTTCCAGGGTCCCAGGACTACAGCAGCAAGAGAGTTGGACAGGGATCCCCCCCAATAAGACCACCTCTCCACACTCGCAGCTCAAACTCTCACGGAGGGTGGATGCCGCGTGAGGGAGCGCCGCAGTCTCCTTAGAGGGCTTGCCTCCCTGGATCTTGCAATCCACGCTTCCTGGGGCTCCCTATCCTAGAAATAAGGTGGAAATGAGGAAATCTCTCTGAAGGAAAAAAGAGAGAGACACGAACAATAGGAGAGGAAATATAAGAGAATTTAAGCACCAACGAGAAAGCCACAACAATTGGTTAACAGGAATTCCAAAAACAAAGAACAGAAAGAATTGACAGAAAGAAATTACCAAAGAAATAATTGAAACAGATAGAAAAGAATTGAAGTATCCCAGAAAAGAAAGGCATGAGTTTCCAGATTCAAAGATTCCAAAGAGTGGCCAAGAAAAATATTAGAAATATTTCCACCCCGAGTCACACCTTTCAGAAGTATTAGATCACTGATGGCAAAGAGAAGATCCTAAAAGCTTCTAGAGAAAAAGCAATTTTCATAGAAAAATGTCCAAGATCATAATGGCATCAGACTTCTAAAGTGGCAGATCGAAGACCATGGAGCAACATCTTCTAAATATCACAGAAGAATGACTTCGTCGGTTCTATCACAGCTGTTTTGAATTTCCAAGGACTGTTTTTTAACTGGCTGATCCCACCTTCATGACATCCTTGTCCCTTTTTTCATGCGTGCAGTGTCTCATGCTATCTTCTCCCTACACGGTCTCGAATTCCTCAAAATTGCACCTGTTAGTGTGCGTCTCTATCTTTCACATTAAAGGCTTTTCTCAAATATTTGGGGATGTTTAGTGGTTTGGGGGTACTATGATGTTAGGGTTAGGGTTAAGTTTAGGTGTTTAGGTTACCTGGTCGTACTTAAGACCAAAGCACTAAAAAGCTGATCAAAAGCTCTTTGCACTTGGCTTGGGTATGTGGTCCGTGGGCTTCACTGTAAGATATTCTCCTGGATCCATGTATGAGGTCCTTCTTCTTGGGTTGGTCAGATTTTCCAGAGAGAAGAGTCGCCCACTCTACTGCCCAGAGGGTGTAATCCTGGCTACCAGCCTTCCAGCAGTTGTGAGAGAAGAAAAGGGTAAGAGCCTCACATTCATTATGCAAACTTACACCTAATTTCCCTCTTATCAGCAGGGAACATCCCAGCCCTCAACTGTTCCTGGTACCACCCCACCCACCCCCATCCAGAAACTCTTTTTTACCTCCTCCAGAAAATAAATCTGCAATCTTCTGCTGGGGTTGAGGAGAGCATCTGGGTGTCTGCATCTTAGACTTTGAGCCAATCTTCCTGTTTTAACTCCATCCAGTGCTACCAACTCCCAGAGCCTTTGGGAGCCTCTGCCGTGAAATCGCGTTGCTGTTTCTTGGCTTTTCTCACTGTCCATTTAGGATTCAGCCTCCTGGGTCTGCTAAGTCACCGACCATTCATTCATCTGCTTTCCAGCTTCTAAAATTGTATTGTTGCTTGGAGATACTGTCTCTTCCCCTACCCTCTTTATCTTTGTAAATTTAAACCTTTTGAAAATTCCAGCACTATTATTTTAGTAGAGTTTTGGGAGAAAGGGTTAGCAATCAATTGCACTTGTTCAATCTGCCATCTTGAACCATCCAAGGTCTTTATGTTGAATAATGACCAGAGTAATAAAACATCTGAGTCCAGACTGCCCCTGGGTTCAAATGCTGGCTCTAGCATGAACTAGTTGTTTAACCATGGGTAAGTTACAGAAACTCTATGCCTTAAACCGTATGCCAACACCTGTGGCAAGGCCAGTGGGTCTGGGGAAACCAAGATGAACATTCCAGGTTAGCTTCCACTCTTTCAAGCTCCAAACTGGTATGACCAGTTTTCCCACTCTGGTCTGTACCATGTAAATACGATATGTACCCTAAGTAAATTATCAAGCAAGTAGATGTTCTAGTTGTGCAAATATAGCTGGTAACAATGTAAATAGAGTATTTAAATGAACTAGAGGCCAGCAAGGCACGGCAGTTGTTTTCAAATAGGGTTGAATCTCTTCTGTTTAAGTATAATGGCCATTATTTCCCAAATGAATGACCCACACATTTATTTCTGAGCATCAGATTCATGTCGTCTGTTACTTGTTTTGCAGGGCAAATGACACCATCTGGACAGTGGAAACAGCACATGCTTGGGGAAGTCCCTGCCCCACCCTCACCCCCTCCCTGAGTAGCTTAAGCAAAGTCTTCTCCCCCTCTAAATGAGCTTCCCTTTCTTCTGGTCTGTTGGCTTTCATCTTTCTCCCTTTGCTCTCTTTGTCCTGCTGAGCAGGCAGCAAACCTGCAGGTTCTGTGATCCTGCAGTTCAGCTTTAAAACAAAAAAACAAAAACAAAAACAAAACTCAATTGCAATTTGTGAACTTTCCCTCCTGGAAGGCAGAAGCCATCAGCTTTTGTGAAAGTAGCTGCTGCAAGGAGTCAGCCTTGTGATTGCAAAAGGAAAAGATTGAAGAGGGAAAGAAAGAGATAGAGCAAGGGAGGAAGGCAAGTACATGGGAAGGAGAGAGAGAGAGAAAAGCCAGCCAGCCCCCCAGGCTGAACCAGTTACGCGGTCTTTAAGAAACAGGGCTTCTTTAACATGAATGCAAGTACCAGCTGAAGTATTTCCACTGCACACTCACTACCAAGCCAAAGATGACTAGACATTTTTAAAGTGATGGCAAGCAACTGTATCCTAGAAGATGTAGCTATTCAGGCTGTAATGTCTTCGTGCCCTACCACTCCCTCTGTTTGGAAGGCTAGTCCGTCCTCCAATAACCTGTATTTCGATGGCTCTGGCCCCCAGCTTTAAACTCAAAACTCCTGCTTCCAGGCAAGAGCCTCACATCCGATCATTCAGGGGCCCAGGAGTGTTTACCTGGGTTTACAAGCCTAGGAGATTATCCTGAAAGGTTTGCAAGTATATTCTTCTTTGGCTCCAGCCACCTTCCACCGGGTACAGCTACGTCTACTCAGTTATGCTCCCTACTTCCAGACACTGCCCCCAGTGCTGAGATGCACTGGGGTAGCAAGGTGTCATGCCAGGAGAACCGACTGAGGACCCACAGCTGTACTGCTTGAGGCCATGGCTTTACAAGGTGTCTAGTGTAGCAACTCTTCCAGTTTTCCCATTTATAGCATGTTTTTGTTTTTCAGAATTCCAAGTCCAACTCTCCCCTCCCCTCTTTAATTCTCTTTCTCTCTCTCCCCTCCCTTTCTCCCTCCCTTCCCCCTGCCACCTTAGGATTCAGACATGTGCCTGTTGGACACAAATCTGAGTGGAAACCACTCTCTGAACTAGAGTCGCTCAAGATGAGAGCCTCACTTAACTAGGTCATTCTGTTCTCTGGTTCCTTTGTTTAGGGTGAGTTTTCTCCCAGGAAGCCCTTCATACCCTCATGTAAACTGATGTCTGGTTGGCAAGCTCAACAGCTCCATAGAGCAATACCCAGACATGTCTACACCCCATGCATGGGCACGGCTTAGACCAGCTGGTATCCCTGATACCTTCTTGATCCCAGTAAAACTTTTGCGATCCCTTTCATGTTTTTGTTGCTTTTACCCAATAATTCCAGATTAGAAAGTGAAAATATGATTTTATATTGACTAGGGCCCTTGGGTGCTTCTTCTTGAGAGTGGCTTCCTGGGACAATGACATCACATGCTAAATAACTCTTTGCTAAAGAGCTCTACGTACAGACAAATGCCATCCTCTAACATGCCCTAGGAACAAAGTAAGTAGGCCCTTTTTCTTTCCCTGCTCTTGGCCTCCTGTCTGGAAATCTGTCCCCACCACATCTCATTTACCCCCAGAATTGAGTGGTTTGGGGGTTACTCCAGTTCCCTGGTGGCAGGCAGCTGTCTTTGGCACAAAGGAGGAAGCAAGTTGATATAAATCATCTGGGTCCCAACCAGTGTCTTCACCTACAGCCACGTCATCCTAAGACTGGCCAACATTTTGATTCTTGGATAGTTTCTTGGCTGGAGAGGGAGATTCTCCTGCTTGTTTTGGAGCTACTTCTTCATCCCTTACTCCTGATTCTTACTGTGGGCCCAGGGTGCAAATAACCCAGCTTTCTAACCTACTCTTTCTTTTGAGGGACAGCTTCTCTGCCTACATTGCACATAGCCTTGGGGTCCTGCTCTCTCCTGGGCAATAGTGAGCACTTAATTCATGCTGAGCCAATTGGACCCTCTCCCTCCTTGGCTTTTGAATCTTGAGCTGAATGATCCAAGGATGAAAGTGATTATACTAGAGATACTCTGTCTAAGCTTCCTTAAGGGACTGCTAATTTCTGCTTCCTGGATCCCGGAGCTGACCTTTTTCCTGATCTTTCCCAAAGCTGACCTATTCTGCTTTCTTTACAGTTCTGTGACTTTTCCTATAGTCTTCCAATAAATCCCTTTTTGCTTACGTTAGCCCAAGTCTGTATCTGTTGCTGGCCACCGAAGTGTCCTACCTGATTCCACAGGGACGGCCCTCTCTTTGTTGCTCTCTACCACCTGGGTATCCTTTCCCTGAACCTGTTAATTCCAGAGCCCAGGAAGCTCAGACTTGTCCCCCTGCCACATCCCCATAACTCCCAGGCAAACTTCAGCTTCTAATTCCTTATAGCTTCTTTCAGAAAGTGGTCATCCTCAGTTCTAAAAACACAAATGCTCTATCCATGATCCCTCTCCACTGACACAGCATTTAACAGGCAGGGTCCAACCAGGAAAACAGAACCATTCTAAGTATTTAAAAGAGAGGGAATTTAATGCAGAGAATAGTTATACAAATGACAGAAGAGCTGATAAGCCAAACAGAGGATGGTGAAGCAACTCAGAGCTTAGCAACGGCAGGAAGCCACTACCAGCCCTAGGAGAGCGGGACAAAAAGGAGGTAGTAGTACTGGGGCTCTGGGTTTAGGGTCACTGGGAGAAGCTGGGACCATGGCAAACATGTCTGATGAGAGCTGCAAGTCAAGGAGACGATGCAGACACTGCTGAAGATGCCACCCATGGCAAAGAGAGGGGGAGAAACACCTGGGTTCTCTTTTTCTCCTGCGGGCCCATCTCTTGCCAGTGCCTCCCATGCTCAAGCCAGCTGCGTCCCAGCTGACAGAGGAGCCTGAGAAAGGAGCCTGCGAGGCCAACCTCACCCTGACACAGAGCAAAGCAGGAGAAGAACAAGAAACGGATCTAAGAGCAGACAGACTTCAGACAGCACATGCTTCATCATTTAAATTACATTTGTTAGAGTATTATTCAATTTTTAGAATGAAATGAATTTAGTATTTAAATAAATAGAATGTAATATGTATATATCAAGTTTCAAAATGTATGCACTTTTTAAATTCCTTATTAAATCAGGTATTATCACACAAAATACAACAGGAAAGTCTTCTCCACTAGAAAAAGCTCTGTATCTTGACCATGCTGTGGGTGTAATCAACAAACCTGTTCCTCCCTTCACTGTGTTGGTGACACTTTCTTGGACTCATAAATTTGTAGGGAGGAGGATACAATGACCCCCAAACAGCGGTTTCACTGGCAGAAGCAGTGCTCAGTGTCCCCAAACCTCCAGGCCCTGGAGTCGTGAGAGAATGAACAGGGCAGCTACCATTTGGTGACTTAGGAACACAAATCACTGAGTTCCTCTCCACCCGCCCTGTCTTCCCTGCTGTAATTTCCCTGCTGCTGATGACTGGAAGACAGGCTGGCCTCACATCAGAGCTCAGAGAAGTGGGAGTGGCACAATGACAACAGCACTAGGACAAAACAGGATTCCTTTTCTTATCTAAGGTGTTAGAATGTGCGTAAACATTTGTTGTTAGGCGGTTTGTTTTAGTTTAGTTTTGCTATTTTAACTATAGAAGCAAGGCGAGCATGATTTGAGCACTCCATTTTATCAGCTTGTGCTGTCTTAAATCGAGGCTCCCGCATTCTGTTCTGGCTTATGTAATTCTGAGAAAGCGGTTCTGGTGCAGCCTGCAGCCGGCAGGCTGAGTCCCCATAAAAGCAGAGCTGGCCGTCCTCCCTGCAGTTGTAATGAAGTGGTGAGTCTAGGGATGGGAGAGGGAGGGGAGGATGTGAGGATGGGCACAGAGTAGGCCCTCGATAATGCTTATTGCATAAACGTTTAATGGCAGAGTCAAGGGCAGAGGCTGGGTCAGACTCCCAGCATGCTGGGCTCAGTTGTCCCCACTGGCACAGACCCTGGCACCGCTCTCCAGAGGGGAGGCCAAATATCCACCTGTGGTCCAGCTGGGCTTAGATGTGCTTCCCCAGGAGCCTCTCTTGTAATGAACTTTTCTCCAAAGAGTGGCAACAGCTGAAGTCTTCAGCTGGATGTCCCATCAACACCTAAAACTTAACGCGCTGACACATGAATTTGTTAATCTCTGCTCCGACCTACCTCTCCAGTCTTTCATATCTCAGATAATGGTACCTCCAGCATTCCGTTGTCTATGTTAGAAGCCAGGATCTCATCCTTGAAACCACGCTCCCCACTATCAGCATCATTACACCCCTGCCAGCATCCAGTTTGTTCTATCTCCCAGACGTCCCACAAGTCTGGCCACTTCTCTCCATCCCCACAGCTCAGGTCACCTGTTATTTAATATTTGTACTACATGGGTGCCTCCTAACTGATTATTCTGGATACGTTTTCCACTTGGCGGTTGTTTGTTCTTTCATTTCACAGTTATTTACTGGGCACGTATAGTATGTTAAATGCGGGAGATACGGTGATAAGAAAAACAAAGTCCTCGTCCTAATGGAACTAACGTTCTTACAGAAGCCAGTTATCTTTCCTAAAGCACAAATATTGTCACGTCTATCCCCAGATTAAAGTATGTCCGTGGCATCCCACTGTCCTCGGCATAAAATCCAAACTCCCTAATAGACCTTCCTCCCTCGTTCATGTCACTCCACTATCTCCTTTGCTTACTTTCCTTGCAATACAGAATCAATTTCAGTTACTCAAATGCACCAAGCCTTTGCATATCCTAGAACATTCTAAACCACGCCCCTTGCTTAACAGCTACTCACCCATCGGTTCTCAGCTCGGAGTTCTCTTGGCCAGCGTTGCCAACGATGATAAGTTGAGTCATGTTGGGGATAATGGAATTTGGAGGACACCCAGGACTCCTGAGACCTGAAACCTGTCCTGCCACAGCCACTACAGCCCATTCCTTCTCCCCAAGTCTTTGAAAGAAATATGTTCCCAGAGATCAAGGCCAGGCAAATGCACACTCTTTCTTTCTCTGGCCTCTGGTTGTGCTGGGCTGAATAATGTGGGGGATTTCTTTGACGTAGGTTGGAGGGAGCCCAGACGGATCTCAGAAGAGGATGTTTGCCATTTTTGGCTACTAAGCATCTGAGCACCCATTCCACTCGGAGGGAACCAGAACCCCGCACATCACAGGCATGTGTTCAGTGACAACAGCACTGGCAGAAATAACCTAACTGGGCTGCTCCTGCAGTAGGACCTTAACAGGCTTTTCTGGGGCCAGTTTTCCAGCCTTCCTCTCAGTTCTGTGAGCTACTTGATATTCTTCCAGTGAATTCCTTTAGGATCACTGGATATGGTCTGTATTGTTGTAAACCAGAAACCCTGAGTAGTATAATACAATACCCTTTCTACTCCTCCAGCCCCCACCGTGGGACCCATCCCGATCCCCGCTCCGACGGTGCAGAACAGCAAGCCCAGGAAATGACGGGTGCCCTCAGCGGACAGAGATTCTAAGTTTCACAGCAGACCTGGACTTATCCACCTCCCGCAGGCTTTTCTCGATGGGTTGGCAACACCATGGCCCCAGTCACTTCCCTTCTCAGCCACAGGGGAGGAAGAGAGAGAGTATTTCAAAAAAGATCCAATCCTAAAAAAGGAAGAGTCACTCTCACACTGTGGCTCCGTTAGAATCCTGGCCCCTGGCCCGCCCGTACTGTCATGTCTGCTGTCTAGGGAGAGAGGAGCTGGGCCTCTCCCTACAGTCTGGCAGTTGTGGATGAACAGGAAGTGTCTGTTGTTTTTCCAGGCATCCTGTGATTCCCTGCGAGATGGAATCCCGCGGGGGTCCCCACCTTTGTGCCTTCACCCTGCTCACAAGGTAGCACTTCTCTCTCTCTCTGCTTCTATCTCAGGGCTTCTCCCTCTGGCGATTGCATTGACTCCTCTCACCTCTACAGCTTTGCTCCTGCTGAGTCATGGCTTTCTCACCAAGCCCCTCCTGTGAACCCCACCCCTCCTTCTAACTGACGACTCATGGCCTCTGCTTGCTGCCTTCTCTGTGTCTCTCTCAACTTTGAGGACAGTCTGCTGCTTAAGTTATCTCTTAGATCCAAACTTCCCAAAAGAGGACGTGATTGGATCTGTTGATTGCCACTTGTACAGAGAGGCCTGCACAGGGCCTGTGGACTCAGCCACTTTGCTCAGAAAGGCTAAAGATGTGGCCAACACACAGAGCAAATGGGTTGCACTTGCACTCCACCCTAGCATTTCAGACTCCCTCTGTACAAACCTAAGCATGTCATCTCTACTCACAGGTCTGTTCTTTTCCTGTGTTCCTTAATTTAGGGGATGTTTTGCTGTTCTGCTGTAGATATCTTGTCTTCAGAACAAAGCCCCCTCTTGTAACCTACCTCTCTAGCCTCCTGTCCTGCCACTGCCAGTGTTCTGCAATTATCTGAACTTCTCAATACATAATTTAAGAAATGAAACCAGCTCTCCTAATCCTCCGGCCAATGTATTCTCCTTTCAACCACACACTACACAAGGGGGCTTTGCTTGTACATCTCTGTCTCTACTTCTATTTTCTTTCCTCTACAAGACCACAACCTGGAAAGCCTTAACATCCTCATCCTGTGAGTCCACGAACCCTCTGGGGCAGAAACGGTGTCTCAGTAATCTTTGGAGCTGGCCAGGGTGAGTGTCAGTGAGCATCTAAAGACTAATTCAGCAACAACCCTCAAACATCCTTCCTAGAGCGCAGGACACACAGTCTCTCGTTAGTCCTCCATGCCCTGGTCCAGTAATTCACCACTGGGACATGTACAAAAATGAGCGTCCAGGAGACAGCCTGGCAGGGTCCCACCATCCCGCCCCTGTGATGGAGACTGCTCAGGTGTGAATGGGTCTGCAGAATCGGGTCCTGGAAACACTTCTCTCCAAAGAGTGCAGTAGCTGAGAGGACACAGTTGTGACCTAGGTGGTCCTTTGCCTGACTTCCCAGGGGCTGTCAGCTGCCTGGCTGCTCCAAGTGCCTCTCTGTGGAATGAGCTGATTTCCTCTTGCTCTGTTGATTTCTCTTATGATGCTGCAGGATGCCTGGCCCAGGAGTGACTCAGCTTATTTGCCTACTGACATGCCTGAAGTGCTGTAGGAGGGGGCAGAATGGTAAGGAGTCAAGTTGGAACCAAGGTTTGAGTCTTACCATCACGAACAGGCCTGGCCTCATGCCCATAAAGACCATGGAGTGAGCCAGGAGGATTAGGACCTGGACCTGGACTGACCTCAGGAATAGGACAGGGGCTGTGGGAACTCTGCCAGCTCAGAAAGGGTTTAAGAGGTTGAAGGGTTCTCACTGAAGCCCAGGCTTTAAGACTATCCCACCAGGCAGCCAGAATTTGTGATGGGGAGACCAGCTGGCAGGTGATACAAATCAAGAGGTATATCAGGCCCTCATACAGGGCCCTCATACAGTGAGACAGGAACCAATCTTTGTTTCTTTTTTGAAACAGAGTCTTTTTCTATTGCCTCGGGTAGAGTGCAGTGATGTCATCATAGCTCACTGCAACCTCAGACTCCTGGGCTCAAGCGATCCTCCTGCCTCAGCCTCCCAAGTAGCTGGGACTACAGACATGCACCACTATGCCTGGCTAAATTTTCTATTTTTAGTAGAAATGGGGGTCTCGCTCTTGCTCAGGCTGGTCTGGAACTCCTGACCTCAAGTGATTCTCCCACCTTGGCCTCCCAGAGTGCTAGGATTACAGGCGTGAGCCACTGCACCTAGCCATGAGATGGGACTTGAAGGAGGTAAACCTATATACGAGGTGGAAAAGAGAAGCCTGTGTTCGGGCTGGGAGGTGTGCTACAGTAAAGTCCGTTTGGGCACTGGTATGTTGAGTGTGAATGAGCACGTAGCAGCAAGTGCTGCAGATGCTGACAAGAGGCACAGGGAAGGGGCCGTATTCCTGGATATAATTTTAGTGATCCTACCTAGTGGTAAATATGGATTGTCACCCCAGAGCATCTGACCCAATCGAAGTATAACTCCTCCTCTTAAGGAAGGTAGATGGTTTGCTTCTGTTTAGTATGAGTTCTTTTTTTTTTTTTTTTTTTTTGAGACAGAGTCTCACTCTGTTGCCCGGGCTAGAGTGAGTGCGGTGGCGTCAGCCTAGCTCACAGCAACCTCAAACCCCTGGGCTTAAGTGATCCTACTGCCTCAGCCTCCCGAGTAGCTGGGACTACAGGCATGCGCCACCATGCCCGGCTAATTTTTTCTATATATATATTTTAGTTGGCCAGATAATTTTCTTTCTATTTTTAGTAGAGACGGGGTCTCGCTCTTGCTCAGGCTGGTCTCGAACTCCTGACCTCAAGCGATCCGCCTGCCTCGGCCTCCCGGAGTGCTAGGATTACAGGCGTGAGCCACCGCGCCGGGCCTAGTATGAGTTCTTATGTTGTGTTTTTTTGAGACAGGGTATTGCTCTGTTGCCCAGGCTAGAGTGTAGCGGCGTCACCATAGCTCACTGCAACCGTACACTCCTGGGCTGAAATGATCCTCCTGCCTTGACCTCCCAAATAGCTGGGACTACAGGTGGGCACCATTTCTCCTATTTTTTGTAGAGATGGTGTCTCACTATGTTGCTCAGGCTGGTCTCAAACTCCTGGCCTGAAGTGATTCTCCCCACTTCATGGACCCCCAAAGAACTAGGATTACAGGGGTAAGCCACCACACCAGGCTGAGGTCTGTTTGGTTTTTTTTTTTGTAAGTGTAGGAGGCTGACTTGGCCTGGTTTCAGAGGCAAGGGAAACTGAAACAAAAAAGTAAGGAGGAAATGTAACTGAGTGGGCACTCAGATGTTCAGGACTCAACCCCACACACACAGGGTTCTGGAACAGGGGCAGTATGACTAACTCTAGCCTACCCATTGCTTCAGATGTACCCACTGCCCAGTTGGTGTTGGTTCAGGAAGGAGCTGAGGTTAACACTGCAGCTGGGTCCCCGCATGTCGTAGTAGGGTAGGGATTATGTGTTCAGAAGCGCTGTTAGCCTTCTGGGAAGGCATCTGCATGACCAAGAGGAAAGAGCACAGCTTTAGGTTCAGACTTCAAATACAACCTACTAGCTGTTTATCCTTGAGCAAGTTATTCAGTCTCTTGGAGCCACTGGGCCCTCAGCTGTAAAATGGGAATCACAGTACCTGCTTCCCAGGACTGTTGTGAGGATACATGACATAATCCACGTGAAAGAATCTGATACACATTGAATGTTCAGTTAAAGGGAATTCTCTTCTGCTTCTCCTACATGATCCTGTCTCAAGAACCCCAGGGAAGGGGGCTGGGGTGACTTTATTCAATATGCATAAAAGGTTAATACCTGAATATTAAATCAACAAGAGAAAGAATATAAAAATAGGCAAAAGATAAAAGTAATTAATAAAAGAATATATTTTAATAGCTATTAATCATATATTAAATACAAATATAGTATCATACTTATACAAATGTACAGCCATATATATATGCCACTTCATTAACAAAAAGGTGAATTACAACAATAATAAAACATTTCCACTTATCAGCTTGACAGAGTTTATAAAGCATTTAATCATAAGTGCGGTGTGCCTCCGCACAATTTATAAACTGTTCGTATTCTTTTTCTGTGAACTACCTATTCATATCTTTTATCCGTTTTTCTGACAGTGTTGGTCTTCTTCTTATGGGTATATAAGAGCTCTTTATGCTTTGATTTTAACCTTTTAATTGACATGAGTGTTACAAATGTTTTTCCAGTTTGTCATTTGTCTTTTGACTTTGTTTATGGTATTTTGGTTGTACAGAAGTTAAACATTTTTTATGAGGTCAAAATCATCAACCAATATTTTCCTTTTTGGCTTGGCAAAGAAGATAAAGTTTCACAGTACACAGTATGAGAAAGGCAATCCCGAATATGAGATTGCTGGCTTGAGCTAGTTAGACTGAACCTACTTTACATTTAGATCTTCTAAGTCTCATACGGCTCTGATGCTAAGTTGTGTATTATGCAGTCTTCATTTAAAAATTTGGCTTCCCGTATAGGTATGAGCCCAAGGAAGAAATGCACTGATCACACTGACCTGAGTGTTCTCGTACTTTCAAAAGCTGTATTTCTCAATGAAAATTAATTGACTGTGATCTGGCTTATACATTAGTCTAATAAATTTGGTTAGTATGGGTCTGCCCTGGAGATGAATCTCTTCTCAGTGCTGACAAAATCGGATTTCTGAGCTGTAAGTCTGAGAGTCAGACTCTGGACTGTGTTCATTAAACCAAACTTTTCTGAGAAATGTCAGTATTACCACCTTCTCTCGGAAATATTCCCCAACATTTCCATGGCTATCCAAGTACCTTTCTCAATAATAAGTAGTGAAGGTGAATGTGCCAGTAACTACATAACTAATAATAATTCATAATCAAACCTGCTCTCTAATTATGCACTTTCTAGGTACTCAACACTGTTCTTGGCACTTTAATGGACTATTTAATAGCCACAACATTTCTATGATATAAACAATATTGGTTTCTAATTTTGGTGGAAATTGGGGCCCAGAGAGATGGAATAACTTGATCAAAGTTACAAAGTCAAGTAAGTGGTGCTGCCAATATTGGAACCTTGGACTGTCTGCTTTTCTCTGTGTCTGCATTTGTATTATAATAGTTGATTATGACCCTGTCTTGAAATCTCCCTTCAGTTTAGGGAACTTCACTGTTATCTAATTATTCCACTAACATTCCAATAATAAGTTGATAACCCCTTTCCCACTAACTTCTCCATCTCTTTCTGAATTTTCAAATCTCCTGCACATGAGATTGCATTATACAAAACTTAGGTCCCTGTGCATTAAATTATAACACACAGGACCTCCTGCCAAATCCCTCTTCCCAGAAAATGTGAGCCTTCATTCTTCTACTAGCTTCGTGGCTGCTGTGTCATATTTAAAATATAAAGGGTATCCTGTGCATTGTCTTCTAGCCAGAAGCATTAGCTATAGGCTGTCACATTCCATATAAGGTCTTAAACCTTAAGGAAAGTGTCTATCCCTTACCATTTTCCAAAGCATTGATTTAGCTCTTTATTTTCTGAATGTGAATATTGAACTTTATTTACCAGGTTCACATGCTTTGGTAATGCTCACATAACTAAAACTGACCAGTCTATAATTGAATTGAGTTATTTAGAGGATATAAAAATACTGTGCAATTTCGTTTTATGTGGTGCTATTTTTATGAGGACTAGAAAATATTCTGTAGACAGAAAAGTAAAAAATAGAAAAGGAGATTGCATTGTGCTGCAGGAAGAAACAAGAGAGAGAAACCTGGGAAGAAAGAAAGGGAATTAATAATTGATTATCACTTACTGTTGCCAGCCACCATACTAGATGCTTCATATATATCATTTTGTTAATCCCCACAACCAGGCTGGGACATAGATTTATTGCATCCATTTCATGGATTAGGAAACTGAGGGTCAGAAAGGTTAAGTAAGTTGCTCAAGAGTTCATGCAAAGTTGGGATGTGAGTGTAGTTCTCTCAGATCCTTAGTGTGCTGGGTACAGAAAGGAAGAACAGATCACAAAATTCAAACTGAAGTCCAGCAGAATAACCGAAAAGATCAAAGTAAAACTAAGTGGAGATGAGAAAAAAGAAGGACGATCAGAGTGGCAGAAGAGGATGTGGAGCTGTGAGTAAGAGGTAT
>CM052436.1:177972959-178020743 GCA_028533085.1 Varecia variegata
AAGAATTAAATATGTTAACACATGTTAAGCATTTAAAACAGTGCCTGGTGCATATTAAGTGCTCAATAAATGTTAGCTATCGTGAACTGTCAGTGTAACAGTGCATGTTTTATGAACGTGGGGACATCCTTCCCTCCAGCTTTATTCCCTTCTAGGATATACTTCAGGACGAAGCAAAAGAAGTGGTAGGAGCTGGACTTCCTGGCATCTAGAGTTTTACCAACAGTAATGGAAGCATAAAAATCATTCACAATCAATGGAATGAGATGGGGAAATGCAGCTTACTGCCATCAATCTGGTTCAAATTGCTGATGCCTGATCTGGATTCTTCTATCACTAACAGGTTACGAACCATGTAGTCAATATATGTTTGCTGAATGGGATTGAACTGTGGAACAACTCAAAATATCTGGATGCAGATCATATTTTGAGAAAACACTTAAAATTTTGGGCAAGCTTATGCAATAACCAAGCATGTTGTACATATACAGTAAATTAATGATGGGTGTCACTTGTATCACCCAAGGAAATACGAAGTCTATCAGTTATCTATTGCTGCATAACAAATCATCCCTAAAACTTGGTGGCTTAAAAATGATAATAAACATTTATTAGCTCACAATAGTTTCTGTAGGTCATAAATTTGAGAATGGCTTGGTTGGGTGGCTAAGGGGTCTCTCAAGAGGTTTCAGTCAAAACATTGGCTGGGAATGTAGTCTCATCTGAGGGCTTGACTAAGCATGGAAGATCCACTTCGAAGATGGCCCATTCACATGTATATTGGCAAGAGGCCTTAGGTCCTTGCCACATGGACCTCTCCATAGGGCTGATTGAATTTCCTCATGACATGACAACTTGCTTTCTCATTGCAAATGACTTTCCCATCCAAAAGAGCAAGACAGACGCTGCAATGTCATTTGTGACTTAGCCTTGGAAGTCACACTCTGTCCTTTCTGCAATATCCTACTGGTTATACAGATCAGCTCTATTCAGTGTGAGAAGGGTCAATCTAAGGGTTTGAATTCCAGCAGGTGGAGATCAGTGAGGGCTATCCTGGAGGATTGGCTACTATGCTTTACCTCAGCAAAAACAGGGAAACGAATTAATTAATTAAAAAAATTGTAGTGTTTTGTTCCTAGAATATAAAACAGCGTTGCTTCTTTTATTGTCAGTTTGCAGATGGCAGCCTGTCTAAATCAGTCAGTAACGCTGATGGAAGGATTGCACACATAAAGGAAAGGATTCCACAGCAACTTGAGGCTTAGTAAAAAGCCTCAGCTTAAGCAAGTTTTTATGGCTGAAACTGCCTAACGGTTGTTGCAGGAAAGTACATCGCTGAGCGAGAATGAAGGATTTACGGAGCTGTTTCAGGGTAGGGTGACCAGTGTTTTTGAAAAATCCTGCCCAAGAACACTTGAGGTATGACTTTCTATAAATCACAGTTACTGAAAGGGACCATAGTCATTTTTTTATATAAACTTAGATTTTAAAAAATCAAAATAGTAGTAGTGCTATATTCATGGGTGAGAGCGAGAGCTCAGCCATTCTTTAAGAGTTAAATCAGTCAGATTAATCCATAAGAGAGAGAGGCCATATATCAGCAGAAGGCACTCCAAAGGACAAGGTTCACCAGGCCAAAGGCAAGAAGAACAGAGATTGACTTCAATTGAATCAATGGAATTAATATGTTTCAAAAAGAGCAAGTCAACAAAAAGTCTATACAGAATATGGAAAAATGGGAACCAGAGGAAAGGTAGTAATAATAATGTAGTAACAAACCATTTGCTGAGCAGTTACCATGTGCTAAGTACTTTGCATGAATCATTTAATTCACATAACAACTCTATCAGTGGAGGGTGAAGTGATTTTCTTAGTTAAGATCACTAGTGGTAGAGCTGGGATTCGAACCACATCCATAACGCTCCAAAGCCTATGGGCTTAACTATTCCTATCTTGTATTATCCTGGGGAATGGAGCTTTTGGCAGGAGGATCCTTTGTGGCAGGTTAACACCTAGAGCAGAGTTACAGGCATTGCACCGTTGTAGCTCAAGGATACTGGCCATTAGCATTATCCCCACAGTTCCAGGGTCCAGGTTCCAGAAGTCACCTTCCAGTCATGACTCCTCTTCCCATAGAGAGAAAACAAGGTCAACATCTTGATAAAACAGGCTAGGCTGCTTGGCAGGTACTCAAAGGAACTAAAGAAATATTTTTAAAATGTTTAATCATGAAAGATTTCAAATGTACAGAAAAGTACAGAAAATAATATGAGACGACCCCAAATTAACCTTTATTGACATTTGGTCTCAGAGATTTCAAACATCTCTGAGAGGTTAAAACATAGGGTCTTTACCTCAGGACAAACAGGCCCACGACCAGCACACTTATAAACTGGGTCAGAGTCTGCAAAGGCAGCATTATTGGAAATAAGCGTATGGCCTTGTAAGATTTTACTTTGAAGGACAGAACTCATCAGAGTGACTAAGTTGTGATATACTTCAGATCTCAGCACAAGCGCAGCTTTCCTGACCTTCTTGACAAAGGCAGATCCTTCTAGCATAATCTCTTACAGCATTATATACCTCTCCTTTATGCTCTTACCACTGCTGTGATGCTACTCTTCTTTGCATGACTGTTGGACTAATGCCTGTCACCTCCATAGACGGCAACTCCATGACGGCTGAGTTTGTGCCAGATTTTATTCACAATTGTATTCCCAGCACTGTAGCACGTACTGTAAATATCCCTCCAATGAAAACATTCAATTTTAAATATCAATCTCCTTAGATATCTACCCAAGAAAAACAAAAACCTATGTCCACACAAAGACTTGTAGGTAAAGGTTCATAGCCCCAGAGTGGAAAAAATCCAAATGTCCATCATTTGGCAAGTGGAAAAATAAAAGGTAACATATCTACACAATGGAATATCATTCAGCAACAAAAAAGAGTGAACTGACAAAATATTCTATAGTATGGATGAACCACAACATTTTGTTAAGTAAAATAAGCCAGACACAAAAGACTACATGTTATACTATTTCATTTATGTGAAATTTCTAGAAAAGGCAAAACTATAAAGAAGAAAGCAGATCAATAGTTTCCTGGGCCTGGGGGTGGGATGAGGATTGACTGCAAATAAAAACAAGGGAACTTCTGAAGATGATAGAAATGGTTTAAAATTGGATTGTGATGATGGTTGCACAACTGTATAAATTTACTAGACATCATCTAACTGTACCCATGCAGTAGGCAAGTTGTATAGTATGTGAATTATATCGCAATAAAGTTACTAAAAATGTTTAAAAAATCAATCTCCTTACTTAGTCATTTTATCCCAACTCAGGTTCTATGAGACATTATTTCTGTGGGGCATTGTGCCAGAAACTGCTAGTTGAGTCTCTTGACTCTTTCTTTAGTGACAGACCCAATTTTTAAGTTGGCACATAGAAAAGCGAAATAAAATACCATATTTCTAGTCTCCTTTGCAACGTGGGGTGGCCATGTGGCCAACTTCTGGCCAATGAGACATAAGTAAAAGTGATGTGTAGTTTTTCCAGGAAGGCTGTTTAAGGGACTTGACTCCACTTTTTCCATTTTGCCTTTCCTTTTTCCTTCCAATGACATGTGGACTATTGCTCCAGCAGCCATCTTGGACCAGGAAGTGACTTTGAGAATGAAAGCTAAGGATAGTGGAGCAAAAATATTGAAGCCTGGGTTCCTGAAGACACCATAGAGCTGCCATGCCACCCTTGGACTGCCTACATCCCAGATTTCTTTAATGCAAGGCAAAAATAAACTTCAATCTTTTTTTTTTTTTTTTTGAGACAGTCTCACTCTGTTGCCCAGGCTAGAGTGCGTCAGCCTAGCTCACAGCAACCTCAGACTCCTGGGCTCAAGCAATCCTACTGCCTCAGCCTCCCGAGTAGCTGGGACTACAGGCATGTGCCACCATGCCCAGCTAATTTTTTCCTATATATTTTTAGTTGTCCAGCTAATTTCTTTCTATTTTTTTTAGTAGAGACGGGGTCTCGCTCTTGCTCAGGCTGGTCTCGAACTCCTGAGCTCAAATGATCCGTCACCTTGGCCTCCCAGAGTGTTAAGATTACAGGCGTGAGCCACCACACCCGGCCTAACTTCAATCTTATTAGGCCTTTTTCCCCCCATCATATGCAGCCAAAGTTAATCCTAAGTGAAACCAGTTTTAACAGGTGTTATAGGAAAAGATAATTCGGTGGTCAAATAATTTTGAGAACTATTATATTAAAATTTAACAGATTGCATTAATGCAGGACCTCTTTGAGTTTTTAATATGCTAATAAACAATCTCCAAGAACCTCCAAGAAGGGGTAGAGTATGCACAACTTTCCAAACTAACTTGAACCCAAAACCTCTTTTTAGTGGAACATCTCATGGGACAAATGATTTGGGAAAAACAAAATATTGCTTTAAAAAATTCATACTTTGGCCTCTTCCTTTCTAATCCATCCTTTTTCTAGGTGGCTAGAGAGGTATTTCTGAAACATAAACTTGATGATATCCCATCCTTGTTTAAAATCCTTGAATGATTCTTGTAGGATAAATTTCAAAGTCCTCCATTTAACATGTAAGACCTTTTGTGATCTGCTCCTTGCCTTCTCTCTAGCCTCACCCTAACCATCTCCCTCTCTCACTACAACCCTTTTGCAGTGCTGAGAACTGACCATATTTTCCCTAGTTTTTTTTTTTTTTTTTTTTTTTACCTCTGCATATGCTTTCCTTCATGGAACACTTTCTATCTGCTACCTGGCATTCTACCTCTGATCCTTTAAGACCAGGCCCAGATATCAGTATCACACTCATCCTACTATAAGCAATGCCTACGACAAGCCAGGCATCAGTGCTGAGTTACAAATGCAATCCTTGCCCTGGAGCAACATGGAATCAAATGAAATTAGACAAGTACTGTATTAGTCAGGGTGTGCTAATGGCTGTAACAAATAACCTTCACGTTTCAATAACGTGACATTATGATAGTTTATTTCTTGCTCAAGGCACCATCCAGTGCAGGTAAGCACAGAGGCTCTACTCCATGCATTCACTCAGGGACCCAGTCTTATGCCATTGCCATTTTCTGGAGCCTCTAAGTCCTCCACTGGATATTTTTGCATTTAGCCAGCACATGGGGAAAGGAGGACAGTTTGAAAGATCATACCAGAGTTTTTAGGGGATGTTCAGAAACAGGATATATCTACCACTTTTGTCCAGATTCCATTATCCAGAACTCAGCCACATAGGCCTACCTAATTACTGAGAAATGTGGTTTTGTTACTATCCTAGGAGGAAAATGAAATGGGCAGGTGAAAAGAGCCTCTTTTCCTGCTACAGATATATAAACAAGAACAATAAAGAAGCTCACGGTCTAATGGAAGAAACAGACAAGTGTGTAGAGGCATGAAAGCAAGAGAGAACACAGGCAGGATGCAACTTGCATTTGTGGAGTTACTAACAGAAAGTTCTAGAATTGCTGGAAACCCTTCTGTGTCTCCTTTCAGAGCTCCTAAGGATTGCTTTTCTGGGGCCCTTTGCAAATGGAGACACACTATATGGTATAAAAATTCATGCATCACTGGTGTCACCCTCATAGCACACTTTCAGAGCCTCATAGTCACCCATCTCTTGTTCCAGCAGCTGCTGTGGCATCCAGCTCTGCGTGGGCACCATCTGACTGCACACAGCTGCATCCTGATAGTGCTTTGCCTTGCGGCCCTGCTGCATGCCTCTTGCCAGGTTCCCTGTTGACACTGAGTTTTGGGATGCCGCAGAAGCCCACTTGGCACCTATGCAGCAACAACTGGTGTGAACCTGTATCCAATGAGAAACGAGTGGGTGGATATATTTCTTTCCCTTCCCCCTCCCATTGGCTATTCTGAGACTCATTTCATATGGTTTCTCAGAGGATAATCCCTTGAGCAGAACCAATCAACCACACTTAGTGGAGCCAGATTAATAACCATCCTGGCATTGGCTCTTCCTTCTTCCCTACCTTACTCCTTTTGCCTCACTCCTGCCATATAGAATCAGACTCTGCTTCTGGAGAACCCAGGCCAAGACATTGCCATGAATGGGTACAGCTAAAAGCCACTTAGCCGTCTGCTTCCCCTCCAGTGCTTCCTCACAGGTCCCCGGGTGCTGCTGAGGATTCCACTAATTCCTCTTGGTTCTGCAGACCCGACTCAAGGTCAAGCCTGCCACCTCTCCTGAATGTAGCTCCTGGATCCTTCCTTCCTTTACTTGTACCTGTCCCACTCATTTGTGAATCAGTTATATACTCCTAAAGATTTCTTGTTTGGTGACTTAACATTTTATCTCTGTGTATGTGTAACTTCTTATATGCTACTGTCTTTTCTCCATGCTTAATTAAGAACAGCAATTACGGCCAAGTCTACCTTTCCTCTCCCTCCCTCTCACACACTTCCCCAGGCTGCCTCTTGCCTCTGTGCCTTGGCACATACACGCTGCTCTGTCTGGAGTCCCATTTCCCCTGCCCCCCCACCTCATTTAAGTTATCTCAATTTTTGTGGGCAAGGGACTTTATTATTACTTTATTATGCACCTGACTCCCACAATAGGACCCCCAAGTCTGTCTCTGATGTAACTCTGCTCCTAGCCCCTTTCCAGAAATGAAAGTGCATAGACCTGAGCCACTTGGGCACTGCTGAGAGCTTTGGAATCCTTGATCCTAGTGTTTGGGCTGGAGAGGCTGTGCCTACTAGCTGCTTGGTCCTGCCTCAGGTTCTGCTTCTGCTCCTGCAGCAGCTGGTTTATAAGGTCAAGTACACCGTTCCTGTGAGGCAGCAGCAGCAGCAGAGACAAGCAGTTCTCAGTATACTCACTCCCAGCAGCTTCTACGATTGGAGAGCCTCAGGATCTATGTGTAAATCACCTTGTCCTCAATTAGACTATAAGCTCCTTGAGGACACGGATGTTGTCTGCCTTGTTTAATGCTGTATTGCTTGTGTCTAGAACAATACCTGGAACACAGTTGGTACTTAATAAATATTTTTTTAAGGAAGGAAGAAAGAGGAGGAAGGAAGGACCATGAGACATCTTGGTCAGCCTTGAGTCAAATGACAGAAACGTGCACAGGTGAAATAGATGGGTGGCAGGACGCTGCTACCTCTGTGTTTTCAAGCTGGAGAAATCTTTGGTGTCTGCCAAGAAGTGAAGAAGTGTTACTTAGAAGAGAGTTAAGGCCACAGACTGAAAGTCATTAGAAAACTGGTGTTTCAAAGACGCTAAAAACATTCTCTCTCTGGGGTTACAGTAAGGCTCTGCTAAATCATTATAGTTACCCCTGACACAAACTGTGCTCATCTTGAATGTATCCCACTGCTATTGGAATCATCAGATTCAGATCATTTCTGCTTTAATTGAGGTAGAATGAGCCTTTACGGTCGGAATCCAATCAGTTTTTTAGTGGGTGCTGAGGAAACACCCAAGATGGGACAGGCAGGGGATGTGAGGAGGGCAGGTGCTTGCCAAGGTCGGGGAGGAGGGGCAGTAATGGGATGTCACACAGAGTGTTCAGCAGCACAGGGCAAATTCCTCATCCCTCCTTTCCTAAGTGCTCCTCTCCATCTTTGGTCTCATTTCCTTCTTTTCTCCATCGATTTTCATAGCGTTTATCACTACCTGCCTCTTGTATTTATTTAGTCTTTCTTTCGCCTATTCCACGAGAGCAAGAGCTTTTTCTTATTGACCACTGTATCTCCTGTTTTAGATCATTGTCTGGCATTTCGTGGGTACTCAAAACTTAACTGCTAACGAACGAATTGAGAATATAACAATTAGTTGAATCTCTGCCAAATGCTGGGCCCTGTCCTTGAGGATGCTACAAGGATGCTAGGGAAGACGGGCCCGACAATAAATGCACCATAGCTAGACACCTGATTTTAAGGCGGTATATCCAAGGGGCCGCAGGATCCCCGGGGCTGGAAAACTCCCAGGTGTGCGGAGCCTTGGGAGGAAGCCCGTCGTGTGCCAGGAGCGCCAGGGAGTCAGGACAAGCGGCCGGAGACGCGGCTGCAGACAGACGAGGGTGCTCATCTCTTCGCTTGGCCGCACAGCATCTTCTTTTCCCGACCTGCGGGACCCTCGCCTCTCTTCGCATCTGTCTGCGTGATCTCGGGCCCAGCGGAGCCCCTCTATTGCGGGACTCCAGCCACATCCTTTCTCACCGCGGGAGACGCCAGCCCCAGGTCTTCCAGCTTGCTAGCCTGCTACCTGCGAGACCTCCACCTGCAGGCTAAACCCCCGCCTCCGCCCCAGGTCCCCGCCCCCCGCCTGCGGTCTGCGGCGTGCAGGACCCCGCCCCGCCCCCTCGGCCCGCGGGACCCCAGCCCCGCCCCGCCCCCGTGGCCCGGCCGCCGAGTCCCGGGGGGCGGGGCCGCGCGCAGCAGCGTCCTCAAGGCGGGGGGCGCGAGGCAGGGGGCGGGGCGGCCCTAGCGTCAGCCAATCAGTGCCGCGATCACATCCATGCAAATACGAGCACAATGGAGCAAGCCCATCACTCGCCTCTGCAAGCAAGCTTGAAATGAGCTTCTGCCTGAGCGGCAGCCGGCATGACCAATAACTCTGTGTTTTGAGCCGGCGAGGCCCAATGGTGCGGCAGGGAAGGCGGGCCCGAGCTGGGTTAGGGTGTCCTTGCAGGGTGTCTGAGCTAAACTTCACCAAATAATAGCTGTTTGTATTTTGGCTGCTGCAGGAGCCATTTTAGGTAAGTTCTTCTCTTAACTTTTTATTTTCCTCCCTGGCCTCGGCCGACTGGCCTTGTCCGTAGGCCCCCGGCCCCGCCCCGCCAGCCGGGCTAGGGTGCCCCTATGAATGGAGCCGGGATGAGGGGCTGCGGCGGTGCTGAGGCCCGGCCGGGCCGGGGTCCGAGCGGGGCCGGCAGGCGGGCGGCCTGGCGGAGGGCAGGCGGCGGCCTGAGGCCTGAGGAGACGGGCCGGCCTCTGCCGCGCCGCGCTCGCGCTCGCGCTCGGGCCGGGCGGCGGTCCTTGGGAGTGCGCCGCTGCGGGCCGCGCGGAGGGGCGGGGGTCCCGGCAGACCCCGGCCGCGGGCCTGGCGGGGGGGGGGCGGGGCGGGCGGGGGCGCCCCTGGGGCGGGCCGCGGAGGGACCCCGGGGCCCGGCGACGCTGGGGCGGGGCGGGGGTGACCGCTATTCCCGCCGCCACCCCCGCGGAGAAGTTGCTCTATTCGCGTCCTGCGTCTGTTTGCAGGGGTGGAGGAGGGTGGGCTGGTGCCAGGCTGCTGCTCCGGGAGGGGGCGGGGGCCCCGGCGCGTCCTCGGATCGTGCACCCCTTCCGCCCCCTTCTTGCGCACTGGCGCGCGCTCGCCCCGAAAATTGGAGCCCTAGAGGGGTCCCGCAACCCCGCTGCCAAGTTTTGTGCGTTATTAGGTTGCATGTTTGAGCTTTAAAGAAAAAAAAAAATCTGTTTTCTGTAGGGTATTTTCTTCGTTGTTGAGAAGTAACGGAGTCTGTTGCTCCCAAATTTCTAGAGACATGCCTGTCAGATGTGTAGAGGGTTGGCAGCTACTTGGGTTTTAAAAAGATGTTATTAGGAAATCCCCTCACTAGTGAGATAATTGAAATTCAAGTTTGTTTGCAGCTTCAGTTTTATTTGATCCAATTAAAAATGCATAAGCAGGCACTTTATATTTGTGTACATAAAGTATTCCTAGTTCCAGTTATGACTAATGTGACTGTGGTTTCAGTAGTGTGGGATCTAATAAGGCAGTATAATTCAATTTTGAGCTTGTAGGCCCGTGTTCTCCAAATTAAGGTTTATGGACCATTAGTAATCTGGCCAAGGTTTCTAGTGAATCCTTGGCGTCTCTGAGCATCTTTCTCTGGGGTTCTGTGTGTGTCTTATTTCTCACCCTCTGAAAACTGCTCATTTCTGGTGTAGCTCATCCACGAACAGAGAAAATACACATTTTAAATATTTACAGTTTTCAGGCTATCTGGAATATTGCCTGAGATTTGATTATTGTTTCCCAAAAGGTATATAAGAATATCATCCCAGTGAGCCTCACATTTTGACATACCTTATGGTAATATGTTTGCGGCCTTTGGAAAGATTGGGACAGAGACCACTCTGTTGTGCTCCCAAGGCCAATTTTGACCTGTCTGACTTTTTGGGGGTCTGTCCCATTGACTCCATGGCACAGTAGAATTTGACTGTCAGCCAAATTGGAAGATCAGGTTGGCAACCTCAAAGAGAGAGTTTTTGTAAACTTTGTGGCTCTCTGGCAACAGAAAGAAGGTTTGAGATCCATGTATGATAAAATGATTAGGCATGAATTGTCAAATAACATGGTTTGTGCCAACCAGAGCAGGTGGTTTCATATAAGCAATGCATCACTGTAACCGAAGGCCTTGGGAAAATGTGGAGTGGTAAGATTATTAATTTTGGAGTTCTTTCTGTGCCAGGGCAGATTTAATAGATGAATGATGATTCTTTTGTATTTAAACTTTTTTCTTGATTAATGGACAATTGAAAGCTAACCTGTACACATCTTTTGCTTTTTGTTAGCTTTGGAGTCTCCCTTAAAGTAACCAGCCAGCAATACTGTTCCTGGTACAGTCTGGCCACTGGCAAAGTTAATCTAGATCATTTGTGAAATTAGAATTGTGTCTCAATATGGTATTACAGTCTCCTTGAAGTCATGTTTTTTATTATAGTTATTTCACATTGAGCTCTTCTGTTGTAGCACTGAAAACTTTGAATATGATCACTTTTACCACAACTTTTACATATTCTATATCTTTATAATAATTATTTTTATGATTTATTATTAGTATAGTTGGAGGTTCTCTAAACTCATCAGTGTATTACTTAAGGCGAACCATACAAGAAGCTGAAAGACCCATTAGAAGCAAAGTGGGAGGAACAGGACTAATGTTGCTGCATTTCTGGAAGATTCTTTGGCAGTTAGTTTTTTGAGTTTATTGATTTATTTATAACTATTTCAAATACCAAAGAAAATCTGAAGCGGAATCCTATCTCTTTAGAAACCACATCTTATTTGTGATTTTGCTGTAATATTACAGAAAACCTATCAGAAACAACAGACTCTTGGGCTACCATGTCTTGAAGATCTGTTTGGTTTATAGAAACTTCAAAGAAATGTTTTGGTTTTCTTGGAAGTATGGCTTTGCCTCAGGCAGAGTTTGTGGTTATGTCTTCCCGTGTTGTACCATGAGGTTCCACAACCTCAGGCTTGATTCTCACTGTAGGTACCTGTTTTTCAACTTTCATGGAAAGACTTTGTATTGGTAATTACCAAATGGGGTCACGCACGCACGGACTACACATGTTTTGAAACTCTTTAAACAGGTTTAAGGATTCAAAGACTCTCCCTGCAAATAAATGTATCTTTGGTACAGGACAGCGACAGTATCCCACATCAACTGAGGAGACTGTATTCTCCCTCCTTCCCTATTTTTTCCCCATTATAGCAAGGCTTGAAATAGTTTTGTTTTTAATAAATATTTAGTGTTTCTCTTAGACTTTCATCCTTCATGCAAAGCTTTAGTTTAATTCAAGTGAAAGGTGCAGCGAGTTCCATGGGACTGCCTGCATTTTCCTATACCAGGGTACTGTATTGAAAACTCTGAAATACCTAAAATAAAAGCCAGAGCTTAGATATCTGTTCCCTAGAAAACATTTTTGTTTGCAGTGGAATATGACATACTTGTGAGGGGAGCAAAAAGAAATAACATTGATTCAATACCTGGTGTGTGTCCAGCACTAAGCCAAATACTGGGGTTACAGAGATGAAAAAAATATCTCTGCTTTCTTAGCCATTTCATGATTCTGGACTGCAAGCTCAGAGAAATGAAGTAGCTTAATCAAGGCCATAAAGCTAGTAAATGATAGAGCTAGAATTTGAACCCAGATCATCTGAATCCAAAGCATATTTTTTCCATCAACAACTCACTCTCTCCCTCTCTCTCTAAAGATTTCTTTAAAACCTCGAATGGGCTGTCACGTTTTAGTGCTATGGTGCTGGGTTAACTAATACACTTTTCCTAAATTCTTCACGTGTCCATTTTTACTTTTTTTGTTTTGAGATGGGATCTCTCTCTTTCACCCAGGGTGGAGTGCAGTGGCCCCATCATAGCTAACTACAGCCTTGAACTCTTGGGCTCAAGCTATCCTCCCATTTCAGCTTCCCTAGTAGCTGGGATCACAGGCACGAACCACCATGCCTGGCTCATTTTTACTTTTCCATTTCAAAAATTTGTCTCCAAAGAGGGGTATTGCAATACAGTGAGGGCACCCTTTTCCCCCCTTGTCTCCATAGTGTAGGAGCAGTCTTCCTAGGGCACTTAGGACCTCAGGTATAGCCTGGTACAGTAATAACCATGAAGTGCAGAGGGAGAATGCAGCCACTTTTTCCTTGCCAAAATGTTCTTTTCTTTAGTTCATGTTGTGGAGGCGTTGATACCCTCATGAGAAATTCTGTTACTTCCATAAAAGTCCTGAAGGTAGTAAAATGGAGTTATTTTAAAATATCCATCCCTGTTCCCATTTCTGAACTAAATCATTTGCATAAAATCCAAGGAAAAATGTTTATTTTTGCCTGTAGAACCTGTATTTATTGGTTTTTATAGTCTGTAATAGTGATTCTGTACATCTTCCTACATTTATTCTTTATCACTTGCCATCATTGTTCTATTTGAGGACCTTTAGAATCTGTGATGATGTATATATAACTTAAATAGCTCCTATTTTGAGGAATCGAGGTTTTTTTTTTAAATTGATGAACCTTTTTTCTTTATAGTCATAGTGAGGGATGACTTCCTTCATTTTCAGCAAGGAAAAAATCCTGATATTTCAATGAACTCTCATAGTGCTTTATCTGCTTGCTATTTCAGAAGAACTTAACATACTAACACAGTTATTTGAAAATTTTAGGAAAACCAGGAAGTAGAATTTTAAGATTAACCTCAGGACAAGAATCCAAACATACATAGAAAAATGGATACATATTTGAATTTTCTAAATAAGCAAAGGGATATTTCTATTTTTCTACACATTTATTAACTAGATATTTATAGAGGGTATTCACTGACCTAATTTTATGGATCAAATATTTTTTTATCAAGTAGTTACTTATTTTGGATTTTTTTGTACACTATGTGACCAAGATATTTTGTTTTTGGAATCTTTTTTTAATTCTAAGATTGTATTTATGTAAAAGGGCAGGCTTCAGGTTAGAAGAAGTTACAAGTACTATAGTAACAGTGACCTTTAGTTCTTACTTAGTTAGGTTGAGGCTTTTTATCCTGGGATTCATGGATCCCTAGGGAGACTTTGGCTGGTGTGTGAACACCCCAAAATAGTATGCAAAATTTTGTTTGTGTCTGCAGTTTTATAGGATGAGAATCCATTGCTTTTTATGATCCTCAAAGGAACGTGACTCTCACCTCCCCCCCCATCCCTTTCCACCCGCATACAAAAAAATATTAGGGATCATTGATTTAGGTCATTTCAAAACAATTGCTTTGCATGAGCAAAATCTTCTGCCTGCGGCCTGACTACTTTGGGCCTTTTTTGGTCCTTTAGCAGTTTCTGCAATTTCAGCCTTGATCAGTTGGCCTGGGCTTGGGGAAGTACTTCTGCATCCCTCTGGGCAGTATCCAAGTATTTGCTGTGGTCATCCCCAGAATTCTTCCCTCCCTGTGATCATACAGAAGCTGGCCCTTGCACCTGCAGCCTGGTGGAGTTAA
Source organism: Varecia variegata (assembly GCA_028533085.1). Classification (NCBI taxonomy): domain Eukaryota; kingdom Metazoa; phylum Chordata; class Mammalia; order Primates; family Lemuridae; genus Varecia; species Varecia variegata. Next base: position 177,986,740 of record CM052436.1, read on the forward strand.
AGGTTGGAATGGGAGGCATGGGGCCATTGCAGAGATAGTCTTAGAGGGTCCTGGACTTCTTTTCAGCCATCTGCCTCTGCAGATGGGACTAGAGGAGTGGATGTATGTGGTAAAAGCTCCTGACATTGTCTTGCTTTGAATACGACTTTTTATTCGTTGTTATTGCTTCATTTAAAATGTTAGGGGGAAAAGGGTTTTCTTTCTTACACTGAAGAGGAATAATTAAAAAGAATCCTTCCATTTTTATATTCCCCAGACTTTTATGAGATGCCTTGCAACTTCTATTAATGCTAATTTTTAGTAGAGTTCTTCTTAAAATAATGTGTGGTTGAACATATAAGCTTATTTTTAGACTGCTGAAAATTTTACAGAGAACATGGATATAACGCCAAGTGTTACTATAGAAAAAGGATCTCACATTAAAGTTCTCAGAGCCTTATTTTATGATTTTCTTAAGTATAAGTCAGGCATTGGTAAAACAAAGTTTCAGAGCAACAAAAGAATTCTAAGAGCATCTGTAAGAGGTGGTCAAACTTAAAGTTATCCTGGAGCTTTTCTTGTAGAAGTCCATTTCTTCTTGGGTCAGACCAGAAATTGAATAGGAGAAAAATCAGTTTATTTGGTTTGATATGTAGATTAGGAAAGATACCTAAGCTTCAGGCAGTTTGGTGAAGGGCATTGATTCCTGGAAGGGGATTCTGTTTGGTTTGTTCCTTCCTTAAGTGTACATGAGTAAAGAAGTGTACCTGGACTGTTTACTTTGGGTTCAAGAAAAACTATCAGTATTGTAAGAAATGCTTTGAAGGATTATGTCTGGTAAGCTAGGTCTAGATCATAGATTTTATTTATTGAAAGAAATTTTACATAATTTAACACAGGGACTCGTGTATATTGGCTTACCAATTCTTGCAGTGTTAGCAGCCTAAGTTCAAATATGAGGTTGCATGAAAAAGTTAAGCCATCATCGTTGATTACATGATAGAATCAGATCACATTATAAATGATGACACCATTAGATCGCTTCTTTGAGCAAACCTGGGATAGTATCACTTAAGGGATTTAGGGGTATTTTGCTTAATGGAATTAACAATTTTGCCTTAAGTTGTAAAAATGCAGTGAGGAAATGAAAGAGGCTGTTAATGACCAGCTCCAGAGAGATAATTGTAAAAATGTAAAATAATGTCTTCTAGATTAGGCTACTGAAAGTAATCCACAGAGTTGTGGGGGTCTATGGACTCTTTACCTGTTTGTGGCGAGGTGAATATAGAACTTGAAAAGAAGAATGTAGGTGCTTTTATAGCAGTTTATTAGAAACATGATTTTTCTGCTGAATCTAATAATAAAAATGTTAGTGCATATAGTAGTCCTTTTTAATTTATTTTTTTCTGGTAATTCATTTCTCTGGTATTTTATAAAATTATTAACCATGGATTGGCAAAAACCAAAAACTAGTTCCTTAACGTAGAGAGCACTACTCAAAATGATGGGAAACACCAGTATTACCTTGGAGCTTGTTAGAAATGCAAGTATTTGGGCTTCATTCTAGACCTACTGAAATAGACTACTAGGGTGGGTGCCCAGGAATTTGTGTTTTAACAGGCTATCCTGATGATTTTTGTGTACAATGTGTGAACTAAAATAAAATCTTAAGGCTCACCCCCGCCACTGGCTGACTATGGACCCCATCTTGGCCAAAGGAATATCCTAAAACTAAATTGCCTGCCAGGAGGAAGGAAGGCAGACATGCTTTATCATGCCCTCCTCCCTTCTTGGGGACATCCTTTGTGACCCATTAACAGGCTTAAGGCTATGCAAGACAAACCTACAGGTCCTCAATTTACACAACAAATATATGTCCAGTGACTTATCTCTGATAAACAGCTCCTATGTTAAAACATTCCCAGCTTTTAGACAAAACTTCATGTCTTTAATCAATTACAAGTCAAAGAATCTTTAAACCCACCTTTAAGCCCCCCTCCCCCTCCGCCCCGCTTCGGGATGGCCGACCTTTTCAGGCCAAACCAATGTATGCCTCCCACGTATTGATTTGTGACTTTACCTATATACCCTGTCTCCATGAAATGTATAAAACCAAACTGTAACCTGGCCACACCGAGTCTACTTGCTCGGGTGTGGCTCCGGGTCATGGTCCTCAAATTTGGCTCAGAGCAAATCTCTTTAAAATTATTTTACAGAGTTTGGCTTTTTTTTCCATTGACAATTGAAATTTGAGAAATATTGTTCTACATCAGCACTGTCCAGTAGAACTTTCTGCTATGATGGAAATGTCTGGTATCTGCAAGGGAGCTACTAGCCACATATGGCTTTCAAACCCTTAAAATGTGACTAGTATGACTAAGGATGAGATTTAAGATTAATTTAATATTAGTTTAAATTTAAATAGCCACACATGGCTTGTAGCACCAATATTGGACAGCACAGCTCTAGACCCTTCGGCACTTTGGAGCAAAGGTGGATTTTTTTCTTCATCTGTAAAGGAGAATATAATAGAGAGCAAGACTGTCTTTTGGCCTAAAATTAGACTAAGCAAGTCATATGATAAAATTTGACACTATTTGTCCATTTATATTTACCTATTTAGTTTTGTTTGAAAGTTGTTTTGAATGTTTGGAAAATAGTAGGATCAGAAAATAAATTTCGATTCGTCTTGTAAGGCTTTACAAACAGCAAGGTAGCTATTCCAGCTAGGCCTTATGACTCTTCATATCTGTGATTAACATGTGTGATGTCTTTCAATATGACTTTTGAAGCTTCTTCTTTTATGTAAAGATTGAAGACAGGCAGCTTTTAAGTGCAGTAAAATGCTGATTTATAAGGGTTCTCATTAGTTTAGTAGTGGGAGATTTTTACTATATAAAGTATTTCAGGTTTATCTGTCAGCTTAGAGAATTGTTTTTCAGTTTATAAAGGGAATCTTTGTTTTGTAATATTCATCAAGGCTCCCTTGAAAGACTGAGTCTTATTCTTTGTCTTTTTCCAATATATTTAAAAATTTATGTGTTAATGGAAGGGATTTCTTTTGCTTGTTCAGGATTGCATATGCTTCTCCCTCTCCCCTTCCCATCTACTTGTACTTGAAGTTTTAAACTTATAAAAATCAGTGATGGCATTGATTCTAGTATATTGATCAATATCCATTGCAGAATTGAAAATTATTTTCTGATTGACATATGGAAGGAAATTTGGCTATAGAAGTAAGTGAAGATGTAGAATCATAGCTTTTGAAATGCTGTTCCAGTCATAATAAAATGAGTCTAATCATACTTCAGTTTTATTAAATATATGTACTGGGTTTTAGGTTTTCAAGCAGGAAATTGTTAGTCATTTAGGCAGTGATTCTTAAAACATGAGAGACAGTAAGGGCTGTCTCATGTGGTTTATAGACTCAGAATGTTAGAATTGGAAGATTCCTTAAAGATTATGGATAGGGCTGCCAGCATAGCAAAATTTATAACGCAGTAGTGTCTGTTTTGTTTATGGCATGAGTTAAGCTGTATTGTCTTCTGTTGGTTTTCATTACAAATCAGCACTGTTTTCCCATTAATTCTGTTGTAGGGTTGGTCATACACTGTCAGAGCAGAATGAGTAAAAGTGTGGTGGTAGGTTATGTGGGCAAGGGCTTCTGTTTAGCTGAAAATGCCGCAAGTATTCACGGGGCCTTAACATTTTGTCACATGCTGCTTTGGGCTTTTTTGTCTGACTTTCCCCAAAGAGTTTCAAGTTCTAGATCTTTGGGCGTGTGTGTGTGTGTGTGTGTGTTTTAAGAGATGGGGTCTTGTTACATTGCCCAAGCTGGGCTTGAACTCCTGGGCTCAAGCGATCCTCTTGCCTCAGCCTCCTGAGTAGTTGGGACTACATGCTACCGTGCCAGGCTCTCTGAACACATGTATTTGAATTATTGCTGTGGGGTTTTAAAGAATTGGAAAGCCTGGTATGTTGGAATTGAGATGGGATAGTTTGACAGATCCCAAGCTTAAAAGGTTTGGAGGTTCCTTGCTTCAAGTTTGTTCCCAGTGCTGCCACTGCTTCCTGGAATGCTGTCTGAGATGTTACTAAAAGAGTTTGACTTCATAAGCCACACACAAATACCAGTCTCCTTATTTACACATAATAATCAGACTCTGTCCATACTTATCTGCTCTCTATATCTCCAGCATTTCATGCCAGCAGGGTTCTCCGTGGGTATTCTTGACTGTGTTGCACGTTTACTTTTGAAGTAAGCTTTGTTCTTGCAGTTACAAATGTGGTCGCGGTTCTTTCTACTAGTTTAAGATTTAAGCATCATAACTAGATTCTCTGAAAGCAAAGCTTCTTTTTGGCTTCTCAGGATTGCAGAAGAGTAGAGTTTGAAGGTACTTCTGAAGACATCTAGTCTAATTTCATCTTTTTATGGATGATGGAATGGGGTCCTAGTCATGTAAATATTTTGTGAGGCCACAGAGCTAGTCAATGGCCAAGTCACGGTTAGAATTCAGTTTTCATTTGACTCTATAGGACTTTTTCCCTAACCTCCAAGGGTTAGGGTCCTGAAAACCCACATAGAAGAATTTGTCTTAAGAATTTATGGGGGAAATAGAGGACAGTATCTGAGATTAGGAGTGAACCTGTGAAAGGCTGTGTGAGTTTTTTAATATTCTCTAAAATAAAACAAAGGTATTATCAATGAAGTGTTACATGTCTTAAATGAATAAGAATGGCTGGTACTATTTTGGGAATGCTTGTTTACTATGTCTTGTTGACTAGAAACATTTTGGCATGTTCCCTTCTCATATCGTGGTAAAATGCTTGTTGTACTATTTTGGTAACTCTTGTTTACTATTTTTCGCTTAATAGAAATTTTTTGGCATCTCCCTCCCTTAACATCGTGGTGAAATTCTTATCAATTCTTCTTTGCTTTATTGCAAATAATGTGCATGAGAAGACTTTTTTTTTTACATCTACTTACTCAGCTATTCAGTTGTGTGACTTAGGTTTGTTACAGTAGGTTTTTCGAAGGCCCCCTCAATAATCATGACAATAATAATAGCTATCAATCACTTAGTGCTTAGTATGTGCCAGATATGCTGCTGGTCTCTTTCATTGTGTGGTTGTTAGGACTTTTCACCAATATTCTGATTCTCTTTTGTATGGACATGTGGTAGGAATGTACTTACTTGCCTGTTACCTTGAAGTTGGGCGTGATTGTGTAACTTGCTTTGGATGTTGAAATTTGAGTTGAAGGGATGTGTGCCACTTCTAGGCAGATAATTTTCTTTTGAAAGAAGTATGCCGTGGTTACATGGTATAAGCGAGTAAACCTTTGCTTTAAAGGACTGAGGTTTTTAATGGAGTTTTTTGTTACTGCAGCATACACAGTAAGCCCATCCTGTTGAATACACATGGATTATTATCATTGAACCTCATAAATAAGGCCCCTTAGCCCATTTTACAGTTGAGGAAACTGAGACAAAGTGAATAAGTTTCTTGCCTACAATCACGGAACCATTTACCCAGGCAGTTTGACTTTTGAGCCCTACACTCGTAAGCACTGTTTTGCTCCCATTCCCTATGCTGTACTACCTCAGTACCTACTATTATATGGAAAATATGGGCTCTGCCCATGCTAACTTCATGCCAAAGCTTATGGTCACCTTTCTGTTCCATCCTTGCTTACAAATGCTTCTGAAGTTCTTGATGCAGGGGTGCCTGTCTCTTACCACATTTATCCTTCCCAGTATTGTACTATAAAAACCTCTGTTCCTTTTTTGGCTATCTGTTATCTACTTTTACTGCCTTTTGGAATTCCACCTTTCTTGATATGATAATGACAGTGCCTTGCCTTAATTAAATATCCCTGCATCTCTAATATTTTGTAAGTTTCTCAGAAGGCTGTGATTAGGATTATGTAGAGGTTGGCTGCCTAGCAATTATAAAGGCATTATAGCATAATGGCTTAGTGCATGGATTCTGCAGTCAGACTACCTGAGTTTGAATCCTAGCTCCGCCACTTACTGGCTGCATGAACCTCTCTATGCCTCAGTTTCCTCATCTGTGAAGTGGGGATACTAATAATAATACCTATCTCATATGGTTGTTTTGAGGATTAAATGAGTTAATTTATGTAAAGTCTTAAAACTATGCCTGGCACGTTGAAAGCATGATACGAGTGTTGGATATTGTAATTTCAATGAATCAGGTATCATAGGGTCAAGATGAGCAAAGAGAAATCATTGCCAGTCTTTCTAATGTTAATATTGTATTACAATACTAAAAGTTTAATAACACCTTTAATTTAGTTTTTCCTTTTATCTAACAGGAATTATTGAGTGAGACTCTACAAGGCATCATGTTCTGGGGGGGGAAATGACCTAGAGTTTTCCCTTAAAGAATTTACAGTATAAAGGGGAGATAAGATATGCCTAAATACCAGTGCACAGATAATTGTGTTAGTATAAGGTAGCCAGTGAAAAGTGTCAGAAGACAAGAAAGATAAAAGGATTTGAGAGTTCAGCGGAGGGGGATTGGGGCATCAGAAAAGGCTTTGTTTGAGTCAGAAAGGGCATTTGGTAGGATTGGGAGGATGGGCAGAATTTGGATGTGTGGAGACTAGGTGAGGTAGGGAGGAAGTCTTTAAGTGTATGGAAGCATAGGATCAGAGGCCCATGATAAATATGTCCGTTCATTCATTCAGCAAATATTTATTGAACATCTATGTGTGTGCTAGGCACTGATATAAACCTGGGGTGCATGAGTAGACAAAATGAAGTTCCTGCTGTCATGGAGCTTATGTTGTAGTTGAATATGCAGAACCATAATTTGTCAACTGGTGATAAGGACTAAGGATAAACAGCAAAGCAGGACAAGGGGACAATAGGTTTACGCAACTAAGAATTTCTAAAGATTTTTTTTAGGGCATCTTTTGAAGGATTGTGGGCAGAACTGAATGGCTTTTTCCTGTGTGGTGGTCCACATTTCTGCTGTTTCTCACACTCAGAGTTATCTGCCCCTCACTCATGGCCTGTCTAGATACTTTCCTTTCTTGAGACTTGGAAACAAGACCCATGTCTTCATGAGGCTTCTATATCAGCCTGACGTACTCTCTCCCCATAGCACTTCTGGAGTTAGATTTTGCCTCTATATCTAATTTGGCATTTCATATTGAATTACCTTTGTCTTTTCTCATATCTATCATTATTCATTTATTCTACAAGTGTGTGATGCCCATTTATTTAGTAAACAATTATTGAACATTCATTGTGTTTCATCCATTTCTGGGCACTGGGAACTTGAAGATAAATGAATGCATGTGGTCTCTGCCCTTGTGGAATGCACAGTCTGTTAGAAGAAACAGAGAGGTATACTGGTACTGTAAACATCATGATAAATGTCAAATTAGAGCTATGTCCACATTTTGTTATAGAACACAAGAAAGGAAGCAACCATTAACCCAGGGGAGTTGGTTAAGGCTTTTCAAAGGAAGGACCTTTTAAACTGGTTCTTGAAAGTTGATTTGAAAGAGCCTTTCATGCATAGGAAATATCTTGCAAGAGCACAGAGGCAAGTGGTAAGTTCATTGTGGCTGGAGTATGGTGGAGAGCTGTAGAGTAATAGTAGGTGAGGGGCTGGGGGACAGGTTGGAGATGTTGAGAAGGGCTTTGAAGATCACGGTAAGGTATTTGGATTTGTGTTGGCAGTGAGGAGTCATCAGAGGTTTTAATGCAGAAAAGTGGCTTGTATTCTGCACTTGGGCAGCAGAGGTTGGTTTCCAACAGTGGTGCTCAAACTTTGCTGCATATTAGAATCACTGGAAGAGCTTTTTAAAATACTGATGCCCAGGCCGGGTGCGGTGGCTCACGCCTGTAATCCTAGCACTTGAGAGGCCGAGGCGGGCGGATTGTTTGAGCTCAGGAGTTCGAGACCAGCCTGAGCAAGAGCGAGACCCCGTCTCTACTAAAAAAAAAATAGAAAGAAATTATCTGGCCAACTAAAAATATATATAGAAAAATTAGCCAGGCATGGTGGCGCATGCCTGTAGTCCCAGCTACTCGGGAGGCTGAGGCAGTAGGATCGCTTAAGCCCAGGAGTGCGAGGTTGCTGTGAGCTAGGCTGATGCCATGGCACTCACTCTAGCCCGGGCAACAAAGCGAGACTCTGTCTCAAAAAAAATAAAATAAAATAAAATACTGATGCCCAAACTGCACATAATAAAATCAGATTCTCTGGAGGAGAGACCCAGGTATTGGATTTTTTCATAACTTCCCAAGTGATTCCAGCAAGTACCTGAGTTTGAGAACTACTCTCTTAGAGGGGCCTGATGAATTAGTAATGATTAGGAGGCTATTGCACTGGCCTGGTTAGGAGATAAATCTTTGAATTGAGGCGTTGGGAGCTGGGACAAGGAGAGACAGAGCTAATTTTTATTCTTTTTCTTTAATTTTCTGTGTGTTTATCTTCTCCAACAAAATTGTGGCTCCATGGGCACAAGGTCCATCCTTTGTACTTTGAATTCCTCATTGAGATTTGTACATAGTAGGTTCTCAATAAATATTTGCCTTCACTAAAATCAGTTTTCCTTTGTTCAAGTACTCATACTTGAGTACTTTGGGCATTTTTATTTATTTACTTCTTTCCTTTTTGTTATTAAATAAAATCTCCTTTAGGGATGAGGGTGGTTGGAGATGAAACTTTTTTGTCAATTTCACTGTCTCATAGTTCTGATTAAAGTTAAAATTCATTAATTGAAACAATGTGTTATATAGATTTGGTTTATTCATATTATCTCTCTGTATTGGCACAATTAAGTTTGCCATTAACTCTCGGCATTGGTGTAAAACCCATTAGTGCAAATACACCCTTTAAAATGAAGAATCCAGATAAAGTATCCAATAATATATGGAAAGTATACCTTAAAAATGTCATCTAAATTCTAATAATTTATATAATAACTCAGGAACTTAATGTGACATAGAGGCTGACTTGGTTTGTGCACTTGAAATAATTTCTCTTTGCCACATAAATTTATTTATTTGTGAATGGGGATAGTATTAAAAAAAAAGCTGCAGGACATTTTTTTTTTCTTTTTTTTTTGAGACAGAGTCTCACTCTGTTGCCTGGGCTAGAGTGCGGTGGCATCAGCCTAGCTCACAGCAACCTCAAACTCCTGGGCTCAAGTGATCCTTCTGCCTCAGCCTCCCGAGTAGCTGGGACTACAGGCATGCACCACCATGCCCAGCTAATTTTTTCTATATATTTTTAGTTGTCCAGCTAATTTCTTTCTATTTTTAGTAGAGACGGGGTTTAGCTCTTGCCCAGGCTGGTCTTGAACTCCTGAGCTCAAACCATCCTCCCTCCTCGGCCTCCCAGAGTGCTAGGATTACAGGCATGAGCCACTGTGCCTGGCCGAGGCATTTTTGAATGAACTCTTCATTTGCCATTCTAATGGAGGGGAGTTGGAACCTACGGAAATTAAAAACATTTTTTATACTTAAAGGCATTTATATTCCTCTATGTTGTATCTTGAAAAATATCAAACCTACAGAAAGTTGTAAGAATAGTGCCATAAATACCCATCTCCCCATTTCCTAGGTTCATCAGTCATTGACATTTTTGCCAGATATGCTTTATAACTTTGTCTCTATATAAGGACTTTTTCTTTTGGAGGTTACTTGCGGATATTGTGACACTTTACCCCTACATACTTTTCATATTTATGCTAAGGAAAAAAGGCATTCTTCTACATAGGCACGATATAATTGTATCAGGAAACTTGACAAAAAACCAATGTGCAGTTGTGAACAAAATAAAATCTTAAGCCCCCTAGCTGACTGAATCCCCCTCTTGGCCAAGGGGACCCCAGAAATACCCTAGAACCAAGTTGCCGGCCATGAGAAGGGAGGTCAGACATGGCTGGTCACGCCCCCCTCCCCTCTTGAAGATCTCCTTTGTAACTCATTTACAGGCCTAAGGCTATACAAGACAAAGCTTAAATCACACCTTTACATCATTGTTTACCAGATCACTTGAGTTTGGGTATATGTTCAGTGGCTTGTCTCTGATTAATAGACTTCCTTATCTTAGAACATTCCAAGCCTTTAGACAAAGTCTTTAACCAAGCCTTTAACCAATCACAAATCAAGACTGTTCAAACCCACCTATAACCTGTAATGCCGTGCTTCGAGATGTCCTGCCTTTTCAGGACAAACCAATGTACGCCTTCCATGTATTGATTTATGACTTTACGTGTAATTCCTGTCTCCCTGATATGTGTAAAACCGAACCGTAACCCGAGCATGGTGGGACCACTTGCTCAAGGCTTCTTGGGTGTGGCTCTCCAGGCCAAGTCGCACATATTTGGCTTGGAATAAACCTCTTTAAATTATTTTACAGAGTTTGGGTTCTTAACCGTTGACACAGTTCATATTTAAATTTTCCCATGCAAATGCTACTTGTGCCTGTACCCCTTCTCCCCAGTTAGGATCCGGTCAAGCATCGGGCATTGTGTTAAGTTGTCGTGTGTTTTTACTTTTCAATATTGATTAGTTTGACCTGATGGTCACAGGATTTCAGATATGGAAATAGAAACACCTTACGGAGCACACTGTGGCCCAGCTTCCTGATCCTTCTTCCCTGCTTACCTCCTCCCTTGTTCCCCACCACAGGCTGGGCATTGGCCTCCTTAGAACACGGATGGCAGAGTTCTAAAGGCATGTTTGTTCACATCTTCCTGAGGCTAGGAGAGGCTTTATCCTGACAGTTATTTTTCATTTTAGGATTAAGGCTGTTCAGGTCACTCATGCCTAATTAAGAAAATGTGATAGTAGTATTAATGAGACTTTTAGAAATGATTTTCATAGCTGACTGTAACTCATCTGAAACATGAAGAATTTGGGGTCTAACCCCATTTATTGAGGACTATTCATTTTCATGACCTGTCTTTATATAGATCGTGGGGTTTTGATTTTGTTTTAAACTATTAAGGACCCCTCTACTCCCCTTTAAATATTCCTCAGGGACATGTCTTTTTGGTCCCTTGCCCTTCTGGCTTTATACTCCTTCCTGGGCAGGCTGTTCTTTCTTGATGTTTCTACTCTTGACTCAGAAATCTATAATTTCCATCCCTACCCTCTTCTGTGATTCCAAACCTTTGTTTCCAACCACTCAGCAGCTCCACCTATCTGTCCCAATGCAGACCTGAACTCAGCATCTTTTCATGTAAACCTGAGCTCTGGTTGGATTATTAGGCGTTGGGTGAGAATGAGATGGTATTTGACCAGAGGGCTAGGAGTATTCGGATTATGTTCTTACCAGCTCTTGCTGTCCCTGGCATCCGCATGCACACACACTCACACACACATACACAAAGGGAATTAGTTAACCCAAAGGCAAGGCCTTACTAACAATGCCATTTCCAGCTGGATGTAGAATCTTCGAAGTTCGGCTTCATGAAATAAATTCTTTTAACCCAGCGTTTCTCAACCTTTTTTTTTTCTTCTTTATTGCTTCCCCAGGGAGCCTTTTTAGACAAGTTTTTTTAAATCATTATTGCCCTCCCACCTATGAAATTTTAATACTGTAGGTGTACTGTGTATCTGTGTACACACTATGTACACTGTGTACACTGTGTACATAAACAAGTAAGTACATAAACAAGTAAGACATTTTTACCCCCCAGTAACCAATATCTCCCCCTGTGGGGTGATATTCCCCATTGAGAATATGTGCTTTAACCTAAACTGGGGGCAGCCTAATGCCTTGAAATGAAGCAGGGTGGAGAGTCGGCCGTCTCTCCTCCCACAAAGAATTTACCTTAGACTTGCACCTGACTGCTGAAACCAGAGTTTTGTAATCTCGTGACCATAACTCAGTAATAAAAACACTATATTGTACCCAGTGTATACACACACTTGTACATGTATTTATAGTTAATTTGAAGATTTTAATACTCAGTATTTATTACTACTTGTGATTCACTGTTTTCTATTCTTTAGTCTTTTAAAAATAGTTTTATTGAAATATAATTTACTTCATAAAATTCACCTATTTTTTATTTTGTATATTTTTTAATTTAAAAAGAAATGCTGGTCATCACTTACTGACTTGCAAAAGCATGACAGCTAGCGGGAAGAGCAGGGAAAACCAGGCATAGCCTAGAGTCCTTCCACTGGAGGCAAGAAAAGAGGTGGGCCAGAGTCCCAGCCTTGAACCACTGTGCTCACTGCAGTCACTGGATTGTGTTTCATAAACAGTCTTAAACTTGAGCAAACTGGTAGTTTTACTCCTGGGGTGGGGTGAAGACTGGGGAGAGCTTTTTAAGCCCACAGGTAAAATTACTCTGGTGGGCAACCAAAGGGCTTGCCTCCCAGGAAGGTGAAATGGGCACCTTCATTCTGTGATTTGTGGTGCCAGCATCCCCGCTTCTCCTTGAAAGAGAGAGAGAGAGAGAGAGAGAGAGGGAGAAGGAGATGGAGGGAGGGAAGATTGGTCTCACATTGGACAGTAGAGTCGGAAATTCTTATTACTGTATTTAACTGAATTCATAAGAATATTTGGGAGACTGACTATAGTGACCTGTGTATTTGATCAATTTGTTGTCATTAATCTGTTGACTAAAAGAGGAAAGAGCATGGTGGAAATCAAAGAGGAGACTACTAGGTTTTCATTAGGAGAATAGAAGAGGAGAAGGTCCAAAGAATAAGACGTAGCTTTGCTATATTGGGGTGTGTTCATGGCTGGAGGGAGGCCCTGTGTGGCAAGGGGGAATCAACTGCACAGGCAAGGAAGCCGGGCTGGTGGAAGGGCTCAGAGAGTAGATTTGGCCCCAGTGCCAGGTAGGGCAGAAATATGATAGGACCCAATAAAACAGAGGCATTCTTGTCCCATCCCAGAGCAGCAAAATAATTAAACATTTATTGGGTACTCACGATATGCTGGACACTAAACATTTTTAATTTATTATCTTATTTAATCCTTTAACATCCCAAGAGATTGTAGGTTCTATTAGTACCCCATTTTACCGATGAGGGAACTGAGGCACAGGGAGGTAAAGTAACTTGTTCAGAGTCACAGGGTTACTTATTCTCATATGTATATAAACACAGGGCATTGGGGACCCTGCCTTGAACTGAGTGAACCCACTGCTTCTCAGACCACGTCTGCTGTATCATAGTTTCAGGAGCAAAGCTTTCTCTGGCCGAGCCCATAATCTTCACTTAAGTCATTCAGCCTCCATGTTGCTACCCTGAAGTTCACTCTTAGAGGCTGGTGATCACAATACTAAAAATAACATTGTCCTAGAGAATATTTATAGTTTTTTCACTCCCTCTTCTTGAGTACAGACTGTACCTTATCTGGGAAATACCACTTATTTTGGGACTCCCGAGTTGGGCATTTAAATGGTAGGGCATGTCCAGTGGTAGTCATTTTTCAAGTCCGTTCAGCAGACATTTGCATGCTTCTTAAGTGCTCTGCTATGCACTTGGTGTTGGGATGACAAGTATGATCACAGGGGAAATAGACATGACCAATATTTAAACTGCAGTAGAACAAATTAAGTAGAACAGTAAAAGAAACATAGAAGGAGGGTGAAGGTTAGGAAGAATTTTCTTGAAAGTTAACATCTGAGTTGGGTTTCAAAGGATGAACAGGAGCTTGTCAGGTAAGGTAGATAGTCACAGAAAAATTAAGTGAAAATTGCTAGAGAGGTGGACAGAGACTTTCTTCTGTTATCACTAATGTGTCTAGATTTTTAATGTAGTAGAAAGAGCTTCCAATTGTAAAATTTTATGTTTTCCCCTAGTGTCTTAAAATGCCATTGGGATCCTATGCTTCAGCAATCAGGCCAAATACCTAGGGATTATGTTTCCAACCAGTTGTAGGAGGGGGAATGCTACCCATTTAGCACCTGTAGGCACATTGCAACTCTAGGCAGAAGAAAGTTTCTTGCTTGTGTGAGGGGATGATGGTGTTCCCTGTAGCCTAGCTCCAACCCAAAACTTTGCAATTTCTTGGCTAGATTTTTCGTCCTTTATATGAAAATACTATAGTTGATTGTTGTTATTCAGAAGGTATTTAGGCATTCAGTCGCAAATGTTTATTGAGCACTGACTGTTTTGGGTGTGTGTGTGGGGGGGGAGGTGAGAACCGTACATAGAATACATAAAACTTGGGTTTTTGAAATATAACATGCATTCCAGTAAAGTATACTAATCTCAAGTATATTACTTGATGGACTACATGTGTGCATACCTACATAACCATTGCCCTCAGATCAGCATAGAGAACATTCTAGCACCCCACAAGGTTCTCTTGTGAACCTTGTCTGATAAGACCCCCACCCTCACGCCACTTCCCACTCTTTTGATTCTGACTTGTATCACCAAAGATTAGTTTTGCCTGTTATTGAACTTTACATGGAATAATTCAAAATGTACTGTTTTGTATCTAATTTCTTTAGCTCAAAAGTGTGTCCATGAAATTCATCCAAATTGTTAGGGAGCGCTGATTATTTATCAGTCACACTGCTAGACAGACCCAGAGTAGTAACACATGATTTATGTCATTGAGGGTTGGATATGCATTTATTCAGTACACATTTGCAAGTACCAGGTACTGGTGCTCTGGAAGGGCATGCAGCTCAAAGAGGAATAGAGTTCAAAGACTTTCCAGTCTAATGAAGGAGACACAAAAATTACTTCTACAGGGTGAAAATGGTTTTCAAAAGACAGTATAGAAGGTAAACTTTCTTCTGATTGCAAAAGATTATTAGGAGTTTTTCAGATGGTCAAAAGTGATAGCTCCTGCATAGATATGAAGGTGTGAAGCAGCATGGTGTCTTCAGAGACTTGCAGTAGTGATACTTTGATTTTAGATTGGTTAGAAGTGTAAGAATGTGAAAAATATCACATGGGGAAGAAATTTTGAGGAAAACACTGGTATATAAGTTTGACTTCCATCTTAGGCTGGAGCTATGGGAATGACCACTTTAACATACAGTCCTGAAAATATTATCTTAGTGAAGAAGGCAGAGAATGGAAGTGAATTTTGATGATTGCTGTAGCTAAGGAAAAATGTTCCAGCAGTGCTTTACTATTTATATTGTGGAAGACTTTTATAAGGTTAGATAAAACTATAAAGATGTTTATTACAAATGTGGTATTTTTTTTTCATGAATTGAGATGACTTGAGAAGTTCCAGTAAGCCACCAGAAATTTCCTAAGGGTGGATTTTGATGTGGCATCTCTTCTCCATCATGGGATTTTGTAGCAAAATATATTCTTCCGTGTATTTTTGCCTGTAGTTTGCTAGGGCTGCCATAACAGAGTAACACAGACTGGGTGGCTTAAACAACAGAAATTGATTTTCTCACAAGTTTGGCAGCTAGAAGTCTGAGATCAAGATTTGGGGAGGTTTGGTTTCTTCTGAAGCCTTTCTCCTTAGCTCCTAGATAGCTGCCTCTTGCCGTGTGCACATGGTCTTTCCACTATGCTTGTCTGTGTCCAAATCTCCTCTTCTTGCAAGGACAACAGCCCTATAGGATTAGAGCCCACCCCAGTGACCTCATTTTCTTTTTTTTCTTTGTTTTTTTTAATTTCAGCATATTACAGGGGCACAAATGTTTAGGTTACATATATTGCCTTAGCCTTGCCTAAGTCAGCAATGACCTCATTTTAACTTATCTCTTTAAAGACCCTATCTCCAAAGACAGTCACAGGCTGAGATACGGGGGTGGGATTAGGGGTTCAGTGTATGGATTTTGGAGGAGAAACAATGTATATAACACATATGTTTCAGAGGCTGCTGTAAGAGAGCTGGACTGTTTGGGGGTTGTCACCTGAGAAAAGCAGAAGCTAGAAGAGTTTTAAGACCAGCAGGTAGCAGTGTTGTAGGCAGCAGTCTGTAGGACCCCTATGGCTGCTGGGCTCGCTCTTAAAGCACCATCTCTGAGTTATAGTGAGTTCAGAGTGGCTTGGGTCTGTGCACACACAGACCCTTGAGCTTTGGGTAATATGGTTTAACATCCTGTGGGTTCACATAAATTAATAAAGATTGAAAATAGAGGCTAAGAAGAAGAAAATCTAAACTGTAAAGGCCAGGTGGGCGTTAAAAGGGAGATAATTTCTTAACTCCTAATGTCTTCCGCTGCGGAACAAACCATCTCCTTTTCTTTTACCATTTAAACTCCCCTTCCTTTTTATTTTATTTTATTTTTTTTGATAGGGCTGAGTTAAACAGCCTTGGCATTCTCCTTATCAAAAATTTGAATACCAAAGAGCTTTTTGAAAATCTGATCACCTCACCTTTCCTCCTCCTGGGGGGCAAGAAATTGTTTTCTGTAGAGTTGTATTTTGATTTTTCTGTTGTGATTGCCACAAAGAGGGTGGAGGGGTGGGTGGGGGGGGTTCTTTCTCATTTAAGGAAGTGTTTTTTACAGTTAATTCTTAAACTATTTCCTTTGGAGAGAAAGAGAAATGTTAAGAATTTTGGAGGGACGGCCTTTGTTTTTATCTGCTTTGGGATTCTGTGGTAGCAGATGAGGCTTGTTTTAGGTACCTGAGAACTGAAACTCTTTGGTTTTCAGTATAATGGTGTTTATTATAATGGTGTGTATCCTAGAGTTGCTGCTGTAAAACTTTTTTCCAAAATTAGAACTTTAATACTTCTAGGCTATTAAGAGAACTCATGCAGAGTTTAATAAGATGTGTTAGCTCACACCTGCTGGTATTAGGCCCAGCCTAAAGTAAGACAGGGAATCTTGGGAAGTCAGCATGCCCAGGTGTTCTCATGTTGCATCCCTGTTAATACCAATGCTCTTCCATTGCCTTTTTGTTCCTTTCCTTAGTTGTGGGCTGGCTGAACATGAATTAAACTTTGCTGGGGTATTCTGAGTCAGAAGTAAGCACTTTTAAATCTTTGAAGCAAAGGTAGTGTGCATTGTAGCTCCAATTTCTGTTTATATTAATATACATACTTGTGTTGTCTTTGACGTGGGTGGCTGTTTTTGAAAAATGAGGTACTACTGAGTCATTGTTAATTCTTTTAAAAAGGAGTAAATTCATTGCTTGAAATGGGTGATAGTTCAAAAGTGTACCCAGAATTTTACTTAGCTTCTGAAGAAACAAAGTTTTCTTTCTCAAAGGCTCTCTGTTTAAGGCAGTAAACATTCCCTGCCCCTCCTGCCTTTGGAAAATTAAATGCCTTAAGTTTCCAAATTTTTCTACTCTGTTTTCTACCATTTTGTTCTACTCTACTTAGATTTGAATTTATCCACTTTTTTTGCATGTTTCATGACCTTTTTATTATTATTATTCATTAGGTAGAGAATACTAAGAATACCACTCTAGAAACATGGTTTTTTAGCCATAAAGGTGCTGATAGTGCTTCAAAGCATTGGATATAGGGAATCTGTGACCATTGGACCCCCAAGAGACTGACTTGAAATTCTGTATACCTTGTTAGGGTGGTCTGCATGTTTTATCGGCACCTTCCATCTGTGGAAGTCCTTTTTGCACGATTGCTGCCCTATTTTGTAAACATATCTCATGGCTTTTTTAAGACTGCCTCTCCCCTTCCACTTTTAATTAGTAGTATTTCAACAAAATAATTCAGACCAATACAATTCTGTTCATGGAAGAAAGGAGAGGTGGGGGTGTCCACGGAGCCATAGATAACGTTGCATCAGGGAGTAAGAGCTAGTCACTTTGCTCCTAGAGTATTTTCTTAACCCCTGTGTTTTAGTTAGACTCTTTTTGTTGCAGGGGACAGAGATTTAAGCCTAGCTAGCTTAGAAAAGTGGTATAGGAGACTGAATCATTGATCCCGATTCTTCACTCTGCCATAACCTCATGGTAGATAGAATTATCTACCATGCCCCTGCCCCTTGATTTTGGGTTTGGCCATGTGATTGACTTTGGTCCAGTGGGATGTTAGTGAATAAGACAAAAGCAGAGGTTTTGAAGTGTGTTTGGACTGATCCTCCAGTGCTTTTGCCATGACCATGAGGAGAAAAACCCTGAATGTTCAGCTCCTTCAGCCTCTGTCTCATCATGAGACTGTAGATCAGAGCCACCCAAGCAGACCTGTAGCTTAAAGCGGTGCCAATTCATTTCAGATGCCTGAGTGAAAATAAAATTCTTATTGTATGCCAGTGAGATTCTGTGGTCTGTCGTTCAGCATTATTGTGGCAATAGATGACTAACACAATCATTCTGCTGGATCCAGGACAGCTCCAGGGGCTTTAGTAAGCAGGTTTTCTTGGATGGTCTCTTTAGTATTTTACCGTTTACACTGTTCCCTGTAGGTCAGCCTCATACTTTTTTTCCAACCCACCGACTTCCTCATCCTACCTATTGCTTTCATGTACTTTATGGCTCTGCTTACTTACAAATTATGCTCCCTCTTAACTTTTCCATGCCCAAGACACCCTTCGTGGCTCCACCGGGCTCTCTTAATCTCATAATTTCTCAGTTTGTACTCCCATTGCTTAATGTGTTATTCTTTTGGCACATTCCATTTCATTATTGTTATGGTTTATAACAATTAGAAGGCATTGCTTGCTTAATTAGAGTTATCTCTATTTTTCTAAGTATGTTTTTGGGTACTTTTGTAAATGGTACTTTGAAAAATGTTAATTTGTAATTGTTCCTTGGTAGTATATAGAAATATAATTGGCTTTTGTATATAAATCTTACATCCCGGACCTTACTAATTTTACTAGTTCTAGAAGCTCTTTTTGTACAGTCTTTGGGACTTTGGGACTTTCTACATTGATAGTTACGTCAAATGCAAGTAACTGTCATTTCTTCCTGATTAATCTTTATGCCTTCTATTTTTTTTTCTTGTCTTGTTGCACTGGCTAGCGCAGGCTGCCCCCTCTCCCCAGTATGATGTTCAGTAGATGTGATGAGATTAGACATCTTTGCTTTGTTCCTGAATTTAGGGGAAAATACTTCAGTCCCATTAACTATAGGTTCGTGTCAATACCGTTTATCAGGTTGAGGAAGTTTCCTTTTGTTCCTAATTTGCTGAGAGTTTTTATCATAAATGGATATTGAATTTTTTCAGATACTTTTTTATATATCTATTGAAGTGATCATAAACGTTTTTTTCTTTTGTCTGTTGATACAGTGAATTACATTGATTGATTTTTGAGGGTTGAATCAATCTTGCATTCCCAAGATAAATCTCTCTTAATCTTGATATATTATTTTTATGTATTGTTGGATTCAGTTTTCTAGTATTTTGTTAAGGAGTTTGGTATCTTTGTTTTGATCTTTGTCTTTGATGTGTGGTCTCTTGTATTGTCTTCACTGGGTTTGGTGTCAGGGTAATGCTCACCTCATAAAATGAGATGGGAAGTGTTCCCTTCTTTTCAGTTTTCTGGAAGAGTTCATGTAAAATTGGTATTATTTCTTCCTTAAATATTTGGTAAAATTCACCAGTGAAGCCACCTGTGCCTAGGATTATCTTTCTTGGAAGGTATTTAATTATAAATTCTCAATGATTAATAGGTATAAGACTGTTCATGTTCTCTATTTCTTTTTGAGTGAGCTTTGGTAGCTTGTGTCTTTTGAGGAGTTATTCAGTTCATCTAAGTTGTACAGATTTATAGGCATAAAGTTGCTAATAGTATTCCATTATCCTTTTAATTTGTGTAGGAACCCTAGTATTGTCTCCTTTTTTAGTCCTAATATTGGTGATTTGTATCTTTTCCTATTTTTTTTCTTGATCATTCTGGCTAGAGGATAATCATTTTTACTGATCTTTTCAAAGAACTTACTCTTGGTTTCATTAATTTTCTCTACTAATTTTCTCTTGTCAGTTTCATTGATTTTTTGTTCTTTATGGTTTCTTCTACTTACTTTGGGTTTAATTTGATCTCCTTTTTTAGTTTCTTAGGTGGAAGCTTAATTGATTTGAGGCCTTTCTTTTCTAATGTAAGCTTTTAATGCTATACACTTTCCTCTAAGCACTGCCTAAGTTGCATTCCATACATTTTCATATGTTGTGTTTTTATTTTCATTCAAATCAAAATATTTTCTAATTTCCCTTGTTATTTCCTTTTTGACCCATGTATTGTTTAGAAGTATGTTTTATTTTTAAATATTTATGGATTTCTCTGATATCTTCTGTTAATGATTTCAAATTTAATTGTTATGATCTGAGAATATACTTTGGTATAATTTCAGTTCTTTTAAATTTGTTGAGGTTTGCTTTATGGCCAAGAATATGGGCTATATTGGTGAATGTTCCATGTGCACTTGAAAAGAATGTACATTCTCCTCCTGTAGGGTGGGGTGTTCTGTAAATGTTAATTAGATCAAGTTGGTTGATAGTGTTTTTCATATCTTCCATATCCTTGTAGACTTTTTTCCTACTCTTTACCAAAATAGGAATTTTTTTTTTTTTTTTTTTTTTTGAGACAGAGTCTCGCTCTGTTGCCCGGGCTAGAGTGCCGTGGCGTCAGCCTAGCTCACAGCAACCTCAAACTCCTGGGCTTAAGGGATCCTACTGCCTCAGCCTCCCGAGTAGCTGGGACTACAGGCATGCGCCACCATGCCCGGCTAATTTTTTTTCTATATATATTTTAGTTGGCCAGATAATTTCTTTCTATTTTTTAGTAGAGACGGGGTCGCGCTCTTGCTCAGGCTGGTCTCGAACTCCTGAGCTCAAACGATCCGCCCCCCTCGGCCTCCCAGAGTGCTAGGATTACAGGCGTGAGCCACTGCGCCCGGCCCAAAATAGGAATGTTGAGTCTCCAACTATAATTATGGATGTGTATATTTCTCCTTTCAGTTCTGTTGGTTTTTGATTTATATGCTTTGAAGCTCTGATGTCAGATGGATACGTATTAAAGATTGTTATATCTTCTTGAAGAATTAACTAATTTGTCATTATGTGATAGCTTTATTGCTTTTAATGTTCCTTTGTTTCAGGTCTACTTTGTCTAATATTAGTGTAACCTTTCTAGTTTTCTTTTGAGTAGTATTTGCATGGCATATCTTTTTCCATGATCTTACTTGTCACCTATGTCTTTAAAGTGGATTTCTTGTAGAAAGTTTATAAGTGGTGTTGTGATAAGCACTCCCTTTTAATTGGGGTGTTTGGACCATTTACATAATTACATTACATAATTATTAATATGACTGGATTTAAATCTGTTATTTTGCAAGTTGATTTCTGTTTTTCCCATCTGACCTGTTCCCCCTTTCCTCTTTATTCCTGCTTTCAGATTGAGGGGTTTTGTTGTTTGTCTGTTTGTTGTGTTTTTTTAAATCCCATTTTATCACTATCATTGGTGTTAGTTATACTTTTTAAAAATAATTAGTGGTTGTTCTTGGGTTTATAATATACATATATAATATACATCACAGCTTCACATATTATGCTACTTCAAATATAATATGAGATCTCAACAATACACTTCTAGTTTTTCCCCTCTATCCTGTGTGATATTGTTGTCATAAATTTTTCTTTTACTTATTTTATAAACTCTACAATGCACTTACTATTTTTCTTTAGATAGTTATCTTTTAGAATAATTAAAAATGTGGAAAAGAAGATCTTACATTTATTTTTGTTTTTACCATTTCTGGAGCTGTTCACTTCTTTGTGTAGATCTTCATTTTTGTCTGGTATGATATACCTTCTACTTGAAGAAATTCCTTTACCATTTCTTGTAGTGCAGGTGTGCTGACATTGAATTACCATAGCTTTTATTTGTCTGAAAACTCATTACTTTGCCTTTGCTTTTGAAGGATATTTTTGTTGACTGTAGAATTCTGGGTTGTGAGGTGTTTCTTTTTTTTTTTTTTTTTTTTCCTTTCAGTACTTTAAAGATATCACTCAGTAGTCTTCTGGATTACAAAAATTCTGATTAGTAGTATGGTGAACTTTTAGTTTTTTTCCTCGGAAGGCAATCTCCCCCTTCACCCACACCACCCTGCAGCATTTAAGATTTTCTCTTTAACTTTGATTTTTAGCTGTTTAACTATGAAGTGTCTAGATGTGTGGTCTTTATTGTATTTATTTGCATGCTTCTTTGTTTATATTTGTTCTGTATGATTCTCTGAGCTCCTTGGACCTGTGGTTTGATGACTTTATTTTTGAAGAATTATCAGTCTCCCCCCCCCCCCCCCAAATATTGTTTCTGCCTCATTCTCCTTTCTTCTTCCTTCTCCCTTCTGGGACTCCAGTTACACATATATGATACCATTTGATCATATTGTGCAGTTCTTCAGTATTCTTTCTGGTTTTGTCCCCACTTCTTTTTTTTCCTCTTCTTGTTTCAGTTTGGGTGATTTCTAGTGACCTATCTTCAAATTTATTGATTCCTACCTTGAATGTGTCAAATGTTCTATGAGCCTATCAAAGGAAATATCTATTAAATTTTTCATCTCTTTTTTATCTTGACTTAAAAAATTTCTAGCATTTCCATTTGACTCTTTCTTACATATTTTATCTTTCTGTTGAAATTTCCCATCTGTTCATACATATTGTCTACTAAATTCTTTAACATATTAATCATTGCTATTTTAAATTCTCTGTCTGAGAGTTACAACATTTTGATCATCTCTCAGTCTGGTTCTCTTGATTGCTTTGCCTTTTGATATAGGGTCTTCCCTGCCCTTTTTTATATGTCTTATAATTTTTGATCAACTGCTGGACATTATTGTAGAGCAGTAGAGAGTTTAAATATTGATGTTGAAACCACTACTCTTACATTCATAGTGGGGCTTTAGGGGGGTGTGTGTGTCAGATTTGTGCATATAGAATATTCAAGACCTGTTATAGGATTTGGAGCATAACTTTACAATTTTTAATTATTATAAAATTTCACAATTCTTTATCTTTTCCTTATATCATCCCTAAGAGTCACTTTATCAAGAATTTCCCCTTACATTTGCCCACTCCTTTATGTCTGCTGCCACTGTATCTGAAACTCTTCCTTAGTTGTATCTTCTCTAACATCAAATGACATATTGATTAGCAGGTTTGTCATTCTCAGCAGACCGTGATTTCTTTTCTTTTCTTTCCTTTTTTTTTTTTTTTTTGAGACAGGGTCTTGCCCTGTTGCCCAGGCTGGAGTGCAGTGGCATGAGCATAGCTCACTAAAATCTGAAACTCCTGGGCACAAGAGATCCTCCTGCTGCAGCCTCCAGGATAGCTGGGACTACAGGCGTGTGCCACTACGCCCAGCTAATTTTTAAAAAAATTTTTTGTAGAGAAGGGGTCTCACTGTGTTGCTCAGGCAGGTCTCTAACTCCTGGCTTCAAGCAATCCCCCCTCCCCGCCACCCTTCCCACCTCCCAAAGTTCTGGGATTACAGGCATGAGCCACCACGCCCAGCCTAGACTGTTATTGCTTAAAAGAGGGTACAGTGTCTCATTCATATTTGGATATGTAGGTCTTTTATTAACTATATTTTGGGTGTAGAGTTTTTATAGAACCAAATTGAGATTATTCAATAATTTTTATTCCATAGTCAGAAATCTGCATTGCCCTCTTCCCCCACCAGTTTGTGGGAAAATTGATTTCTCACTAACTGTGATATATCTAAAAAAATACACTGGGGTGAGAAGTGAGGGCTGGCCATGGATGAATTTATGGGGAAGTAGCTTTCACATGGAGATGACACACATTTTGTCTCTTAGTATTGTATGTGTATTTTGTCTCCCTACCTTGACAGTAAGATTTTGAGAGGGAATAGCTGTTTTCTGCTTCTCAAGTGTCCATTAGTAAGTCATACAATGCTGAGCACACAGTGGATCCTCATTAAATATTTTTCACAAGATTTAATGATACTAAAGGATTTTGGAATAAGTTACTAATAGGTTTGATTTTTCCCCCTTAAAAACTTTGAGTGGTGATGATGGGGATATTATTTCATTATGGAAGGCAATCAGGTGTGGCTAAGAGTGTGCACTCTGCAACCAGACTGCCTGGATTTGAATCTTGGCTTAGTTACTTAATAGTCTGTTTTCTTTGGCAAGTTACTTAGCCTCCCCGTGCCTCAGTTTCTCCATCTATCCGTTGGGAACATTAACAGTACTTCATATATCTCATGGGGTTATTATGATGATTAAGAAAAATGCAATAAATGTTAGCTGCAGCATTCTAGCTTCTTAATTATTCTTAATAGTGAGTGTTACCCGAATCCAGTTTTAAGTTCTTAGAAGCTAAGTTCTTTGAGTAGGAGGACTTTTAATATCTGAAAACCATCTAAGTGTAGATAAATGTAACTATTATACTACTTCTCTATTAATTAAGGAAGTAACTACCTTTACTTGGAATATTAACAGCAGAAAGGGAGCAGAGCTAATTAATTTCTACTTAGCTAGCAATAATACTGTTTCTTCACTTACCCTGGGAAGAAGCTGCCCTATTCCCAGGGGAATACAATCAATAGAGAAATAGATTTCCCAGATTAGTTTTCCCTACAACCAGATGTACTTCACCTTACAGCTTAATTTTCAATTATATGTTAAAACTAGATTTCATCCTTTTAGTGTCATTTACTGTTGTTTGTTTTTATATTCTTTTTTCATTTTTACCACCGTTGTTGACTACATCATGTTCAATAGATACCTAAATCAGAGCAGGGAGTCCCAGAAAGGTGAGGATAGCCTGGTGAAAGTTAGTCAACATATTTGGCAACAGCTGTTGGGAAAATATTGGTAAAGTGCAATATTTTAGATTCACTATTTTCCTTGCCTAACAAGAAGGGGTACAAAACAGTTACAGATCATAAAGGAAATATACTTTGCATAGCTTTGATGCCTGTATTGTTGAACCCCTTTCTCAAATTTGTGGTTATAACATTTGAACTGTGTCCTCTTCTATAAATGCAGTAGACTACTATTTTATTAAGTTTTGAAAGGAAATAGATGATACATAGTTGACCTGTCAATCTGTGATACAGTCAGTTAATGTTTTAATTACACTGATACCAAGTATAAGGTGATAATAGCCTAAGTTGGCAGCAGTGAAAATGGAGAAGAGATTGGTTCAAATACACTTTTTAAAAAACTGATTTTTTTTCTCTTATTTTACTAAAGATTATTTCTTCAACTGGTACAAAAATATTTATTTATGTGAATGTTGGAAAAACTTGAAAAGTACAAAGAGGCAAGCTGCTAAAGACTTATGAATATATATACCCTATCTAAAAATATATGTTTTAATAGTCAGTTTCTTTGAATAATTTTTCTTCGGGTAAAGAGGCTGGAAGAATTCAGTTTGGTATCAAGATATCATGTTTACACCTTGGTAATAGATTTCCATTGCTTAATGGAAAACACACCTCCATAGGAATGTGGTAGAGAGAATTTCTGCTGACAAGGAAGTCTGCTCAAAGCATCTCACATATAGTCTTTAGAGGCCACTAGTGTCAGCTGTTTTCATGTTTTACATACATAGACTTTCTGCAGTTTTTCATGCCTCAAGGATATGACCAGACCTAGGATTGGTTATGAATTCCTGTGTCTTCTTTCCCTTAACCTGTAAGAAATTTGACATAATAAAAAAATTTCAAACATAGACAAAAGTAGAGGGAATAATACAATGAATCCTCATGCCCTTCTTGTTTTCTCTCCCCTCTCATTTTCTTTTTTTCCTAGAGTATTTTTACAGAAAATTCCAGACAACCTATCATTTCACTTATGAATATTTTAGTGTGCATGTCTACCAGATATGGACTTTGTAGAAAATCACATTGTCATACCCAACAAAGCTAACCCTAATTCTTTAATATTATCTGATACTGAATCTTTTTCCTCAGTTTTCTAAAAATGGCTTTTTATAGTAATTCTTTGAGTCAGATCCAAATAAAGTACACATAACACAATTGATATATCTTTTCAGTCTCTTTTAATCTATAATAATTCACCCCCCCTTCTACTTTTTTTTGGTCATGCCATTTATTTGTTGAACTGGGTCATTCCCTTCCTTACATTTTGGATTTTGCTGGTTATATCTTTGTGTCATATTAGCTGTAAACAGGTAGGTAGTTTGATTTGGAAGCTTGACTATTTTTATAATTACTCATTTTTTTTAAATTCATAGGTGGTGCATTGTACTTCTTGTTCACATTAGAAGACACATAATGTTTGTCCCAGTTTGTAAATACTAAGATTGACTGGTGGATTTATGTTGGCACAGCCCTTTGTTGTCAAGTTCTATTTCCCCCATTGACCAACAAAATCCAAGGGATGACATTTTGACAATCTGCAGATTTCCGGGTTTGTCCATCTTTCACCTAATGGTTTGAGTTTTACATTTATTGATGATTGTTGCCTGAATCATTTATTTCACTATTGTTACATTTTAAGAAGACCAAACTTTCATTTTGTTAAAAAATGAAATGAAACTTTTTGATAAGTTTTTAAATCTGAGGTTTCTGGAAAATTCATTTATGCAAAGTATTTATTTTCTGATTATACCTGGTAAAATAGGTGTTATTGTGATAGAAAGAATATTTAAAAGTTGTGTTTAGCTAAAGTAAATGCCCCTCTATTTTGTTTTTGAATGAGTTGTCTTTAAGTGATTTTATGGGAGCAGATTTTGAACAAGAATCATGTTTCTGGATTGTTTTGCATTTGTGAAATGTTTTTATCTCCATTGGGGCTTGCTCCTTTAACCAAGGAAAATAAAGTTCTAAAGTTACTTTGAGGATTATGGCTCATGATAAAAACTTGAATCCTTATAGGTCATTTATTCCCATTGCTATTGTTGCATATTTTTTCTGTAATCCTAGATGGCTGTCATATAAATGTCAATAGTAATATTTAACAGTATGTAGTACTTTCTATGTGCTAGACACTGTAGTTTGTAATTTGCATGTACTAATTTAATTTATTTAATCTTCTTATGATTATCATCCCTATTTTATACATGAGGAAACTGAGGCAGGAGGTTAAGTAATTTGCCCTGGTCATACAGCTAATAAATAGCAAGGGCTAACATTTGGACCCAGACAGTTGGGTTGTAGATTCTGCACTCTAACACAGGGAGAGAGTGGATTATGTGGATTATTACTAGAAAAATACCTATTAGCCTTGGAGGATAATCTATATATTCAGCATATAAATAATCTACATACATATTTTTTCTTTGCTTGTGTGAAGAGACACACAAACACATATACTACATGTCCACCTGAAGGAGCAAATATGTAGGGTTTCCCCTTGGAAAGTCATTCTTACTCTAAAACTTTTTTTGAATCACTTTAACTTGACCTTAGGGCAGAAGCCTCCAGACTGGCTTTATCATCTAGAGTAGGGACAAGGTATGGTGTATGAATAGATAAAAAGGTCAAGGGAAACCTAGCAGATGGCTTGAGGTCAGTTGTATTCACACAGGATACCGGGATACCACTCTGGCATTTGGACCCTGTTTGCCTTGAGGTTGAAGCTGCTTGCTCTCTAAGTAGCCACCCAGATAACTCTTAGCTACAAAATTTCAGGCTATTTTTGGAGTAGAAGACCATATATCTAGTATCTAATACCATAAAAACAATTTTTTAAAATTCTCTAAGTCATATTAAATAGCTGCCACAGATTGATTTTAGAACCAAGAATCAGGAGGAACTTAGGACAAGAGACCCTTGTCCCAACTTTATCTTTGCTGTCCTTTTGCTTAGTTATGTTTTTTTTTTTTAGTTCAGGTAGTATGTCTCATATTTTAACAAACTGTTAAATAATTCTCTTCCCTTGTGTTTCTGTCTTACATTCTGTTTTTTACTTTAGCCTAGGAACTTATTTCTTCCAAATGCTAGTTCAGATGGGACTAGTGGGTGGTTTGAAATAGGGTGTTGTTTCACAAAAGAAGTCACTACCTTTCTCTCTATTCTTATGTTTGAATTAAGCTTGTTTTTGTATTGGTCTGATAAGAGGTTAATCTGTATGGATAAGAAAATGAGTAGATCCTCAAGAATCTGAACATTGTATGACAATCTGATGATTTAAATAGTTGGATGTCATTGATAGGGATAGGAGTTATGGAAAAAGATGAGGAAGCTTCCTCAGCTCAGGTCTGGAGCTGAATGAGACAGATTTATCTAGTGTCTTTGAGTTTGCCTGAAGCTTCAAGCAGTATGTGCTAGTGGTAAAATTTAACAGGCAAGACCTCAAGGGATTGATTCTCTAAGTATAATGGTGGGGATGGGCTTAAAGCCAACATATTTCTTAGTTTTACTCATTTTGTTTATAGATTCAAATATTGATGCTGTATATAATTTCGGTAATCATTATTGAAGGGCTGATTTTCTCCACATATAGAAAATTTCTTCAAGTACCTAACATGTTTTGGTAAAGATGTTCGTGTCTTCTGACAGAAACAGATTTCCTGAATCATCTTCCTGACTTCTGGGCATCCTTTCATTTTTAGTAAGTTTTGCTTGAAGAAGAAATGAATTTATTTTCCTTCTATATTAAAGAAAACCCAGCTTTTTTATTCACCCAGAGAATGGAGAGCTCAGTAAAACAGGGAACATTTTACTGTTTTTGCAGAAGGATTCATTTTTTTTCTCTTCGTATGTAGTTTTAAGTACCGGGGTCATAGAATGATAGGAGTTTAGGCCATGGATTCTTTAGGAAAGGATCTTTAAAATTTTTAAAAAACCCTTTTTTTTTTTTTTTTTTTTTATGATTGAAGAAATAGAGTTGGTCCTTTAGTTTCACTGGTGACTGTTGTACATGTCTTCTCCTGTTGGTTGCCGAGGTGACCAGCTCCTCAGAGAGAGGATAAACCGTGTAATGAGAGGGAGAAATTTGAGAAATGATTGGATTTGGTGTAGTAGAAATTCAAGATGAATGTTATGTTGGACATATAATAGCAAAATTCTAGGTGCGTTAATGAAGACAAGATAAGCATGGGTTGTACTTGTGTGTGTTTTTTGTTTGTTGGGGTCAATTCCGGTGTGGTGCCAAACTATGCCACAGGAGGTTGACCTCTCCTGTCTGTCTGTGTAAGTGGGCCCCTGCCTTGGCACCAGTCCCTTGAGTATGCACAGCCAGAGTAATAGAGTTGATTTCACTTGGTATGCGTGACATGAACTTGGTGTGCAGGTGCATACATGAAGAAAGCTTGAGGTTTATTTTCACAAAGTTACCGTTGTTTGTACAAACATTTTTTTTGCTGGCCATCTTATAAACTCTTTTTCTTGGTTATCATGGTTTTCAAGTTGTTTCTTAAGGGCTTACTTACAAGATAAATAGTCACATCATACATAAATAATAATTTTGTGTCTTGCCAGTTTATATATCTCACAATCTTTCCCCATATTCTCTAGAATGTCCAGAGCCATGCTGATAGATGACATCCTTGTCTTGTTCCCAGCTTCTTAATGGAAGTGCCTTTAGCATTTCACCGTAAGGTTTGACTTGGTTTCAATGAATATTTATAAGGGTTGATACTAACCTGATAAAGTACCTTAGTTCAGCTGTAACTTTGCAAATTAAGGAGACAGAAGGTACAGGAGAGAGCAGAAAATATATGAGTGACTAATATTTGAGAGGATAGGTTAGAAACTTGGAGTATTCATTTTAGAGAAGAAAAAACTAGGGGTGATTTCATTATCCCCAAGTACAGGTAGGACCCACACTGGCAATGTAAAGCTTCCAGATCATCTTTGAGAGTAAGAACAGTCCAGTTTTTTCTTATGGTAAACTTTTTATTGAACAATAACAACATATAGAAAAGTACATAAATTTTAGATGGTTTGTCTCTCCTTCTCCCCCCCTCTTCCTTTCCTCCTCCATCTTGCCTTTCCCTCTTCCTCTCTCCCTCCCCAATGTGTCAATAGCTAAAATAATATTTGCTTGCCTGAGGGCATTGCCGACCTGAATTCAGGAGACCGTTAAATCTACTATTTGTCTAAATATTGAGTGATGGGCCCTTTGCTCTTACCTACTTGCTTAGCTAGATCCAGAACCTACGCTAGCCCTTTTCTCTGTGGCCTGTCAGGTGCAGAGCTGGGAGCTAGTTGATGGATCTGCATGTTGCATTAGTCCTTACCTGGGCTAATTTCTCTAGAGCTGCCTTGTGATCAGAGAGCTCTCCGTGAAGTGGTGAAAAGTAGGGTAAACTCCCCAGGTTTTCTTTGTCTTCACTTCCAGACCTTGCATATCCTGTATGCTTTGTGAAATAGAGTCTTCAAACTTTCATTGATATACAGTCTCTTAACTTGTATAGCTCTTAGTTTTTTTTAGGCTTAGGTCTTGATGTTTGTTTTTATTTTGTTTCTTTTTGCATTGTTCTCTAGCTGTTTTATGTACTGGTCTCATCTTCCTTACTAGATTATAAGTCTTCATCCCCTTTCTTGGGTCACAGATATTTGTATCACCTACTTCCAATTCAAAACTTTCAGAATTCAGTTGCCTCCTTTTCACTTGATCTGGGTGTTTATATGCTTTAATCAAGATAATCTGCAATATCATATTTTCTCAGGATTGTCACATAACATTCCTTATATAGGCTAAAAATCACTAAACTTAAGAATTTAGGTTGCATAAAAAGAGTTATCCCAATGTCAGGATCTTCATTCCTGACATTGAACAGGTATTTACAGAGCACCTTCCGTGTGCCAGGCACTGTGCTAGGTAATGGAAAGTAGTAGCAAATATGACACTGTCTCAATCTTAAAAGAATTAGAGTCTGGTGAAATGTCTTTAATGTCATATGGATTGGTGGTAGTAGAAAGATCTTGGGCTTTTTTTTTTTTTTTGAGTCAGAGTCTCCTTCTGCCTGGACTAGAGTGCCGTGGCGTCAGCCTAGCTCACAGCAACCTCAAACTCCTGGGCTCAAGCGATCCTACTGCCTCAGCCTCCCAAGGAGCTGGAACTACAGGCATGCGCCACCATGCCCGGCTAATTTTTTCTGTATATTTTTAGTTGTCCAGCTAATTTCTTTCTATTTTTTTAGTAGAGACGGAGGTCTCGCTCTTGCTCAGGCTGGTCTCGAACTCCTGACTCAAACGATCCGTCCGCCTTGGCCTCCCAGAGTGCTAGGATTACAGGTGTGAGCCACCACGCCCAGCCCGATCTTGGGCTTTAAAATCATACTATACTGGGTACAAATCTAAGCTCTGCCATTTATTAAAGTTAAATAAATTCAGAAAATTGTCTATACTCTAGATGGGATAGGAGGGCGGAGGGCTTCTTTCGCAGGGCTAGGGTTCAGATTTCATTGGAAAAGGTGTGTTTGTAGCTCATTGGGTAGCATAGAAGTTCTCTGGATTGCCAGGGTCAGAGCTAGTACACAGTTGCTTGGCAGGCAGGAAACAAACCTCTGTTGTGAGGCAAACCGAGGCTCGTGGGTAGGCACGCAGAAGGGAATTGGGGTGCCACTGAGGGTGCAAGGCATGGAGCTCTCAGTGTCCCCATTGAGAAGGCTACAGCAGACAACCATTCAGGGTCCACATGAGCCAAGTCTGGTGAGCAGGCATGCAGAGGGGGTTGGTATGCCAGTGCAGGCACTGTGGCTGGAGCACATGGAGTTCTTTTTGGGAGGGCTGCAGGAAACAATCCCTTGGGATGCTATTGTATGCTTGAGGCCTGGAGTCTCTGGTGTCTATGTCTGGAGGACCACAGGAAGGTGGTCAGCAAGCCAGGGCAGCAGCTATGTGGTCGCTGAGGGACCATGTACTCTGGGCAGAACACCACCACATGTGTGTACACACACATGCACGCACACACAGGAACAGTAAATGCATACCACTCTTGAACCCGAAAGACAAGCGCCCTTCCTCCTACAGTGTCCCTCCAGCTCCCTCTGCTGACCAAGCTTAGTATCACATGCCCTGTAAAGGAGAAATGCTAAAGAGTCCAGTCTATTACTGCAGAGCTGGTACTGAAGGGTGAGTTTGGGAGTTAAGAGGCAATAAATTGATAACTGGCACAGAAGCTGAATACAAGAGTGCAGACTACATAATTCCACTTTTATAAGATACAGGAACAGCAAAACTAATCTTTGAAAAGCCAGGCCAGTGGTTACTTATGGGGAAAAGCAGTAATGATCAGAAAGGAGGTGTGGATGGGGCTTTTGTAGTGCTAATGTTCTGTTTCTAGATGTGGATGCTGGTTACAAAGCTATGTGCAGTTTTCGAAGAGCTCTACTTTGTAATATACTGTGTATTATACTAAAGTAAAAGTTAAAATGTGGCACAACCTGATTCAAAAAGTAAAAACTTCAAAACAAGAACCAGTGTAGAATGGAGAAAATACAAAATAATTCAGGATATCTCAAACTTTTTTTTTATTTTTAAAAACCATTTGAGGGTCATCTAACTTAATGTCTAAAAAGACATCTCTAATTCATTCAACAAAAATATTAATTGCCAGACTACCTTTCTTTAGGATCAAATTGTTAACTCTGAGGCCTTCTTTAGAGCAAGTTCGACTTCATTTTGCTGTTGTTCTTATCAAGTCTTTTTTTTTTATTTCTTTTTTTTTGAGACAGGGTCTCACTCTGTCGCCCTGGCCAGAGTGCAGTAACGTCATCATAACTCACTGCAACCTCAGACTCCTGGGCTCAGGCAATCCTCCTGCCTCAGCCTCCTGAGGAGCTGGTACTATAGGTGTGCACCATGACGCCTGGCTGATTTTTCTATTTTTAATAGAGATGGGGTCTTGCTCTTGCTCACGCTGGTCTCAAACCCCTCAGCTCAAGCAATCTCCTGCCTCAGCCTCCCAGAGTGCTAGGATTACAGGCATGAGCCACCGCACTCCACCCTTATCAAATCTTTGAACAGCAACTTCTGACCTTTTTTTATGGCCTCCCAGTTACCTCTTTGTTCTTGGGCTAAATAAAATATCACTGCTTTCCTCTGTAAGCATTATCTTTGCTTTTATCTTTGTTGGGTGTACCCTTCTTGTGGCAGCTTACAAATCACCAGATCCATTTTTTCCTAAGAAATTTAGAAGCCCACAGTAACTCTCATGTAGGAGTTAACGATAATGGGAACCATAGACTTTGATTGCGGAACTGGTGGTGATAGGAGAGACTCAGTGTGTGGCATTTAAAAGCTATAAACAGAAGCATCTCAGTATGTGGTTTGTTAGGGGTAGGTAACTCAGGGAGCAGAATCTAAGGAATCCACCAAGTTGGGCATCAAACCTGGATTCAGGAGATTGATATGGAATCTAGAAAGAAGTCACATTCACAGAAAGCAGAGGTTGCTAAGAAACTCTGGCATTATACTGTGGATAGAATTTAGAGTGAATTTTAAAGTGGAGCCAGCTGTTTAAAGTTTAATTGTTGTTAAATCAAATTAAAGTGAATAACAGTAGTAGACTTGGAATTATCTACTTTTATGTACAGAGCTTGATATTGCCAAATATGTAGGGTATAAGGTAATTTTTGTGCTTTGAATGGCTGGTGGTACTTTTATATAGAGAGACGATTTGGCCAGGGCAAGACTTAATGCAAAAACATAACACAGAAGGCTGAGAACCTAGGGTGATTCCCTTGTAAAAATTGTTTCCTCATCTTTTTTGACCCATAAGTCATTGGGGGTGGAAGGGAAGAAAATAGTATGAGTGGTGAAATTAGCCAGTGGATCTACCATACATAAATTCAATCCATGTACTTGCCCAGCCAATATATATGTACTGTACATACTATATTCTTGGCCTGTCCTGAGTATTTGGGCCTCAAAGGTGAATCTAATGCAGTCCTCTAATGGCCCTCTGAGTGTTACTGTTTTCTTCTCTTTGAGGGCTGCGTTATCACTTGCCTGTGATACCCAGCTTTGTCACCAACTCCTTGTGGATTCTGTTGCGTTTTTAAGAACTGATACTTGGATTTTATATTCAGCCTAATGAGAGAGTTTCCTGATT
This sequence comes from Varecia variegata, assembly GCA_028533085.1. Taxonomy (NCBI): domain Eukaryota; kingdom Metazoa; phylum Chordata; class Mammalia; order Primates; family Lemuridae; genus Varecia; species Varecia variegata. Next base: position 178,020,570 of record CM052436.1, read on the forward strand.
TTATTTACTTCATTTTATTACTAGCCTGGGCTTATATTGCCACCAATAAAGAGCTTCATTTTCAAATTCAGCATCTTGTGGAAAGGGTGCCTGGGATTGAAGATGAGTCTCATTCTGCCATATGTATTCCAGAGTGGCAGTTTTGAAATTTGCTGTCCTCCAAATTGGTCTTCT
>CM052436.1:178021243-178071715 GCA_028533085.1 Varecia variegata
AAATTCTTAGACCCCCCCCAAAGAACCTACAGGAGGTGCCAGAGTTGAACAGCTTTTAGGAGGCAGAAATGACTGTGGAAGCCATCAAGGTTGTTGCAACTTCCTGGGGTTGTACAGGTGATTTGATGTAGGGTGTGGAGGTAGGTTTTAGGATTTCACTTGTAAAACCTGAATAGAAAGAAATTTGTATCAGATTCAAAATCCATTATTTGTCTTTTCTTTAAACAAAGGGAAAAAAACACTTTGGAAAAATCTTGGGTTTTTAAAAATTTTACTTTAATACAGCAGAGTTCTAGAAATAAGGGAAAATCCCATCTTTTTAATGGTAGGAATTCCACAGATTTAGTTGAGAAGCTATTCTCAGATTGAAGATTTTCATGCCATTTGGGCTGACTCTTCTGTTTCCTGCAAAATAAAGAGTGCTGAGCCTCGGCGACCTTAAATATGTGATTTTTCTTTTGTTTATCTCAAAGTAAAAACTCTTCTCTGCTAAGTATTGTCTGTATTATGATTCTGTTACTGTGTTTACTTTGTTTCCCTGCTGTCTTGGATAACTATCAGATAGACTTTGTTCTTTATCATAAATTGCTCCAAAACAATGTTGTTTAACAATTCAGAATTCAAATGGAATTCTATATCAATGTAGATAAAGAATTTAAACAGATTTACTTACAGTTATATCCCTCAAGATTTTATCTGTTTATCATATGCATTATTTGTATGAGATATTTTGGTTCCTTGTATGTAATATTATCTGAAGTGTCCATCTACCTTGCCTGAAATGTACTTTTAAGGTCCTCTTGAACGATAGTTTTATCAACCTGTTTTCATTGCTTCCTATTCCCTTCACCCATGAATTGAAACTATCCTCTGCTACAGCCTCGCTTTTTAATTTTATTCTTTTTTCTCTGTATAGATTTCCCAGAATATCTTGGATTTCTAGCCATATAGAATGTGGCTTTTGGTATTTGTCTCCATCCAGTCACTTGTGCTGTAGACTTCTGGGTGGTTACAGAGCGATGGTCAGGGGCCCGAAGGCCTGCCTCATAGCAGCCTCCTGATCCTTCAGGGAGTCCCTTATGTAGGAAAGTGTTGTATTTGCATGTACCCTAGGCACATCTTCCTGTATACTTTAAATCATCTTTAGATTACTTATAATACCTAATACAGTGTAAATGCTATGTTATTCTCCTGGAGTCGGGGTCCACATCCAGTGAGGTCATTTTGTTTGTGGCCTGGATGGGGCCCATTAAGCCCTATGATCACAAAATTAGCTCGTTTGCATGCTGATAATCAGCAGAACTAAGCAAAGCCCAGGACATTAGTCAGGGGCTTCACATGGGGACAGCAGTTGACTTATCTCCTCCCGTGTTTTGGGAGGGGCTGGTACCAAATGCTCCCTCCCCTTTACTTTTTCTTCAGTACCTATACCACAGGCCACTGTGGATGTGCACCTCTGTACCTACCTGGAGGTGAGAGTGTGCATGACAGCAACGAGGGAAACAGCAGCACAGGACACAGGCGAGGCCACTACCCTTGTCATGACCTTTGCCAGAACAATAGTAACTCTCGTTATGCCATGCTTAAGTCTCCCTTAGGGTGATGGTTTCCTTCCTTAACACAAACTTCACAAAAGGCCATTCCTGGGTCTGTCCCAGGAGTGCACAATCACAAATAGTGTTCATCTGCCTGCCCCAAACAGCCAGTGATGGTCACCAGGCTTGACACAGCGACCAGAGAACTGTAGCTTGACCCTTGGTAAGTGGGATGCAAGTGCTGACTGGTTAGGGTGCTGTATTGTCACCACCTTTACAGGCAGGAGCCTCAGAGAACACCCGCCACACGGAGGCCAAACCTGATAGTGCATCACATCAGTCAATTAACAACAAATTCTCATCCTGGGGACAAGATTGTTTTAGGGTGGGAAGAGATGACAATATCCAGCAAAGACAGTGATGAGTAGTGTAGGCCATAGTGCAAACCCACCAGCAATTGATGGTTCTGTCGCAGGTGGCCTTTACCATATTATGGAACCAGTTAGTTAGCTAACAGCAGTAAGTTAAAGCTGACCAGGTGTCCTTGGTCGTGATTGAACCATCTTGTTCGTGATGTCATTTGTTTTAATATTCCTATTCACCCCATTGGTGCAGGATTCCTGCCGTAGAGCTACAGGGATGACCAAACATGTGACACCTAACACTGGACAGATGAGATCCATAGCAGTGTATTGTGCACGTATACTCACACAGCCTGGGGGAAGAGGAGACCTCACACCACACAGCCACATGGTGATTGCACTCAGGAACAGAGTGAACACCCAGGGTCTGTGGGAGGCAGGCTTTGTAGTAGTAAGAAGATGATGTGGCCCTTGGTTCCCACAGGAGCATGTGATTGGCTTCTGTGAGTAACTGTACAGCTGGCAGGGAACCGAAATCCTCTACTTGGGAATAAGAAGGAACTGTTCATGGTCCCCTCAATAAGGATGGTGGTTTGGTTAGGGGACCTTATCCATAGGAGCAGAGTGGGAAGGGGAATTTGTGGATAAGCCATTGGAGGTCTTCCCAATTTCAGATGTCAAGGCAGCACATAATATTGGGCTTAATTTAAGGCTTTATACCACACAAGCCATTGTGTAGGACTTTGAAGACTCCCTCCCACCCAGGTTAGCAGTTATCCCTTCCCTCACTATCTCCATGTCCACTGTGCCTTCACTCCTCCCCCCACCCACTTGCTAACAAGAATTGAAAAATGCAGTCTGTTAGGGCAAATGCAAGGAAATAGTGATTTCATGTTTGGGCTTCAGCTCAGATCTTTCTCTAGATCAAGAGATGTGCAGATTAAGAGTAGTCTTCCAGCCTGTCTGCATAGTAGAATCATCTAAGAGAGGTTTTAAAAATTACGATGCTGGAGTCTCACCTCACACCAATTAAACTGGAATCTTTTGGAGGTGGGAGTGAATCTTTTCTTTAAGCACCTTCACCATTGTTGAGAACTGCTTCTCTAGGATGCCAGCAAAGTCACCAGTTCTAAAACCAAATGCATTATCTTACTCCATGAAGACAGCTCTTCCCATTGGCCCCCCACCCCCACCCTCCTGCCCCCAGTGGTACTAATACCATCTTCCCAATCCCCAGCTAGAAAAAATTTAGAGTTCTCTTTGTACTTGCTCTTCTTCTTTCTGTAGAATGGTATCTGTCATTGATCTATCTTAATTCCATTTCATGTTTACTACTGCACTTCTAGACTGTTGTAATTTATCTATAGAATATCTTTCCAGCCTTTGCCCACTCTCTGAGTGCCCCAAATAGAACATCTCCTATCCTGACCTCTCACTTTGTTTTTTCATTTGCTTACAAGGCAGCTTGATATGGTGCCAAGGGAACCAAATCGGAACCCAGGAAATCTAATTCTTGTACTTCTGAGTAATTGTGTATCTTTGGCAGATCAAATGACAGCTCTAACCCTAAGTTTCATTATCTTGAGAAAAAAGGATTGCACTGCCTGAGCTTTCCTTCTTTTCACTGTGATTCAGTCTTCATTGTTCCTTCAATGTAGCCTGTCCAAAGTAGAACTCGTCTATCTACTCTCCCCAAAATTACTTCTTTCTAATGCCCTGATATCTCTTGCCAATACCAGCACTCGAACATTTTAAGCCACACAAAAGGAGAATGATTATCCTTTTCGTTTTTTTGGACTCTGTGACTTCTCTTCTGTTTTTATTTGCTAGCCCACCATTTTCTGTTACTTTTACCTGGGGTATGACTCACTGGTCTTCTTGGACCCCAAGCCTGGCCATAATATTCTTACCTGATGAACTTTTCTATCAAACCAACTTTGGTAATATTTGTCCTTTTCCCAGAAATCTTCAATGAATAGCTCCCCATTACGTAAAAGGTTCAATTCAGACTGCCTTAGTCAGACTTTTGAGAACCTGTAATCTATTACTTCTAGCCCAGAACTTCACCCAGCCTTTGCCAATTCCCCTTAACCTTCTTAGTCACCTGTTTGCATATATTAGATGTTTAGAAAACAATTTTTAATTCAATTATTCAGTAACTTTGGACTAACATAGCCTTTAAATAAGATTATTTTTAAAAATTTTTATTAACTTTTTTCATACAGAAAAATTTGTTCTTTTTGGCAAAGAATTCTTTGAGTCTCAGTAAAGGCATATAGTTGTGTGACCAAAATCACAATCAAGATGCAGAAACAGTTCCATCATCTCTCCAAATTCTCTTTATAGTTGACCCCTCTACGTACCCTCAACCCCTGGCAACACTAATGTGTTTTCCATTCTTATAATTTTGCCTTTTCTAGAATGTCACATGAATGAAATCATACAGTATATAGACTTTTCAGTTTGGGTTCTTTTGCTCAGCACAGTGCATTTGAGACTTATCCATGTTGCATGTATTAGTAGTTTATTCCTTTTTATAGCTATGTTTTAAAAATATCTCCAATAGCTTTTTAGAATTTACATTTGGAGTTGTGAGTTTTTTATATCTTTGTATGCTTCCTTGGAAAACATGAAGAGAAATATCTTCAAAATCATTTTTGATGCCCTGAACATGTTTTAAGTTATTTTGTAGATACTTTTCATTTTGATGTTGACAGAATAAATTTTTTTGACCCATTAGGCTGCTTGATATGATTGGTTTTTGTATCCATTCTACATATGAAAAAAGTGAGATCCAGGGAGATTGAAGAAATTGCTCAAATCACACAACCCTTGTATTTAGAACCTAGATATCTTCACTCCCAAGTCTACAGGTATTACTGTTCTACCACAAAAGGCATTAAAGTGTAATGAGTGTGAAAAGGTCTTAGGTTACTGCTGAGGCCTCTTGAGAATGAATATAAAGTGTCATTTGTAAAACCTTTGTCTTCCTATATAAGATTATCACTTGAATTTTCAGGGGTATGAATCTTGGGGGGGACTTCGCTGTCAGGAGATTGGTTTCTTCAGTCCTTTGTTCATAGGTGCGTTCATTCCTGATCTGCATCGTTTGATGTTGTGGCGTAGGATCTAATAACAAAAAGTACACCCAAGTTTTACTTTACAATGTGATATATGATAGCTGTGGAAGTGTCTGGTCACTTGCTTCTACTGCTGCCTTTAATAGTGATTCTTATCAAGCTCATTGATTTTTATCACCAGATGAAGAGTTAGAAATGATTTTCTCTGACTGAAGAGATGAACTGGGATTTGGAGTTGATATTTCTCCTTCTGTATTGTGCAAATATGTCTCATTCATTATTAAAATCAAAGTTTGGCCATGTGACCTTAAAGATCCCATTTATTAATAGTTCTGAGTATGTCAATGCAGCATTGTTGAAATGTTTCTAGAGCTTCCTTAGTGTACACTTTTATATCATTTGAAGTTTAACTGATTATAGTAAGGAATTACAGCAATACAAAACATTGGTTCAAGTCAATGGTCATTAGTTTAAATAGCTAGAGGAGATTCATTCAGTTATTAAAAGCCTTGTTACTCATCAGTTGGCCAACAGGAAGCCTCTCAATGGACTTTTCTAATACTCTTTGTCCAGTAACAAGAGTTTACTAGGAGATTATTATTCCTCTTACTGCTGCTATGTCTTCTTCACAGACAAGGATTAAAATCACTATTCTTGATTTGCCTTTTGGCTTACATTACCCATATGCAGGGTAACAGCTTTTACACCAATACATTGCATGTTTAAAACACTTTTCTTTTCAGTAGAGTCTTGAGTTAATGTTAGTGGCGATAATGCATTCTTTCGAGCCAGCAAAACAACGGGCTGCCTCAGTTTGAAAGTGGTGACAGTACTAGTGCCTTCTCACTGGTAATATTTGTTAGATATTTTAGTTAGGCATCTACATTTTTGGAGAGATGGATTTTTAGTCCAAACCTCATATGCCTTGGATTTTTAGTCCAAACCTTGTACTGGTATGATCCTTCTCTTTTAACCAACTATTGATAAGTCCATATGTAATATTAATATATTGACTCATTCATCAAATACCATGTTAATATTAGATATACAGTAGTAGTCAAAATAGATATAGTCCCTGTCCTTTCAGCCCCCTTTCAGTCTTACAGATGTGAATACTTCTTGACATTTTTTTTTTTTTTTGAGACAGAGTCTTGCATTGCCTAGGCTAGAGTGAGTGCCGTGGCATCAGCCTAGCTCACAGCAACCTCAAACTTCTGGGCTCAAGCGATCCTACTGCCTCAGCCTCCCAGGTAGCTGGGACTACAGGCATGCGCCACCATGCCCGGCTAATTTTTTCTATATATATTTTAGTTGACCAGATAATTTCTTTCTATTTTTAGTAGAGACGGGGTCTCGCTTTTGCTCAGGCTGGTCTCGAACTCCTGACCTCCAGCGATCCACTCACCTCAGCCTCCCAGAGTGCTAGGATTACAGGTGTGAGCCACTGCGCCCGGCCACTTCTTGACATTTAGTCATGAGTTGAAGGTGATATGTTTTCTCCAGCCTATAGTAGATTCACCTGTACAGACTTTCTCTAGCCTGAATTATACACAAATGGTAACTTTTCACATAAGTTGATCTAATTTACAAATTTTCATATGTTTCCAAGAAAACTTTTAGGCATCTAAAAGAATTCATAGATAAAAAAAAAATCAAATCCTCAGTGTATTTTGGTGCTGTGCCACCTTTAATGCAAAATAATATATTCTCATCCAGAGCTCAAATATACAGGAAATCCTTAAAGCTGTTACAGAAGCCTCCCTCATGCTAGTTTGAATATTTTGGTTGTGCAGAAATTTTTCCACTAGATCATAGGGTCATCTTTGAAGGAAAAGAGTGAACATTTGTCATTTGAATGCCCTTCCATTCTTGGTTAGCTGACATGAGTTTAGGAGACTATAAAAATAAAATATGAGAGCACACACAAAAAAGAATTATTAAAAGAAAAAATAAGGGTTGGAAGGTAGAGTTGAAGAAACCTCCCAGGAAGCAGAACGTGAAAGGATTTCTTTTAAATGAGAGAAAATTAGAGGTGTAGCCCAGAAGGTCCATCATTCAAATATAGTATCAGGAGTTCCATTAAAATAAAACAATAGGGAGAGAATAATGAAGAAATAATATAAAAAGATCTCTCAGAACTGAAAAATGAGAAAGTTTCCACATTGTGAAAGAATTCACCAGGTACCCAACCTCATGGGTGAAAATAGCCCCACGGCACACTGTTACGAAGAGATGATCCTTAAAAGTTTTCGCAGAAGGAAGAGATGTCACTGAGCATTTGTAAATGCTTAGAAATCAGAAAGGTTCCGATTATTTAACAGAGATGGAGGAAGAAAGAGGACAATGGAGCAATGTTCTCAAAATTCTAAGGAGATAATGACATCCCACCTGTGATATGGTACCCACCAATCTACCAAGGTAGAATAGAAAGATTTTCAGACATGAAGGTCTCAAAAATTTAACTTTCATTCAATATTTTCTGGAGAGTTCCCGGATGTGCTTCACCACAATGAGAGTGAAAACCTAGAGAGGAGAAACCTAGGAGTCCACCCTCAAGAGAGACAAAGGGAACGAATCCCTGGGAGGGTGGGGATAAGGCTCAGGAGGGTGGCTTTGAAACAGATTGGAGAGAAAGATGGTGGACTCCTAATGGACCCCAGCTGGAATGACTCGAGAGCAAAAACTGTTCTTAGATTGAGAGGTGTTTTAAGGTTTTGGGGGAGCATTTTAGGATAAGTTAGTGATTCATAGGAAACAATGTAAATTTAAAATGAGGTAATTATTATCTTTAAGGAAAAATTTACACACAAAAAATTTTAGCACAGAGTTCGTGGCTTAGCCATGAGTTAAATACTGATTTAATAAATAATGGTGGTAATAACTATATTAGGAAGATAATACTTCATCTTCCATAGTAGGGGGAAGCTTCCTGTTTTTGTAAATAAAGTTTTATTGGAACACAGCCATACCCATTTGTTTGCACATTTGTCTATGGCTGTTTTCACACTACGCCAGAATTGAGTAGTTGCAACTGAGACCATATGGCTCACAAAGCCTAAAATATTTATTATCTGGCCTTTTATAAAAGTATTTGCCAACTCCTATTCCATACAAAGATGCCAATAGAATAATGTCTAAAACTGAAAAAATTTAATACTGGTATAAGCATGTTATTTAGAATATCACGGAAAGGAGCAGAAGGAACAGCTAAAGGTCAAATGATTGCCTCTGGGAAGAGTGAATCAGAAGGGGTGAATAGAATGAGGGGACTATTATTTTTTGCTTTAAGCTTTATATTATTATTATTGAATTCTTAAGCTAAGTACATATATCACTTTGAAAAGATATAAAAGAAATTTGATTGGATTAGGAGAACCGAATAAACAGTAAAGGGAAAAAAAGGAGGCCACCAGTTATGATGAAGAAAGTGAGAACACAAAGCCTTTGCTGTAAACGTGGCTTTCGCATTTAGTCAGCCACTCCTTCCGCAGGTAATCATCGAAGAGTCCAAATGTCAGTCCCTGAGCTCTGTACTGCAGAGCTGGGTTCCTTCCTAGAGGGTGCTTAGGTGCTCGACAGCTGATAGCACACACAGACAGGTAAAAGATGATAATGTGGTGATACAGCTACTATAGTAATTATCATGAGTTGTTTGTGGGATTTAGGCAAGTCAGGTAAGACATCCCAGAACACATGACACCGGAGCCAAATTTTGAAGGATACAAGACCTGAGTGAGCAGGGCAGGTGTTCGGACCTACAGGTGTTCAATGTAGTTGGATGAATGGTAGAAAATAACGTCAGAGCAGTAGACAAGGATCAGAGGCCATTTTGCTTATGCAGGGCTCTGTGCTGAGGAATTTGTATTTTTGTTTGTTTGTTTTTTGAAGATGCCATACCTGCTGAAGAGATAGGATCTGGTTTTGTTTGCGTGTTAGGAAAACATACGATTGATAGCGATGAGGGCGATAGGGTGGGGGCAGGAGACATGGAGAGTAGAGAGGCACTTAGGAGGCTATTTCATGTAAAAATGACAACAAAAAATGTGGGAATAAATCAGAGTCGATGTGGGGGAGGAACCAAGGGATTGGGGAATTATGAAAGAATTAAGGGAAAGGGGAGGAATTAAGGATGACTCTCAATTCTGGGCTGGGTGCAGCCTGTGGGATAACTCCGATGGGGGACACAGGAGCAGGTTTGTGTGTGTCTGTGTCTGTGTCTGAGTGTGTAAAGGTGATACTGATCTTAGTTTTGGAACAATTGTAGCGTTTTTGGTGGTACCTGTGGAATACCTAATTGTAACTGGCCAATATGGTGTTGTATAGACCCACATAGAGGTCAGAAGGAGGGCTTGGATTTGGAAATGTGCTCTGGTCATTGTGCAGAGAGATGAAATTTGGAAGTTGAGTAGAAAACTCAGAGAGCTTTTGTGGTATTGAGGGCATTGAACCCTGGGAACAGTGACATTTAAGGGTTGAACATTATAATAGGGGGAGCGAAGGCATGGAAACTAGCATGGAAGCCTGCAATCAGGGAAATCAGGAGAGAACAGCCTTCAAGAAACCAATGAGATGAGAAGTTTAAAAAGAGGAGATGGTCCATAGTTTAAAATGCCTCAAGGAATTCAGAATAAAGCCTGAAAAATGCCCATTGGATTTGGCAGCTAAAGAGTCATTGCTAAGAACAGTTTTAGGGAAGTAATACAGAAGTGAAATTTCAGGTGTGTGGAGGATTTGTTGGTGTTACTGTTTTAAGATAGAGTTGAACCTATTTCTTTGTTGAGAGGAGGAGAGCTATAGAAAGGGTGAATTTTAGTGATTACTTAAGGAGAAAAAATGATTCTTCCATTCAACAAATGTTTATTGAGCACCTGCTACAAGCTCAGTCCTGTTCCAGACTCAGGAGTATAACATGAACAAAACAAAGCTTACATTCTGCAGTGTGTGTGTGTGTGTGTGTGTGTGTGTGTGTTTGTGTGTGTGAGAGAGAGAGAGAGAGAGATGGGCACAGGTAATAAATGTATAACCAAATAGATATTCAGGAAGTTCTCAGTTTAAGTGAAACAGTGTATAATGAAACCAATTTTTTATTTTCAATCAGTGTTATAATGAAATGATGTTATTCAAGGACCTGCCGTAAGTTGTTTTGCTTAAAGTCACAGTTTCCAAGAACCTATCAACTATGTTAAGTAAGGACTTACTGTGATACAATGTCAGTAATGAGTGCCAGGAGGAAAACTAAATTAGGGTAAGAGGATAAGAGAGTGGTGGTGGGTTGAGAGTGGAGGTGCTGTTTTTGGTAGGGTGGCTAGGGAAGGCATCACTGATAAGGTGACATTTGGGGAGAGTCCTGAATGAAATGAGGAAAGAGTAACTCACTGCAGAGTAATCGAGAGACTGAAGTGCCTGAGAAGTGTAAGAGGGTGGATCCCAAGTACTGATGGAAGGGTTAGTTGTCCTCAGGAGAGAGGGCAGACTGATGGCTGCCCTATAGCTAGTCTTCTCCATGTGGTAGATGCCATAGACTGTCCCCCCTTTTGATTCTCCTAAGACCCTATGAGGTAGGTGTTGTCACCACCTTACAGGCGGAAACAAAAGTCTGTAGGAAGTTTTACATGTCTCGTCATTATTACAGCCCAGATTGAAACTCTACTTTTGGCACTTCAATCCTTGCTATTGAAATACCTCTTGTAGACTGCTTCAAACCAAGTGAAATATATATTATAGATAGATTTGTCCAGTTTATGGTCTTGGAGGGTAGTAAGGTGGGAAAGTGGGAAGTTGAGAGATTTCTCACCCATTGGACCTCTTTGTGGTCAAGTATGTTTGTAAAGAGTCTTGGTAAGAAGTGTTTGGATAGGGGTTTAAGGAAAGTGGCATTCCCCAAGACATCTCTGCCTTCTTGATGAACTCTTCCCAGATGGGTTATTCCCTGTGTTGTATTCCTATTTCTGTCTAAAATCCCCATCGTGTAACAGTGTGGAATTATTGTATTTATGCCTGCTATTGTTAGAGTGGTTTTTAGCAGCAACCTCAAGGTTGAGGGTGGGCATAAATAGATTGTAAAAATAATGTTCATTGTGGAAATTTTGATGTCTATGATTTTTAAAGTAACTTCCCATGTACTGTTTGTCTCAAAGTGCCTGATAGAGTTGTAGGGGGTGGGGGCCATCCATACTGTTGTCTCTTGTGTCTCCTGTTGTCTTCTGTGACTATGAAGGTCCATGGTAGGGGTCTGCTATATACACTTGTCTGTGTTTGCAGAAACACACTCCCATAATGAAATAGACTCTTGTTAGGATGGCAGAGTTCTCAAGGTATAGTGAATTTAAATGGTTTCTGTGAATGGATGGTTGAATAGTGTGACCCCCGTGTTTTGTTTTTTAAGTGTCCATAACACAGCATTGAGGAACTTGGAAGTGGCACAGGCACTGTGGTTGAATTTTTGAACTGGAGAGAGATGGTTAAAAAAACCCAACCCAAAACTTTCAAAATGTTCTCATTGAGACTTGGCACCCATTTTTCTTGCAGAAGTATTGTTAGGTGGGTGAGTGTAAGAAGGAATAGGAACTTTCATATTGCTTATTTTTACATCATTAGCAGCTTACTTTCTTGTAAAGGTAATTAAATGCTATACTCATACATAAGCATTGCAGTGCAGTGGGCAGAGCAGGAGTCCTACTAGTCTCCATGATTCGGAAGTTATACACATGTTTTTTTCCCCTTGTTGACAAATTTCCTGGTTTGCCCACACAGTTTGAGGTTTCAAAATTGTCTGTATTGTGTTTCTAATTAAGTGTTGAGACCCTTAAATTACTGTTTTTTGTTTTATTTTTTGAGACAGAGTCTCGCTCTATTGCCTGGGCTAGAGTGAGTGCCGTGGCTTCAGCCTAGCTCACAGCAACCTCAAACTCCTGGCCTTGAGCGATCCTCCTGCCTCAGCCTCCCGGGTAGCTGGGACTACAGGCATGCGCCACCATGCCCGGCTAATTTTTTCTATATATATTTTTAGTTGGCCGGATAATTTCTTTCTATTTTTAGTAGAGACGGGGTCTCACTCTTGCTCAGGCTGGTCTCGAACTCCTGAGCTCAAACAATCCGCCCGCCTCGGCCTCCCAGAGTGCTAGGATTACAGGCGTGAGCCACCGCGCCCGGCCTGAAATTACTGTTTTATTTGTTCTTTATTGAGCCAAAAGGATCTAATCATAACTTTTGAGTGATGGCAACACAGCAACAGAGGCTGTAAAACCGTTTCCAGTGTTGTGCGGAAGTACAAGTTTTAGGGTGTATCTTTTCATCTATTCCTGGTACATAAAATTTAGCCTTACAAAAAGATTGCATAGTTTTGTATTTTTGAAAATGTATACCATAAAAGAGGTTTAAATAGTAGAGGTAATTTAAGAGAATGTTTGTAAATCATAGGGTGCTATTTGGAGAAGTAAAAGTCAATAAATGCTTATTGAACACCTATTGATGTTGATGACATCTGTTATCTTGTGGCATAGGGGCATGCTGGTATGTTGCCATCCATCAGGGTGCTGGAAATGACTTGACAGTAATAGCATAAGGTTTGCCAGAATTTGCTTTTGGTGAATTAAAGCAGTTATTCTACAGTAACATCACTGTCATTCACTTGGCTTTCACATACCCATTCTCTCTCTCTCTCAGGATAGAATGGGGTAGGGGAAAAGATTTGGTTTTGAATATTTCCCCACCTTCTTTCCTCCAGGATTTCAAATTCAAGCCACGCTTGCTTCAGCCCCAACTCTGTCTTTCTAGCCTGTGCACATCTGCCCTTCTCTGACCTTCTTGGCCCTGTGATGACCCAAGCCCAAGTCTGCTGTGATAGGTATTTTCATTTTCCTCACCTCATCCTCGAGCCTCCTTCCTCGAGGCTCAGGTTTATTTCCTACTAGCTTATATCCTTGGGATATACTCCTTAAAGTGGAACTAGCACAGGAAAGGATTGAACAGTTTATAGATTGCCTGAGTGCTCTTCAGAAAGCTTGAAACAATTAAAAGTGCCATTAGCAATGATGAGTAGGACCTGTTTTCCCACTTTCCTGGCTTTCCCACTTTCCTGGCTGTGTTAGGGCCCTGCTTATTTTTATTTGCCATTGCTAGTTTGTGGTAGTGAATTGGAAATTGTGTTTTTTGATGTCTCCACTGCATTATACTTCTATTGATTGTTTGTATATTAAAAAGTAATTTTTATTGGCCATTGGTGGAATTTTTCTGTAGTTTCTAATGATTTCATTTTGTTGGGCAGAATTTTATTTGAGCACATATGTCTTATTATTGATAATACCTTTTTTTATTAGCCTGAATTTTTTTCCAAACTTCTTTCTTCATTTTAGAATTTGTGGCAGTTTGTGATAGTTGAGAATGTCAGTTTTCTGTGGTCTGGTAATTTGAAGTTCAGAGATAAAGGAGATAAACTTGTACTGACATAATTTACCTAGAACTGACTCCACTGTAATGAAGCTTAGGAGAGAATATTCTTTTAAGTTTTAACTGTCCTGATTCAGAGCATTTACCATTTCTCTGGAATTTATGTCTTTCTTAAGGTGAATAATTGTTCTATCAAATCCCTTGTAATGATTCTTAAAAGCACCATTTACTAACTGGACTTTCCTTTTCTTGATTTAGCCAGTTCTCTGCCCTCCTCCCCTTTGCCTTGGTCTCCAGGAGCTGACCATGCCTGCTCTCCAGCTAGTTACACAGCTGTAACTTGGCCACTGTGCTCTTTGCATACAACAGTATCCTGGTAGACACATCTAAGAGAGAATCTGTGGCGTTTTATGGTCCTTTTTATAGAAAATGCCTCTAACTCTTAGAGGAAAAAAAATCTAAATTGACAGACATTAAAATGGCAAACTGTAATAGTAGTCCCAAGGATGATTGGAATCACGTCTTTCATTTTTATATTTGCATCAAACATGCCACGAACTCACTTAGAATTGGGACTGTCTCACTTTAATCTTTTTTTAAATTGTGAATTAACAAATTATGGTATGTTTATGGGGCACAAAGTGATGTTATGATTCATGAATACAATATGGAATGATTAAACTAATTAACAGATCTACCACCTTAAATACTTCCTCACTTTAGTCTTAAAGGTCTACCTAATGCCTGCGTATCACATTTGTTTGGATATGAGAAATAATTATGAAACTTCAGCATAATTGTGTGCCTCTGGGATGGTTTTCTGAGTGAATGGTATTCTACAGCTGTGTGGGATAACCAAGAAATCAGAGTAAACAATAAATATGAGGCAGTGTCTGCCTACATCTGGGCTAGAACCAGAAGCTGAGATTCTGTGATCCTTCCATGGTTTGAATGTGAGGAAGGTGAGAACTTCAGACCGAGGCAGTACTACTAGTTGGTGGTGCAGGCAGCCCCAAATTTTGTGTTGCATAGACTATGATTCTATCTGTTCCCTGGGATGCCCCAATGCCTTTTGCACTTCTAAAGCCAATTGCTGTGCTCTTAGGGTGTTCACGAGTCATTTATGAGAGAAAGTTCAGTGTCATGAAGAATATTATAGTTAGAATGGAAATGTGAGCTTAAGTCTCTAGTAGAGTAAAATCAGTCATTTAAAAAATTATATGAAATATTGCAATGGAATGTATTTTGTCAAGTAATATATGCAGATGGTTTAAAACATCAAATAATGTAGGAGAGCTTATGATGAAATGCAGGTGAATGCCTCACCTTATACCAACTCCTGTCTCACTCCTTAGAGAGAATTACTTTGAACTCTTTTAGCTCTCTTTATTGTCTGTATTTCTATTTCTTGATTTATCTATTGTAGACAATATTTATTAATTTTCTTCGAAAGAGGATGAGGGTGTATCTTACTTCTACCCCCTCTCTCCCCACCCCTCTCAATAAAGCCATGTTGTTATTTTTGATTCCTCTTTTAGTTACCACTGTAACTTTAATATGCCAGCATCTTTTATAATTTATTTGATCTACAAAGATAGTATCTTTTTGGCTCCATCCCATCTGTTGTTATAAATTGGGTCTGGGATAGGGCTAGATAGAATTAGGTCTGCACTTAGGACTCGAGGGATAGTTGGACATGAAATGTTCTGTGGAAATAACCTTCTATTTCGTGTTTTCCTTGTGTGTCACAGTTAATCCAGAGATGATATAAAATGTTTTATTTTGGGTTTTATCATAATCTTTGCCTTTTTATGTTTTATAGAAATAAATATCTTCCTTCAATAGATGAAAATGAAAATACAGAAGAAAGAGAAGCAGGTAAGTGATCCTGTTTCTTTTAAGTGAATGCATCTATTTGGCACTTCTTACACAAGAGGAGACGCTGGCAGTGTTGCCTCATTTTTTAACCACTGGCATTTTCCCTCTTTTCTCTGTTTCCTGTTCTTCTTGTAATAACCTAGAGCTCTATTCTGAATGACTTAATGTATGGATTTTTCTTTTAGCTTTGGTCATCTCTGTGTAGGAATAAATGCAATGAAAACTGTAAACAGAATATTGTTCAAAATTAGCTATGTAGAAGAGAAATGTTTCTCCTCCCTTGGAACAGCTTTCTAAGTTTTTCTAAAAGGGAGATGTGACCAATTCTTTCTAGTTTATATATTTATTATTTTGGATTTTTTATTACACTGAAAGCATTCTTGTTTATAATGATCTGTGGATGAGTTCCTCCTAGAGGGAATAGTGAACTAAGTGGAAGGATATGAACATCAACTATTTGGCATTCAGTTTCTTGAAGGGGAGGGGAGTGTGATTCATCTTGCCAGGATCTCTTTCCTTAGCTGATATTCCTGTGTCCCAGGTGCTTATATATTCAAAGGAACCCCAGGACCCCAATCAGTGTGGCTCAGGGAGGTGAGATAGGGAGACCTGCCTCTGTCTCTTGGAAACAGGCTATCTCTGATGGGCTGGTTTTCCTTTTACATAATTGAAAGACAACCTGGTAACTGGGGGATCCGAATCCCTGCTTTTCACTGGGACCCTGTGCAAAGAGGTTGGGTGGGACCAGCTACTCTTTCCCTTGAGTTTGCTCCAGGGAGCCTTAGTCAGATACAGGGTGACTTTAGGGATATGGTTGCAAGGACTACCCTCTGTTCTATCCTCAGTGGATAGGTCAGTTTGGGGAAATCATTGACTCATCTGCTGCCATTTCTTTTTTTTTTTTTTTTTTTTGAGACAGAGTCTCACTCTGTTGCCCGGGCTAGAGTTCTGCTGCCAGTTCTTAACAGGAAGAACAGTGACTAAATAATGTCTGCACACTGGATTTCTGTCTGTCCTAGCTCTATAAAGAGTTGTCAGCAGATAGGCAAACACTACAGAGAATGCAGTTCCATCTGCCAGGACTTTATCCTATGAATATACCTAGGTGTGTGAAACAGTATGTACAAGGGCTTTCATTGATGTTTTATTTATGATAGCAAAAATGGAAAAAACCTACACATCCATTGAAAAGGTTACTATTTAAATCATAGCACATGCACCTAGTGGAATATTACGCCGCTGTTAAAAAGAACACATTACTGAAGAGAACCCCAAACCCACAAAAGTGTTGTCATATGTGATATGTGAGCAGGTTTATATTTTTAAAACAATCTGTGTATTTAATTTTTAAAACATTCTTTAAGGTAAGCTTTTATTTAAATAAAAACATGCTATGGCAATTACCCATAAATGAATTCTGGTTTCTTTCTTTTGAGATTTTACTGGTTCATATTAATACCTGTGGTATGTCAGCCAGCTATTATGTAGCCTCAGCTTGATGGGTTTTTGTTTTAGACCTCACAGTAATGTTGATGAACAGATTGAGGTTTTTCATTTAAAAGTTAATATTAGATATGACAGAGGAGTAGATTAACACTTAGTTAATCTACTGAGCCACTTTTAGGAAGAGTTGATCCTGCTCCTTTTATAAATACTGATGTTAGGCTATACTAATGACTGAACTGCAATAAGTTGCAGAGCATGAAAATAGAAAATTACATTCATGCTGAAGCAGTATCTGTGCTCCAGGATTGAGAGTTCATTGCCTGATAGAGAAGAGGCCCATGTTTTGGAATGAACTTGGGCTTTGATCATTGTTCAATAGCACGGGATTGAAACTCTTAACCCTACCCCTTAGTTGCATAACTTTGGGTAAGTTCAGCCTCATGTTTTAATCACTTAAATGGGAGCAGTCATACATGCCTCACATCATATAGATAAGGATTCAGTGAGGTAATTGGTTATTCAGTACGTCAGTGGCAAGGAAATCTTAAACAAAAATAACCATCAAATGTTTTCTTTTTTTCTTACCATGATTCTAAGGTGTTAGAAGTAGCAACAAATAAAACATCCATTTTTTAAAAACACTCGTTCCTATTAATTCATTTTTCCTTTTCTCTGGAGAAAAATAGCATGTAAATAAATTCTGATCTTGATAATTCCTCATTTCTTTGTTCAAAATCTTAGCAAGGTAAATTAAACTGAGGTGATAGATTTTACCAGTTAGTCAAAACTCAGTAATGCATAATCATGGTTCTTATTAACCAGAAAGGGTATAACAGGAGTGGTATGTCAAGAACAAAGGGTTTAGAGATTGACTTTGTATTGCCTAAAGAAGTGTCGCAAGAAAAATAGACTTTAATAAAATGTTTTAGAATTAATCACTCAGGGGAACTATAGACTTTTTTATCTATATTAAAAAATAACTAAACTGCTCCTAAAAATATACATATTTTAGTTTCTAAGATGACTAAGCAGTATTAGGCAGAAAAAAGGTTAGCTAGAGAAATAAAATGTGAACTCTAATCACTGAAAACCACTATTGACATAACACTATTGATAAATAATATAGCTGAAAATATTTCTTTGTAAGGAGACACATCCTAATGTTAGCAATGACTAACCTATGATGTAGGAATATTGATTTTTATTCATCTCAGCTCCTTACTTCGTACTCAGAAAAGTATAATATGAAGAATGTTATGTGATACATGATATGATCTGTAGGTACTTGCAATCTTAAGGGGTAAGAGGGTTTTGGATGTGTGTCTCCAGTGTAGAAAGGAGTTAATAAACAATGAATGCAATAGAAATACGCGATATTTTGAGTAGAATTAAAACTTGGAGCTATGACTAAGAGATAACCCAGACTTGTAGTTAACTACAGGAGAGCTTGCTTCCTAATCTCATGACCAAGAGTTGGGTAAGCAGAGCCCTTTATTCTTAGGTGCTCTAGAAAACTTAAAGGTCGGGTGGGAGGATATGCTGTAGAACTCTCAAAGACCTTCAGGTTATTAGACTATGTTTTCTTCCCTAGAATGAATAGGGATATAATTTATTCACTAAACAAATATTTGTTGAGTTTTTCAGCATTTATTCATCCAAGAAATACTTGAGTTCTACTTGAGGCTAGGTTCAGCAGTAACGAAAAAATTCTTTTTCTTAAGAAATGTATAGTCTGGTTACAGACAGACAGTTAAAGTAGGGGATGGCATATGCCTTAGAAGAGCCAGCGTTTTACTCTGTGGGTGGAATACGATGCTTTGGAATTGGAGAGTATGTGGGTATAGGAAATGTCAGCCCCACCAAAGAATTTGAGAGTGTTCTAAAAGAAGTGATATCTTCTGTGGAGAGCCAGGTTTCAGGCAGGTTGCTTCAGAGGACTCAGGAGGAAAGCTTGGGAGGGAAGAGAATGATATATGAATCGGTTTGGGAAGACATAGCATATGGTGGTAAGGGAGAAAGGAAAGGCCTGGAGTGGGGTGCTAAATTTTGAACGGTGATCAGAGGTGAAGTAGGATAAAGAAGCATTTTAGCTGGCCTCCAAATTCCCAAAAGAATTGGTCCCACAGCTGTCCTGGGGCGTGGGGAGTTGGGGCGGAGGGCGGGGTGACGACTCAGATCTCTAGGAAGATGTTTACCACCAATGTGGATCACTAAATCATGATCCACAATTCAGAATAGTGAAAAGAGGAAGAATAGCAAAGTTGGTGATATAATATGGATGAGTAAATAAAATTCACTTCTGAGTTTTTCAACTTCATCCCACAGAGGGGGTAACAGTAGTCAGACCTTGAGTTTGGTAGTCATTGGAAGGCCTTTTCCAACGTGTATAAAGTGGATAGTTAGTAAGTTGTCCAGTAAAACCAAGATTCAAAACAGCCTTGCCCTAGAATCATGTTTTAAAGAGAAATTTGAGCATTAAATGCTTTCCCCTATCTTTTAACATACCTTAACATATTTTTCCCCATCATTCTAATTCGTTTTATGTTCTGAAGCATACACTCAAGGCCAGAATAAAGTGACTGGGATGGCAAAACAGTGTTGACTGTTTTCATGTGAGGTATGGTGGATGATGCTAAGACTGTGTAGCCTGAAGAAGTGAAGACTTCAGGACATCACATGAAAAAGAATTTAAATGTATCTATTGCTGGACCTGTGGACAAGAGTGGGACACATGGGGAGAGTTACAGGAAGATAGGCTTTAGATCCATACGAGGAAGAACATCCTGAGAAGTTGAGCTGCCCTGCCGTGGCATGTGCCTTGTGAGCAGGAATCTCCCTGTCCTTAGAAGAGACTAGAAGTCTGTTTATTAATACTTGACTGGGGGTAGATACAATGCTGTTAGCTTTAATTGTTCATTAAACTGTACAGATGTATTTTATGTACTTTGTGTATGTATATTTTATAATAAAAAGTTTTAATGTTCTAAAAAAAAAATACTTGACTGTTAGAGAGCATGAAAGGGTAGTTTTGGGCTTGGCCTCAGAGGTCCATCTTGACTAGAATCCTAGGGTTTGCCAGTGCATTTATTTATGGTATTTATAAGACCAAACTAAATGGTATGAAAGTTGACACGGTTCTGACTAAAATATTATTAATAGATAGTAATTGTATATTACATATTGTGTTTTTTCAGCTTATGTTACTGTTGTCATCAAAAATATCACTGACATTTATGAGATAGATGCAAAACTATTATTTTTTTAGTGGAAATAAGCTGCTAATTTTTCAATTCTTTAAATAAAAAGAGGCTTTAAGTCTATTTACTTGTAGAAAACATTGGCATCAAGAAGACTACTTAAAAACATTGAGTAGCATCGCCTCCCCTCCTGTCTTGACCAGAGGAGTCTGGGAAGCCATGGTGGCCAAGCCGTTGGAGCAGCTTCAAAGTGGTGATGAAAGGGTTGGATCTGTGACGTGTTTAGCTCATACAGAGTCCACAAGCATTGCTGTGACCGTGGAGAATTGTCTTCTACCTAACTTTGAGTCACCCATAGGAAAAGTAGCCCAAAGGGTTAGTGTATTGAAAAAAAAGCAGAAGTGTGACAGGAGATTCTTTCAATTTTTAATATAGTTGTAATTTTATTAATTTACCATCAATCCCTTAGTCCATCCTTTTGCTAGTAGTGTGGTTTTAAATAAATTTTGCAAGTTTTCAAGAACTATAGAATATTTAGATACCAATAATCAAAAGTTCTCAACAAGGTGCTTTAAAAATAAAAACATTTTTGGTGGGTTATTGACTTTTAAAATTATAATTTTATATATTTTTGTTGCCAACATCTGCCTTTTAGGATACTTTCCCCTTTTCAATATTGCTATATTTCTTGGGTCTCCCTTTTCCCTCTAGGATGTCCCAGCTCTGCAGCTATCTGGGAATATACACTTGGCACGTTGCTTCATCTCTCTGAACTAATTATTTTATCTGTAAGATGAGGGAGTACACTAGACAATTATCTGTGATTCCTGGGATATCATATAGACATATGCTAAGTTTTATAAAGAACTGCTTGACCTTTTCCCAAAGTGGTTGTATACTCCATCACATCACAAACATTCACGTTTCTAACCAAGTTTCATTCTGCTGGTCTGGTGGCCTAGCAGTCGTTCCCTGGGAGGTCATACAGTGCTTAATGGAATGAATATTAGCTTTGGACAGTTGGAGAGTTCAAATCCAAGCACTTCCACTTGATAGCTATATGGCTTTGGGCACATCACTTAACATCACTACTCTTCCATTTCTCCATATACAAAATGGTCCTCTTTATGCTGACCGTGTGGGATTGTTACAAAGATTAGAGATCATGAAACATGCTTCATGTGATGCCTAGTATATCCATATGGTATGTGTTCAATAAATGTTAGCTGCTTCTGTTGTTAATGCCTAATGATTAAGTACCCCCTACTGTCACCTGCTTCCAGCTTCTTTGGAGAGCCTATCCTTCAGAAAAGAGACCTGGACATGAGGTTGAAGAGAGGCTATCACTCTGACCTGCAGAGAACTGCCCTGGTAGAATTAGGTCTTTTATGTGTTACCTTTGAAAGCTTCTTTAATAAACAAACCTGTATGTCTTGCTTTTTTAGTCTGTCCACCCTTGCATGCTAAGCAAAATCTTGTTGACTGAGGGCCCAGTGTTCCTGGCACAGAATTCAGTAATATCCCGAGGTTGGCTGTGTACTCACAGGATCCAGGCTTTAACTGGATACCTGTCACCCCACTGCTGGCTGGGTTTCTTTTTGCCTTGTGGTAAAAACCACATGACATAAAATTACCATCTTAGCCATTTTCTTCTATTTGATTTTAAATTTCTTTTATGTCTACTTGGCTCCTCCTTTTCCTAAGCCATCTTAAGTACTTGATCGGTAATGAGGTGGTCAAACCAAATTGTTTTCCTATTTTTTTCAGTAGTGAGTCCTGCCAGAATGACCAATTCCCTCTGGATTTAGGATTGTTTATGAGACCAGACTATATTTATGATAAAGATCCAAAAAAGTCTTTCTTTTCTTTCATCTTTCTCTCCTGGGATTCTCAGTGTTATGTTTGGGAGCATCAGACTAGGGAAGGGAACTGGAAAAAACAGAAGGAGAAATATGCAGCTGAATTTTCTAGTCTCCATCACTCCCAGGGTGGGCCAGGAAGTCTGAGCACAGATTGGGTAACTGGCATGCTGGAGGGAAACCATACCACCTGGGCAAGTGTCTGTGCCCTTTAGCACACGCCAGACTCTTGTGAGGAGAAAAGGCTCCTCACAAATGGTGCTGTTTCTAAGCCATCACCCGAAGATGATTGTAACCATTTTCCTGGAAAGCCTGCTTGTCCCTCCCAGGCTCTTCTTAAGTTCTTTGTTTCAGACCAAGGAGAGTGAGCTGTTCCCTGAAACTAGCACCCACACAAGTACCTGATTATTGTCAAACTTAGTTTGGTTATGAAATGGCAGATATTTTTTATAACACCAGACCTGAAAGAATGAGATGTAACTTCTACTTCCAAAGGGATATTTCCTTTAAAGCGGTCACCTTGAGAGGCTGTACTTTTATTTGGCAGTACTCAAAAACAGCTTTGAAACTTCCTTTCTAGGGCTGCCTTCAGCACCTGTGACACATCCTTTCTAATGGTGTCTATCACAATAAAGCTTCCTTCTATATTGGTAGTCTGGGTTTTTGCATATGGCCAAAGGCTCTTTGGTGCTCAATCTGGTAACTAAGCTAGAGGATCATATAGAACATTACCATTTCTAGTTAAAATTTTTTAGTTGAATGATCCTGATTTTTTTCTTGTTGAGAATCACCTGAGCTGAAAGTTGATGCTGCTTGATGATAGGTGAGAACAAAGATTTGGGGAGGTAAAGCAGCACACCACTGAATTTGACACTGCCTCATCACCACCCCCAGTGATGCCACCTTAATTCATGACCAAGGTCTCAGAACACATTTGAACAGTAACTTTGGTGTATTAGCACAATAGAGGCCATTCTGGGTCAGAACAGTGTGCCTAGGATTTTGTGTCTGCTAGTAGCATCTAAAGGTATTTTGTAGGATACTGTTGTAGTTTCCTGTTTTAGACATGAAACTTCAAAGGTGTTTCAGATTTCTCCATCTGATGTGGAAACTCTTCAGGTTTTCATGTACTGATTTTTAAACGTAGTATGCTCACAATACTTTGGTACAGCTCCGCAAGGGCAAAGGCTGTGTGTGTCCCCTGGCCTAGCACAGTTGGAGTGAACACATGGTAGGACTCAGTAAATATTTGTTGAACAAATCTATGCATTCAAACTGAATAACACTCTTGTATGAAGCATGCATTGGAAGGGTAATATGCTTGTTTCTCCTTCTTTTACAGTTGTCAAATTTAAAAGTTCTGAATCACTCCCCAATGTCTGATGCCTCTGTCAATTTTGACTACAAATCCCCATCACCATTTGACTGCAGCACTGATCAGGAAGACAAGATTGAAGATGTTGCTAGTCACTGTCTGTCCCAGAAGGACCTGTACACCGCTGAAGAGGATGCTGCTACCCTTTTTCCTAGGAAAATGACATCCCATAATGGGATGGAGGACAGTGGAGGAGGAGGCACTGGAGTGAAGAAGAAACGGAAGAAAAAGGAGACAGGAGAGCAAGAGGGTGCAGCAAAGGCAAGCAAGGACAGGGAGCCCAAGCCAAAGAGGAAGCGAGAACCGAAAGAGCCAAAGGAACCCAGGAAGGCTAAGGAGCCGAAGAAGGCCAAGGAGCCCAAGGAGCCGAAACAGAAGGATGGAGCAAAGAAGGCACGGAAGCCCCGGGAGGCCTCAGGCACCAAGGAGGCCAAAGAAAAGAGAAGCTGTGCTGACTCTGCAGCCAGGACGAAGTCCAAGAAGGCCAGGTGCGTTCCTTTCTCCCTGCGCTGAGCACTTGCCTGGGCCTGTGCAGAACGGTTTGCCTTTGGCATTAGCCCAAGCCCCTGGACATAACCTCCGCCCTCCTGTGGACCGCAGCTTCATATCTCACTTACAGGATGGGGAGCAGGGATAGCCACTTGGTTCTAATGCAAAGGGCTGTCCTTGGAGGTTGCTGTTTTTCAGTAGCATTCCTGGAGTCGTGTTCAAAAACAACATTTTTGGTTTTAGGGTACTCCAGGAATTAATTCCCCACCCCCTTTAGACCCCCGGCCATCCTTTTTGGCCTGTATACTTAGTAGTACTTGGCATTCTTTAGTTGGTGGTTGGTTTCCTGCCTTTTGTAGATATACCCCTTAAATACCATGTTTATGTGCTCTTCGTGTTCATAGCTTTCAGCCAGAAGTGAACCACTTTTCTCACCTCCTGATGAGAGAAAGATAACTTTAATTAATATTGACCATACAATTTCTTGCCATTCCTTTTGGACTAAAAAGAATTAAAATGGTAACAGGGAACAGGATATAAAGGAAGGGACATTCCGGGTGTGATATAGCAATGGCAGCAGTTGTTAGAACAGCAGCAGTGAGAGTGACCGAGGAGCAACTATGAGGAGGGTGCACAGTCCTGGGAATCAGTGGTGCAGGCAGCCTGGGAGAGCCATGGGTATCTGCAGAGTTCCAGCCAGACAGGGACTGGCTAGCTTGCCCTAGGCTACCAGCTCTGAGTGCAGGAACACTCCTGATCTTTTTCTCTAGTTCATTGTCTAGCACAACGCCTGACACATCAGCGGGTGCTTGGGAAATACTGAGTAAATGAGACCAGAGGAGACCAGAGTGACTTGTAGAGAATCGGAGAACATAAATACAGATTCATTGCAGAGTGGGTGATAGGCAGGTCCTGGCTATCCTCTCAGGATAGCAAATGCATGCCTCATACAGTGAACTTAGTATCTGTCATCTATGTACAGATATAAGGATTTTCATTTTGTCTCTAATTTCTTAGTGCAGAACCTTATATTTAAGCTTTTTGAGGAAATACCAAACAAATATATGACCCCTATCTTAATAGATTTATGTTTCTAAAATCTCAAGTGCAGAGATGGGATATTTATATCTGTATCTATCTATGTATATGTATATATTATATCAGACCATAAAAATGCAGAGATTGCTGTGAATGCTAACAGAACAGAAAGTAATGAGGCCATCAGACCTGTGCTAGGCCAGACACGAAGGAGGTAAATTTTAAAGAGAGAAAGCATTTTAAGTGGTGTGTGCTACAACTTGGAGTTTACTAAATGGTTCAGTTCTTTTTCGGGACAGTTTGTGGGGACCAGATGGATGATTTCCTAATCCAAGTTAAAATTTTGCCTCATAATGTTTATTCCCTTCTGCCTGGCAAGGGATTTCATCTTTTGTCTATCAAAGAGGCTTGGGCGAGATCCTAGGAATATAGTTTACAGAGAATGCTCATAAAATACCTCATAGAAGATCAAGAGAGGTAGGCATAAATCAGAATTCTGACAAATGAAAACCTTACAGGATTTGTTTCTCAGTGAACCTAGTGAGCATACTCTGATGTCCGATGTGTGGATGGGGTAGCAGAGTGACTCTTTGGCTTCTGCCAATAATTTTCATCTCCATATTACTTTGGAGAAAGCTGAAATGGTTCTTTAGGTTAATAGCTCATATGAAGGAAAAGGATCAGACATGAGCTAGTGGGGTGACCTTTTTTGGTTATTATAGAGAATAGTGAGGAATGAGGATAGTGTTTGAGAATTTGGGATAATTAGAGGAGAGTTTTTGGTTTTTTTGGTTTTTTTGTTTTTTGAGACAGAATCTCACTCTGTTGCCCAGGCTAGAGTGCCATGGCGTCAGCCTAGCCCACAGCAACCTCAAGCACCTGGGCTCAAGCAATCCTACTGCCTCTGCCTCCTGAGTAGCTGGGACTACAGGCATGTGCCACCATGCCCGGCTAATTTTTTTTAATATATTTTTAGTTGTCCAGCTAATTTCTTTCTGTTTTTAGTAGAGACGAGGTCTCACTCTTACTGAGGCTGGTCTCGAACTCCAGACCTCGAGCAATCCTCCCGCCTTGGCCTCCCAGAGTGCTAGGATTACAGGCATGAGCCACCGCGCCCGGCCCTAAAGGAGGGTATTATAGTCTAATAAGCAGTCTGTTTTGTGTAGAGGGCAGTAGAAAGCCACAGGTATCTGAGTTCACTAAGCCCCTGGTCTCTGACACTTAAGAGTTTTATCAACACCTCCTTAAGGCATTCATATTTACATTGTGTTGGGTATGAAACAAAGTGATGACTGTACAGACGTTGCCATAAATTCCATTTGTGAATGAGGAGGCATTTCACAAAACAAGGTTGGGTGTCAGATGCATAGGAAAAATCAGGATTCTGACTAATAAAAAACTTACAGATTTTATTATATATATGTAGCTATAATTAAAGGAACTTAATTTTGATCTCATTGGGCTATGTAAAATATAAATGATTAGGGAAGTGCTTGGTAGTGTTTTCAAGGGCTGCTGTTAGCTTAGAAGACAGCTGAACCTCTTGAGGTTTAGAAATCCGGGAGACACCCTTTGAGAGAAGGCTGACAGGTAGATAGGGGTGGTCATCTCCTTATGTGGGCAAGTTTTATGGTGCTTTCTCAGTTTTTATTTTGGGCCTGTATGATACTGATCTGTGACATATTAGAATTCTTCCATGTAGCCCAGATAGGGTTCTGGACTGGTGAGCCTTTGATTTCTTTTCTTTTACACCTTTATACAGTTGTTTTGGGCCCTTTAATTAATGATCCCAGTGGTCAGCAAAAGCAGGGTTTTTGTTTGTTTTTTTAAGAGATAGGGCCTCTGTTGCCCAGGCTGGAATACAGTGGCACAGTCATAGCTTACTGCAACTTCAAACTCTTGGGCTCAAGTGATCCTCTCACCTCAGCCTCCTGAGTTGCTGGGACTCCAGGTACATCCCTCCATGCCTGGTTAATTTTTTATTTTTTGTAAAGACAAGGTCTCACTATGTTGCCCACGCTGGTCTCAAACTCCTAGCCTCAAGCGATCTTCCTGCCTTGGCCTCCTGAAGTCCTGGGATTACAGGAATGAGCCACTGTGCCTAGCCCAGAAGCAGTTTTAGATATGAAAGGACATTAATTGATTTAAAAAAATACATTAGTAATTAAGTCTTAATTTTTTGTACTCTTTCATTTACTCTTGCACATTGGCTCAAGTACATGTTTTGATTTGAGCAGCTATTGATTAGGCACTAGATAATACTTGATGGTTATAAATGATTCACTGAATGCTTGGATTGCTGTAGGAGCCTATAACTGATTTAGAGGCTTCTGGCCTTTTTCTCTTTCAGTCCATCTTGCCAGCTGCCACCTGGGTAGTCTTTCTGAAACACTGCTATTAACTTATTTATGTTAGCAGTCAGTGCTGATGGTGGTAAATCGAATCCCCTTTCCCTCCCTCTCGATTCTAAATCAGTTGGGAAATAGTCAACAGCGATGGACATCCAGTTATCAGCTTCATTGTTAGTAGACCGCATGGAAGAACTTTCTTTGGCCTGTGGCCAGCATCAGACTCCTGGTTGCTCCCTCAGTTGAGTTCATCCACCAGAATTGTAGGCAGTCTCTGAAGCAGAGGAGGGGATGCTGGGCCATGTGTGTGCCATTCCTTTTCCCAATCTTGCCAGTCAGGTTATATCCCTAATCAGAGAAGTGAGATGAGTTTGATGAAGGGCAGAAAATACATTTCCAGTGTTGTTTCCTCCTTGGGACTAAAACATGCTTTTCCTTCTAAAAACATGGGGTCAGGGAAATGGGATTCCCTCTAACAATTTATACCTGCTTAGAAACTTCTGATTTTTCCTGTTGCTTCCAGGACAAAGTCCAGAGTCCTTTCTCTGTTATTCAGACTCTTTGGAGTCTCCCCCTCTCTCTGCCTTTCCATCTCTGGCAACAGACCTGGCCAGCTAGATTCATCCCATTATCTCTTAAAAGTACTTAACTCCTTTCTCCTTTGGATTGCTCTTGTTGTTTCTCCCAGCCCTTATGTCCTTTGTCCTCCTCATATCCCTAATCCTTCCCATTCTTTGAATCTGAGCACAAGTCCAGGTTCCTCCACAGAGCTTCCCCAAACCAGTGTGCCTTTGTGTCCCCCCTGAACTTCTGTGGCACTTAGAGCCTCACTTTTCATTGTAAATCATACTTTTGACCTGCGAAGGCTAAAAGAGGTCTAGTTCAACCCTGTTGTACTGCAGCCAGGGAATTGTCTGTCCTTTCACTGGGGTGTGTTAAAAACTCTGGCGTCCTGATTTTTGCCTCTGCAACAGGTGCCTTTCAGTCATTGACTGTGGTTTTCCTACTTGTCTTCTCAACAAAAGTTAAGTGCCTGTGATCAGGACCACCATGCCTTGTGTCTCTTATGTCCCTGGGGGCCAGTCACCAGAGGGGTTTGTCAGATTCACACATGATATTTTATGTATGTAACTTAATTATATTCCAAGAACAAATGGATAGAATTGTCCCTGAAAATAAGACCTATATAAGATATAATAACTCTCATTGTTAAATAACAGTAGGTGGTATGTTCGTTCTATAAACAAATGACAGTTTAAAAAGTAACTTGTCCAAGCCCCAAAACTAATGAGCAGCATTGTCAGGATTTGCCTCCAGTTTACCTGGCTGTAAGATCCACTCCCTGCCACCCTTCAGCTTCGTGTCTCTTTCTTCCTTTCTGGGGAAGGTCAGGAATGGACACGAGGAGATTCTAGTGTTACAGAATTTGTTTTTTGGGGGTTTTTTTGTTTGTTTTAAGAAACAGAGTCTTGCTCTATTGCCCAGACTGTGCAGCAGTGTAATCATAGCTCACTGTAGCCTTGACCTCCTGGGCTCAAGCAGTCTTCCTGCCTCAGCCTCCCAAGAAAGTGGGACCACAGGTGCGTACCACCAGGCTTGACTAATTTTTAGAATTTTTTTTGCAGAGGTGGTTTCTCACTGTTGTGCAGGCTGGTCTCTAACTTCTGGTCTTAAGTGATCTTCCTGCTTTGGCCTCCCAAAATGCTGGGATTACAGGCCTTAGCCACCACGCCTGGCCCTGGTTTTTCATTTGTAGTAAATGGCCCCTTTTGTATAGAATTTCAATTTGCTTACTCCATAGTATCCTTTCAAGGACTACAGTGGCTTCAGCTTTTTCTTTTGCTGTTTCTGTCTGCATTTGAGAGGCAGCAAACTGGTAATTAATTGAAAATGTCTCCTCTCCTAAGCTTATAGGTAGAGTCTAGCAAATTTTTCAAGGATGATAATTAATAGTGATGATTATTCATTTGGTGCTTAGGAAATAAAAGCCTAAAACTCTCAAATAGGAGAAGTTTTAATTGAAACTACCCTCTCTTCCTTTCCTTCCAAATTATTTTTATTTTTATTTATTTATTTTCTTTCTAGACAGGGTCCCTCTATGTTGCCCAGGCTGAACTTCAACACCCTGGTTCAAGTGATCCTCCTGCCTCAGCCTCTGGGGTAGCTGGGATTACAGGCACATACCACTGTGCCCAAATCCAAATTATTTTTGAGAATGAGTTTAGTTCATCCCTTTATTGTATAAAACTTGAACAAGAAAGGTTCTTCAGGAACCCAAGTTAGGCTCTGTCATTTCCCTAACTCTGAAATTAAAATTTCACTTAGTATAGCTCATGTGCTTATACTATTTTTTAATTATAGTACCTTTTTCCAAAGAGGATAGGAGCTACTTGCATAAGAAGATATTCACAGGTGTACTTTTGTACACATACAAACATATACACATACCTGTACACACACAGACACACACTGCCAATATAGCCGAAGCAGGGGATCAGAAAGGTAGGTGTAGGAACATGTAGGAAACTGAGTTTTTACCAGTTGAGAAAGAATTTCTCACATAGGGAACTGTTTTTGTTCATTTTATGTTGCTATAACAGAATACCACAGATTGGGTAATTTATAATGAACAGAAGTTTATTTGGCTCATGGTTCTGGGGGCTGGAAATTTCAAGAGCATGGCGCTGGCATCTGGAGAGGGCCTTTATGCTGCTCATCAACCTGTGGCCAAAGGCAGAAGGGCAATAGAGGGTGAGAGCCAGGAGCAAGAGGGGGCCACTCTTAAGATAACTAACCCACTCCTGTGATAACATTAACCCATTCATGAGGGCAGAGCCCTTATGACCTAATCACTTCTTACTAGGCCCCACCTCCCAACACTGTTATATTGGGAATTAAGTTTTCAACACAGCAACTTTTGGGGACACTTTCAACCATAGCAGGAACATTATGTGATGTAATGGATACTGTCCTCAACAACAGTTTTTTGCATTTAATGCTTCTGTATGCCTGTGAATTTAATATTTTTCTTTCTTAAAATTGCCCATCGTAAAAGTCAGCTTCGTGGCATTCGAGCATAGCTTGGTGAGCGGGAAAGGTGATCCATTTTGGTTGTATACGAGGCCTTCTGATGCTTTTACTCAATACTTAGGGCGTGAGTACCTGAGGAATAGGTTTAGCCCTTTAGGTTGTCCTCTCTTACAGAGGGAGCCCAGCATTTTGACCAAGCCGGAGGTTAATTTTGAAAGCTAAGGTCTTGAGTTTTGGTGTTTATGTCGCTGGTGAGAGCAGAGCATAAGCTTTGGAATTTCCACACATCAGAATGGTTTATATTCTCTCTTGAAAGTCAAGAAACTAATCAGTGTGTTGGACTGGCCCAAGTCAGGGGCATCTGTCTGGATCTCTGGTTTTCAGACTTTGCTGTGCCTAGGGAATTACCCGGGCAGCTTGTTAGAAAAGTAGACTCCCTGACCACATCCCCAAAGTGGATGATTTATTGGGTCTGGGGTTGAGCCCAGGAATCTACAGTTCAGAATTCTCCCAGATAACTAAAGTGTAGCTGGTTCTTGATCATCCTTTGAGAAACATGGGTCTCAGAGGAAAGATCACAGGAAAAATGGAGCCCATTTAAGTTTTTCTATTTAACATCTGCTAGGAATGAAAAACCAAAAAGAAGAAAAGAAATGGATGGTGTGATCAGCTCGAGTTTCAGCCTTTCATCCCCATTTGTTTGGTTTGTCAACCCAGAGCAGATTTTTCTCCCAAATCTAATAAGCTTAGTAACCTTCTGGAAGAAAGAGTTTACCCTTTCTCATTTTCTTCTTTGGTGGTTGCTTTTGGAAAGTGTTAAACCCCAGGCCTTCTGATTATATAACCATTTGAGCTGTGTGATTATTACTGAGTCAGCTGATAACTGATGCAGGAAGAGTAGTAACATTCAGCCAGCTCTCCCCACAAGCACTGATAGCTGTTTCTCACTATCTGAAGGTCAGTCACCCACCTTTATGTAGAGTATCTTCATTGAGGCTGGTTTTAGGCTCAAGAGATTCCATTGACAGGGTTCTTTCTATTGGGAGACTTGTTTTTACGTTCTGACCATTTATTAGGATAAAGAAGACAAATATAAAGATGTGTGTGAGTTCTATGCTTGGACTTTATGTTATATGGGGAAGAAATCTAAATGGTAATGGCAGAGACTCACCTCTGAAGCTTTGGACTGAATCTCCATTTCTGTTTATTTAAGAGTACTGGGAGTGCTTACTCTGTAATCCCCAGGGCTTAAGTTAGGGTCTGGTACAAAGTGGACCTTTACCAGATCTGTAAGGAAACAGACTATTATTGTTATTACTAAATAATAATGCTTGATAAATGTCTGCTCATTTATTTATCCAGTGTATTTTTAGTGCCTCCTGTGTGTCTTGCTTTGTCTGTTTATGAGTATTTTTATTGGGAATGAAATAGTGAAGGAAGGAAAGTGTCACAGACGTATTATCTATGAGCCCTGTCATTTAGGAGCTTGCACAAGTTAGAGAAACCTACCTTGCAAGTGTTCAAGAAATAGGCAAAAATACAAACATGAAGAACCTGATATAGCTGCATACAGAATAGCTGAAAAGATTTACAAGATAAAAGAGTGTTTCAGTTCTAGTCTGGGAAGTCCCTTGAAAGAGGTGAGTGTTGAGCCAGGTATTAAAGGATTAATAGATGAGAAAAGACTTAAAGCAAAAAGACAAAAAACCATTGAAACAGATGTTCTTTTGGTGGGGGCGCTTCCAGTTTTAGTATGGTAGACCCAGCAAACTTTTATTTTCCCTTCTTCTCCAAATCCTATTGAAATGACAGGAAGAACAGAGGGGAATACATTCTTCAAAGGTGAGGGATGTTACTGAATTTCTGGACGAGGAAGGCCATTGGTCTCATACTGGCAGATAAATGCTATGTGCAGGAGCTATGTTTGTAGCAGAGGTAGAAGTACTTCCTCCTCACAATGGAGCTGGCAGCTCTGGAGGAGTGATTGGAGGCAGGCCAGAAACGGAGGTGGCTGATTAAGGGACTGTCTGCAGAGTGGCTGTGTGGTTTGTCAACTCCAGGCTGAAGTCAGGCAGTAACTCTAAAGATATTGAGCAGTTTTCCCTCGAGAAGGGGCTAGGGCTCCAAGGAGGGACTGACATGCACAAGAAGGGGGCATAGGGGCACTAACTTCTCCACCTTTCCCTACCCATACCCTAAACGTGGGGAGAGGGACAGCCACTTGACAAGTGGGCAGAGTCCTAGACCAGGCCTCCTATTCAAGAGTAAGGCTTGTGGAGAAAGCAACTTACTCAGTAGCTGAGGACAGCCTGACCAGCCACCTATATTTTCAAACTAGTTCATTTTTAATAGGAGCAATCTACCAAAGAGCGCAAGACCATAGAGGAAAAGAAGCAGCATAAAGCAGGAAAAAGAAGAATGAACAGAACAACTGTCCTCAGAAGAAACAATTCAAGGAAAAGAATTTGTACAGATTTTAAGATAGCATCCTCAAATTCAAGATGATATTTTGTTTGCAAAACAAGAATTGGTTATGAAAAAAGAGCAATCAGAAAAACAAAGAATTCATGAAAATTTAAGACATAGTTGCCTAAATAAAAGAATTCAACAAAAATATTGGGTAGGGGTAGGAATAGGGGAGGAATATAAGATCTAAATTCATCAGTTTTCACATCAAGATGTCAGTAGTCATTACTTACTGTTAATAAACAATGAACTAGAGGCATGAACAAATTTGTGGTTAGTGATGATCAGTGAAACACGATTCTCTCAGAGAAGTGAGATTTGTTGCACTAAGGACAACTTGTACTTTTCATTTGAAACCATTCTACACTTTCTGAATTTTTATTTTCATTTGCTTGTATTACTTTTAATAAGATTACTTGATAAAACTCTGCTTTGTCACTTACAAGGACGTAATCTTTTTGTTTCATTTTTTTACTAGTGTAACATGACAAACCTGTCATAATCTCTCTCTCTCTCTTTTTTTAAATAATCTCTGTTTTGATGGTGCTTGGTTGATACAGTTAAAGGGACTGAGGGACAGGGTAGTTTTGGTTCACAACATCTATACCAAAATAATTAGGTTTTTTGTGTTTTTTTCATTTAACCAGTACCTTTAAAATCTCTACCAACTCAGTTCTCTACATAGACTGAACTAATATGAGTATTATGTAAAAGTGGAATTAAGTGTGCAAACGAGCTTTTTCAGGGTAGTATCTATGTTTTTAGTATTGTACTCCTGGGAAGAGGATCAAAGCCTATAAAGAGGCCAGTGATGGAAATGCCTCTGAAGGGATATTCCTAGAATGGAGTAGTGGTTCCTGGGCTGGACTTCTCCGACTCTGCTTGCCTTTGGAGGCAATAGTTGAGATCATGGGCTATTTCCAGTGGCTGTGGTAGTGCCTCATTCTTTCCTGTAAGGCTTTGATGGATATTTTATAAAGTTTTAATTTTAAAATGGGAAGATGAGTCATTTTGAATAAATGCAGTTTGACAGGTAAGATCTTTTAATACTTGGAATCCACAGGGGCAGAATGATAAAAGACTCATGGTAGTACCATGTTGTGATACTTACCTAAATCTTTCTCCTCATGCTCAGATTCAGTTTCTAACTCTTGATTTTAGCAAAGAAACTTGGAGGTTGGGAACTGGAGATAGGGTTGAGGGAAAAGTTTGAGAATGCTTGTCTACCTAGTGCTTTGATATTATAATGTAATTTTCTTATTCAGAAAGCCAAAACCTCATTTTTCTAATGCAAACTACAGAAAGTGAAGGTGCTCAAAGTCTTCTTGGCTGATGAAGTCATGTAGAGGACAGGATAAGAGAGCTTTGGGGTGAGGCCTAATAATAAACTGTTGGTAGTTATAACTGATAATTGTCCTGCCTGTGTAGTAGATTCTACCTATTGGGAGTTTCTTGCATGTCATACATACATAGTAGGTGTGTTCTTTACAGTGGATATATGTTTTGGTTTAAAATCAAGCTTTATTTTTTAAATTAAAAATAGGTCCTTTGAGTCTCGAAAATCTTTTTTTTTTTTTTTTTTTTGAGACAGAGTCTCACTGTGTCGCCTGGGCTAGAGTGCCGTGGCGTCAGCCTAACTCACAGCAACCTCAAACTCCTGGGCTCAAGCAATCCTTCTGCTTTAGCTTCCCGAGTAACTGGGACTACAGGCATGTGCAACCATGCCCGGCTAATTTTTTCTATATATTTTTAGTTGTCCAGCTAATTTCTTTCTGTTTTTAGTAGAGATGGGGTCTTGCTCTTGCTCAGGCTGGTCTTGAACTCCTGAGCTCAAACGATCCACCCACCTCGGCCTCCCAGAGTGCTAGGATTATAGCCACCACGCCCGGCTGAGTCTCTAAAATCTTATGTCTTCCTTTTTTTTTCCTTTCTTGCAAGTTAGTTTATTCTAACTCTGAAAGTTAGAAAAGAGAGAATTAATGTAAATGAGATTGCTTTGGTCCAATCTCAAGTGCCAATAAATGGTGAGAGTATTAGGCCTTTGTATTATTCAGAATTTTCTTGGTTACAAGTGACATATACCCAACTTAAATTAGCTTAAGTTAGAAAAAAATAATAATAAGGGTGTTCACTGGCTTAAGGAATCAGAACCAGGAGGTTTAGTTGAGGTTTAGCTAAGACTAAGGCTCTTTGTCTCCAACCCCTCCGTATACCTGTCTGGGTGTCAGCTCCATCCTTTACAAATGCTTTCCTCTTGAGGCTGGGATCGTGGCTTCCTGCAACTATGGGCTCACAGCTTAACAGCTTCGTGACCGAGGAGGAAAGAGATTCATTTTATATCCACTCCTGCCAAATTTTTTTTGAAGGAAAGACTCCCAGGTTGGCCTGCCTGGGTCATGTGTCCATCCATGGACCAATCGCTGTGATAAAAGGAATAGGATCCCATAGGCCAGCCTGCTGTTTTGCCCACTCCTGTATTCTGGGGATCAATACTGGTTATCAGAAAACAAGATGCTAAACAAGCACAGTATTCACTTCAGCAGTGAATGTCAAAAATGTCAAAATAAGTTATTTTTTTAAGTTTGTATATATATGCATACATATATAAGATAACTTATTTTAGTGAATACCTATTATATATATGTTTTTCCTGAACCGTTTGAAACTAAGTTGCATACATCAGGCCTTTTGATCCCTAAATACTCTAGTGTGTCTTTCCTAAAAGACCATATTCTTTTTTTTTTTTTTTTTTTTTTGAGACAGAGTCTCGCTTTGTTGCCCAGGCTAGTGTGAGTGCCATGGCGTCAGCCTAGCTCACAGCAACCTCAAACTCCTGGGCTCAAGCAATGCTACTGCCTCAGCCTCCCGAGTAGCTGGGACTACAGGCATGCACCACCATGCCCGGCTACTTTTTTCTATATATATTTTAGTTGGCCAGATAATTTCTTTCTAATTTTTAGTAGAGACGGGGTCTCGCTCTTGCTCAGGCTGGTCTCGAACTCCTGACCTTGAGCGATCCACCCACCTCGGCCTCCCAGAGTGCTGGGATTACAGGTGTGAGCCACCACGCCCGGCCTAAAAGACCATATTCTTAAGTAATCATTGTCTAGCTTTTCTTTTTGTTCCCTTGTAACTAATAAGGAATCTATAGGAAGGTACTTTAAGGTCATGAATATATCCTGCTCCTCTTCAAATTGTTCTCCCTAGATTTAGTATCCCTTTGTGATTCTGGACTGTGCCCATCTTTTCTATGGTGGTTACAAAATGATTTTCTGTCTCTGCCACTTCCTCTGCATTTAACATTTGGGTTCTGTAGTAAACAAGAGCTCTCCCTTCTCCCTCATTATGTCTGTCATTGGTATGGATTCCTATTGTTCTCAGTGACTTGTAATTTTTTACTGTCCTTAATTATTAATACTTTGGTGCTCAGATGATCTCAGTTTTAGGTGAGAGCTCTTCAAGCTGACTCTTGTGTTATTTTGGCATGCCCTCTTCATTTTTTTCAGGCACTCTCTTATTTTCTGACATAGCAAGATGTTTCAGGCTCATCTTCTATCTTCCCTGCTTTAGGCTTGGAATCAGCCATTTCTCTGAGGAGCTTTAGTATTAGACATCAAGATCTAGTGCTAGGTGTACACATTGCTAATGGGGTATCTTTGCTCTTAGGCCCTTTTAGTTGTCAAAACTAAGGGGGAAAAATACACACACATGCACGTCCTGATACATGTACACATGGATATATCTATATATGTGTACACATACACGCCTGTGTTCATACATATTATAGAATTCCTGAGTTCACACTGATGAATTCAGATTCATCTCACAGTATCTTCCTTGCCTTAACAGCATTTCATATTTGCCATCTCTCCTATTAGTGAGAACCCCAGCTCCCAGCGTCAACACATTTACTTGTTTGCTTAATCCTATACCACATCTAAAATAATTTCAGAATCACATCACCCATACAACTACCAAAAGAAAGAGTTGAGGATTTGTTTGCTGTTTTTCTGCCTTCTTCCAAAAGCTGAGAGTATGTAGTCAAATACTGTGCTTATTAATTAATGAGATTAGAGTTTTATTTTCCATGAGATATGGTCATGTTATTCATTTGAAACATACTTGAATTCATTTGTTTGAGCTTGCTTTCATCTTTAGTTTTTTATTTTTTAATATGTAGAACTTTAACATGTTTCCAAAAGTCAAATCTGTGTAAGGTGTCCTCAGAGAAGTCTCTCTCCCTCCGGTATCCCTTCTACCCTGTTGTTTCTCCCATCCCTTCTAGATAATCATTGTTTTTTGGTTTATCCTTCCTGTGTCTCTTTTTGTTGGAGCTATATTTTTAGATTAAATTCTTCTAAGTAGAATTGCAGAGTCAAAGGTTACATGCATATGTAGTTTTGTTAGTAGATACTATTTAGCCACTGTTTTTGAAGAACCTGGAACTTCAAGGAGCAAACAAGCATTCATGGGCCAAATCCATCTATAGGTATAGCAATTTGGAGATGAAAATATCTTCATTTGGGCCAGGCGCGGTGGCTCACACTTGTAATCCTAGCAGTCTGGGAGGCTGAGGCGGGTGGATCGCTCAAGGTCAGGAGTTCGAGACCAGCCTGAGCAAGAGCGAGACCCCGTCTCTACTAAAGATAGAAAGAAATTATCTGGCCAACTAAAAATATATAGAAAAAAATTAGCCAGGCATGGTGGCGCATGCCTGTAGTCCCAGCTACTCGGGAGGCTGAGGCAGTAGGATCGCTTAAGCCCAGGAGTTTGAGGTTGCTGTGAGCTAGGCTGACACCACGGCACTCACTCTAGCCTGGGCAACAAAGCGAGACTCTGTCTCCAAAAAAAAAAAAAAAATCTTCATTTGATAAAACTCTCAAGCATAAGGTTTTTAAAACTTATTCCAAAGAAGGGAAAGATACATTTTATCTGGTCTTCCTGGAGGATACATTCAGGTGATATTTTCTTGATATCCTGTTTGAAAATCCCATTTGTAAGCTTACAAGGAATGGTTTCTTCCTGATATGTGTCTTTATCAGAAGAGCTCCAGGAAGAATTTTTGGAAGTTAAATTGATTCTCTTACCAAAGTAACTTCCTGAAAATCACTTTGAAGATTTCACAGGTAGAGTATCTTCTTATTTACCCCTAAATAAGGGAACAGGTTCAGTAGGCATTTTCATATTTTACTGACATATATTTGAGAAACTATTCTCCCCAGCCCACCCCAGCCCACCCCCAGCCCCAGCTTCTGGCTAGAAAAATCTAGTAGTGCCTCAGGCTTGACTTTCAAAGTGCCTCACCATGATTCTTCCTCCTTACTTTCAACATTTAATGTGTTTCTGAATGTGCACACAAGTTTCATAGTAAAGTGTCATATTTTGAGGAGGTTCTATCCCTTAATTACCGTGTGGGCTTGGTTTAGCTTTGAGTATGATGTAGTGAAGCACATGTTTCCAGCATGCAACATAAATACAAAGTCTTCTAATAAAATGAAGTTACACTTAGTAAATAGATAAAATTGATTTCAAATGTTAGGATTTTACAGAAGATTCAATGGGCCTCTGAGCATGTGTTTATTATGGTGATGATATCACTTTTCTTTATATTTGTGTCAAAAAATTTAGCACAAACCTTTTGCTTAAGAGTTCTAAAAGAAACTATCAACATCTATGGATTTGTGAAATAATTTCTATATTTGGGTCATTTGAATGTTTTTGTTGCTGATTCTTCTAGTCATTATTTTGAGATTCAAATAACATTAAAGAAGATTTGAAGTTTTTACTTTATCAAAAGGGAGACTGGGGTTTTAAAAAGAAGAGTCAGGGAACAGTGTTGGTATAAAAAAGCAATATCCTGACTCAGCTCACCTGAGTGTCAGCCTCTGCTCTCCTGCTGACTTGGGGACCTTTGCTGCCTTTAAACCTCAGTTTCCTCATCTGGAATACAAGGATTATTTGCTGTGGCTCCCTCATGGGATTGTGATTATACTAATTAAATGAGACATGGAATTCGTAAGTAACTTGAAGAATATAAATTGCTGTACAACTTTCTTAATGAGAAACCATGTAACATGAGATAAATATTCACATGAACAATTAGTATGTTTTTAAACTGTATTACCTGAATCTCCTCTTCTGAACTGATAAGTGGAAGAACTGTTGCTTTTTTCCCTCTGCTTGAGAGTACAAGTCCCTTGTTCAAGTCTGTAATCCTCTGAAGTGGCAGGAACCCTTGAGTTTCACTTCCTTGGTCTGGATCAAAATAGTTTTTTTCGTTAACTTTCCTGGTATTTGGGCAAGCCAGTCTTCGGCCTGTGGCATCAAAGGTGGGTAGAGTTTGTGCTGGCCTGGTTGGGGAATCTGTGAGAGATGAAGGCTTGGGGAAGATGAAGGTTGGGGAATCTCAAGAGAAAAGCAGGCTTAGTTAGCAATCAGCACTGCTTGGAGTGCGTGCTGGATTGCCCTTCTCTGAACAAGGCTGTCCAGTTTCCCTGTCTTTCCCTACACCTTCCACTTACTGTCCTGAAGGGAAATGCCAGTAATGTTAGTTCTTTCCTCTTCCTCTATGTTCTGTCACTCGCCACAACTTCCTGGTCCTACTCCTACTGGCCTTCCAAAGCATTTTCACCATTGAGTTCTTGTTGGTTGTGCCCAACACAGGCCTTTAGTCCCTCTCGCTTGGACTTGCCATCATGGCCCTCTTCGCTCATAGTGAAGTCTGAACTCTCTGGCTTGGTGTACCCTTGATTTTTCTTTTCAGGTCCATCATGTGGTGCTTCTGTTCACTTGCCCCATTATCCAGCCACACAACTAACTTTTACTAAATGGATCTAGAACACGGTTCCATTCCCTGAGAGTGTCATGGTGATTAAGAGCACAGACTCTGCCTGGGTTCAAATCCTGTCTCCACCATTTGCTAGGCATGTTACCCTGAAAATCTAACTTAACCTCACAGTGGCTCAGATTTCTCACAATAAAATGAGGCTAAGAATACTGTTCTGCCTTATAGGGTTGTTGTGAGAAGTAAAGGAGATATTCTATGTAGAGGACTCAGAACTGTGCCTGCATGTAGGAAGTGTTATATTTATATATAACAGTGTAATCACTATTACTACTTATTATTACTGTCTAACATCTTGTCAAAATTCCATGTATATCTCTGCTCAAATGTATTCTCTCAAATCTCCCCAACCACAGTTAATCTTATCCATCCATTAATGCATCCATCTATTGCTTAAAAGAATTTTGTAAGACTTTCTTAAATATTTATTAAATATTTAATATGTATAAGGTATAAGACTACTCACTCTGAGGAATACAAAACTTAGTGAAGTATGTTCTACCCTCTAACAGCTTAGATTCTGGTAGGAGAGATCAAAGAAGTATAAAATATTGATCCATTCATCAAATGATTATTGAGCAATTGCATAGGATCCAGGCAGTGTATATAGTTACATGGGTTCTGAGCTTGGTATCATAGTTAATGATTAATTTTGGTGAAAAATCAAGAATTTGAGTAGCTTAAGCAAAGCACAGTTGAAGTGAAGGATGGATGGACTTTGCCCCTCTCTGAGGAAGCTTCCACGTACTCCCTTGGGCTGTGGCTGTAGATGGACCATAGGATTTTCATAACTTTAAGCTCCTCAAAGGCAGAGACAGTGTTCCCTTCATTTTTGAGTTGTAGTGCTCTCTCCAGGTCTAGCACATACTCACTAGGGGATGATGACAGATTAGGGAGATGTCTTTTCCAATGTAACTTAAAGGGAGATTATGATTTGATGATTCTTAATATCTGTGAAGCAGTTAAACTTCCAGAGAAGACTTTTGTATAAACTGAAAAAGAGGCTTTTGGAGATGCTCATATTATTTCTTACACATTAATCGTAGCCACAGTAGTCATGATAGCAGTATAATAAAATGAATTTTACATCAGTCCATGCAGATCTCTCTTCCCATTTTTCTGTATATTTCTGGGAAGAAACTCTTGTAGATTCTCCATCAAAGCCTGCCCTGGTCCTAGAATTCCAGGGTGTGATTTCATGACTTTGATCACATGAGAAATCTTAGTTTTAAAAACTGCCCAACAGTTTTAATTCTGAATTTCTCCTTGTAGCAAGGAGCAAGGACCAACCCCAGTGGAGAAAAAGAAGAAAGGAAAAAGGAAAAGTGAAACTACAGTGGCGAGTTTAGAGCTGGATCAGGGCCTGCCGAACCCATCCCTGCGGAGTCCTGAGGAGTCCACTGAGTCTGCAGACAGCCAGGTACAGCTGTGACCGGGAGGCCTGGTGGAGGTTACGGCTGCCGGATGGGGTCTTGCTGACACTGATCCTGTTGCTCCTCTATGCCTGTCTCTAGCATACTCCCTAGACCTGGGCTTTTACTGTTTTGGCGGGTGAGCAGGGAGACTATAGTCTTTATCCCTACCCTGATCCTTATACTAATAATATTTCAGTTTTTTAGTGATGTTGGCTTCCTTCTGGGAAAGCGGCATGATATTAGGCTGCAGAGGGAGTTGATACGGAAAATGAAGTTGTAAGCTAAGCTAAGTAAGGCTCAGGGACCTGGTTTGCCATGTAGGTAATGCGTTTAGTACTCAGAATGCTAGACCAGTCTGCACAAGGACATTTTTATAATCCCAGATGCTAGAAAAGTCAGATATATTCATTAAGCCAAAAAGTAAGGAAGGTTTGGCCAAACATGGAAATAAGGAGTTGCCCATCTAAATCAGATTCCTAAAAATAAGCCAAAGTATACCCATGACATTGTTAGGATTTTCCCTCTTAGTTGAGGCAACCTCTCTTGGACATGAAGTCTAATATTTGAAAGTGCTCTGTTTCCTCTGATATCCATAGCAATTTAATTGAGCCATGCTGATACAAGGGGACCATTTAGAATAAGAACGAGTTACTGTACATTCCAGGATCATCTGGACCCTCATAGGTTTCTCACTGTTGGAAGCTGGCAGCTCGTAATGTCATAATATTAATAGGCAATGGTGTCTGGTGTCAGAGCAGAGATCCCCTCACTGCCTACAAACTGGGGCAAGTGGCTGTTAGGTATCCACATTGGCAGAGGAGCAAGCATGTTGAGTTGATGGGATTTGGCAGGCAATCAAGTGTTTGCAGGATGGTGATCTGTGTG
Source organism: Varecia variegata (assembly GCA_028533085.1). Classification (NCBI taxonomy): domain Eukaryota; kingdom Metazoa; phylum Chordata; class Mammalia; order Primates; family Lemuridae; genus Varecia; species Varecia variegata. The sequence goes on from CM052436.1 coordinate 178,062,879, forward strand.
TATGGGCTCGGGGGGAGGTTTTTATGTAGAATCCCTCATGTAAAATTAAACGCCTTAGAGGTGACATAGTGAAGAAGTGATGGGAACACAGAGAGATGTCCAGGAGGTATCTTTTAGAAAAAAAGAGAGTTGGGTTTTGCTTTTGTTTCCGTTTTTTAAGGTTTAAAAATTTGACAGTGAGCTAGTTGGTGAAGGGTTCCCTGAAGTGAGTCTGTAGTTACCTGGATATGAAGAGTTGGTAGAGGTGAATTGTATGGTTCTCTGTTTGAGGCAAGCCACTGGGCTGCTTTGCTGTTGAATGTTTCTGTAAAAGGTACAAGCTACTAAATTAGCGATGAGTCCTTAGGTCGTCACAATCAAGGTCACTCATGAACTTGTTTTGTCATACTTAAGATGTTTCCCTGCATTTCAAGAAGTGTTATGAGATTCTCAAACTATGTCCTCATAAAATTGGTATTAATTAGTTTTTCAAACCACACTGTTAGAAGTATGTGGTAAGTATCGTGAATTCGAAATAAATAAAGTACTATCATTGTCATTGTCATAAAATCTGAGCTTCTAGCTAATGCTGCAGCGACCTCAAAGATGATGGAGTTCACCTCCCGTCTCTGTTTTATTGGAGTAGAAGCAGATCCCAGAAAGGAAGAAAAAAAATCACTGCCATTGACAAACAAAACATGTCTCACTAGACTCTACCTTCTTTTTTAGTGGATCATAGCAAGTTGGAGATTGGGCTTTTACTCTCTAGCTCACTCAGCTGAATCTTCCCCTTTTGAGTGAATTTAGTCCTTGAAAGAGTTGTGTTTAAGAAAGATTTCTTTGTAAGGTGAGAAGGCTCTCCTTGGCGTGTTAGTAAATATAGATGAGGGTATTCTTGTGTAAGTTTTTGCCTCTTCAACTCACAGAGCTTCTCTGATGGGTGCATTTGCCCTGCAGAAACGACGCTCAGGACGGCAAGTAAAGCGCAGAAAATACAACGAGGACCTGGATTTCAAAGTGGTAGACGACGATGGAGAAACAATCGCTGTTCTTGGAGCTGGCCGAACATCTGCACTCTCAGCTTCTACACTGGCTTGGCAGGCAGAGGTATGACCTTTCCGTGAGGGTACTGACCTTGGCTGCACGGTCATTTTCGCATAGTTGACAGAGTTGTTCTATAGCTCTTTGCTAAGACATAAATTAGGTCATTTTAACTGTTGCTTGATTTAACTTCCTTGCCCTTAGAATAAAATGCAGACTCCTTACTGTGTTCATTAGGACCGTCTATGATCACAGTCTCTCTCTATTTCACTAACTTAGTTTTTTAGATAAGTGACTTTTCTTTATCTCTCATTACTCTTCAGTCAAAAGACTGGCCATCTTTTAAGCCTTGAACTAACAGTTCTTCCCCACTGACAGGCCTTTGCCTGTGTTGTTTCTTCTGCTTGGAATGCTTTACATTTACCATTGTTTACCACGGTTTAAATTTTGCCTAAAGTGGTGTCTCCTTAGAGAGGTTTTTCCTGATTCCTTTATCCAAAGTAGCTCCCTGACCCTTATCCCAATGATTCTTTATTTCAACTCCTTTATTTCTTACATAGCACTTAACTACAACTTATAATTGTGTTTGAATGTGTTTGATCTCTGATTTTGTTTTGTCTCTCCCATTAGAATGTAAAAGTCTTATGTAGTAAGTAATTGTTCAGTGAGATCAAATGAACTAGTACTTACTTTTGGAGCTTTGGTTCAGCAAATGTGTATTGAAAGACTAGAAATATGTGCTAAGTACAGTGGCTACACAGAAGGAGGAGTGGACAGGAAATGAGTAGTCAGGGGTGTAGGAAGACAGGGACTTAGGAGGAACATTTCCAACATGAACTAAAGCCCCAGGACCTGAATGGCACTACAGGATGATATGTCAAATGGATGAGCTCGGCTGAATGCTGGAGTGTGATTTGAGAGGTGGTGGGAGATGAGGTCTGAGAAGTAGGAGCAGAGTATGCAGGGCCTTGGATATCACCTAAGGTATTTGGCCTATATAATGTAGACTGGGGTAGGAGGCACTGATGGGTTCAAGCAGAGAAGCAAGACGGCTATGTTTGCATTTTAGCAATTTCCATTGGTAGCAGTGTCAAGGAGGAATTGATACAGAGCTAATAACATTAGGACTTGATGCAGAGGTACTGGAAAGGAAAAGGGTTACATATTGAAAAAGAAGAGGTCTATGCCAAGGAGCTTATAGAGAAGAAATGAAAAGCAAGAGAAATAGCAGGCTGTGCATGTAGGAGAGACATTATTGCCAGCAGCACATTCTGGGACACAGGCCGTCTGTTGTTACAGAGTCCCTGTCGCTGACTTGGCAGAATTCACACTCTGGATGGAGTGGTAGCAGCACAAATACCTGTCATTCCTCCTGGGCACTCGTGTGTCTTACAGAAGCTGATAATACTTTATCTTCTCCAGCCACCTTACCTCTAACTTAAAACATTGTCATATAATTTCACATATCCTTTGACTCTATCTTTGCATGGAAGGTAGCAGGGAGCAGGGGTTATTGTCAATATTTTAACAATCAAGAAACTGAGGCACAGAATGATCCAGGTCAGAGTTACATAGCAACAGTTAATCAGTGACTAGCATATAAGAGTTGATTTCATGCCTCTGCTAAGGGTTATCCAACTAATGAGTATAATACTTTATCGGAATAATAATTTGATGTATTATCATTGCAATATTTTTTAAGTAAATAGTTAAAAATAGCTCTTGCAAGACTGGTATGAGGTGATAGGATTGTATTGCTTTATAATGGGTTTTCCTTCCTAGGGGATTTTATGGTTGGTTTGATAGTTAAAACACTATAAGGGATCTTATTTTCTCCTAGTAGCCATTCAGCCTAAGCCATTAACTGTATTTCAGATGTTACGACTTCTCCCCTGGCACCTGAGGGGCAGTGATAGCTGATCTGACACAAATAATTCAGGAAACTTTATGTATCTTATTCAAGGCTCTTTTTTCCTTCTAAGGATACAGCAAAGAGAGGATTTATACATGAAGAAACAGAAGATAAAATGGAATTTGCATTAATTATGCCTCAAAAAATTTTACCAAATTTAAGCAAGAAAGAAGCCTGATACATAGTTTTGGCTTTGATGTTCGGAGAGGCACCCATGTGGATGTGGCCTCTGTGCCAAAGGCCTGGCGTAGCATGCAAAACAGGCCGGACAGCCAGTCCTGGACTGGAGAAGTCAGCTGATCAAGCGGTTTTCAAATCAGTGCTCCATAGAGCCCTAGTTGCTGCAGAACCAAAACAGTTCCACTTGCCACTGTTTTACATACTGGGCTTCCTGGTGAAGTTTGAACAGAGATTTCCCAGGTTAATGCAAAGCCTTACAGCCATGGATTCCAGGCATCAAGTGGCACAGAAAATCACTGAGGAAGATGAGGCTTTTTCTTATGTCCCTCTCCCAGGGCCCTTTGGGTGGGAGTCTGCCTGCTAGCTTTAGCTCAGGGCAGAAAAAGGGATGGAGTCAGCACCAGAGTGGCCCCACTGCCACCTCTCCAGATCTGCACAGTGTCTTGTCAGCATGCTAGGCCTACTTCTGTGACTGCTGGCCCTCGTCCCAGCCCCAGATAGCAACCTCAGCATTGGTTACGGAGTGGTGAGTCGCTAAAAACATCTTTACACACAATTCATTATAGCTCAAGACTGGCATATTATCACAGCCCCACTTTGCAATCCAGAACACAGTCCCAAGCCCCTGACCTGGGTATCAGATCCAGGGGCTGGAAATAAGTTTCCATCCTAACTGTGACTCTTTGCTTGCTTATTCTTCGGTAAACTGATGATAGTGCCTGGAACAGAGACAAATGTTCATGGTTCTGCAGTGCATTTACAGTGTGCAGGCTTTTACAAGGCTGTCTCAGTTTTTGCCTTCTACAGTTTGGGTGGCTTGTATGATTTTGCCTTTTGGAGCAAAATTACTTATTTACTTTTAAATCATTTATCCCCCTGAGGGGGTGCCCCGTTCCTGGAGGTACTGAAACATCAGGTTGATGCATGGAGTGGACAGAGCAAGCTCCTATTCCTTCTCCCTGCTCCACAAATCCATTTAATATATGTTCTCTATTAAACCAATAAGAGCATATACTACACATGCTCTTCGACAAAAGGCCAAGTGATGACGAAAGGACTTTAATTTGAACGGGGCTTTAGCTCTTGGTCCTCTCCTGTGGCTCTGTGGTCTTTGCATACAGTACTCTCTTCTTGGTCAGCCTATTCCTGTGCCTGGCAGGCTGAGCACAGTTGTTTCCTCCTCAAGGAAGTTCCTTGCTCCCCCTGAGCTGGGGGTAAGTGCCTCTCCTCTCTGCTCCTATAGCACTCTGTCATTGTCTTTTGAACACCTGCCAACTTTTTTGCTTCCTTCTTCTAAAACATGAACTACTTTACGGTAGGGTTTATATCTTTTTTTCCTATGAATCATTCAGGCATGAAAGAGTTTCAACAAAGTAAAATTTACATTAACTCCTAGGAGCCATTCTGATGAAACCATACTCTCCACCTTCTGTTTTGTAATGTTATTTATTTACTGTTGTTATTAATATATTCTCAAAGTTGAGTTAGCTGGAACCCTTATACCATTCACTTAAATCTATGACTATTCTGATTTTCATTACCTCTGCCATGTTGTTTTGATTATCACTTGTAATTTTTGCCTTAATCGGAGTATAAAGTTTTTCAAAATAGACATCACTTTTTTTTTTTTGGAGATAGAGTCTCACTCTGTCCCCTCAGCTGTAGTGCAGTGCAGTGCAGTGGCATCATCATAGCTCACTGCAGCCTCAAACTCCTGGGCTCAAGCGATTCTTCTGCCTCAGCTTCCTAAGTAGCTGGGACTACAAGCACGTGCCACCACGCCTGGCTAATTTTTCTGTTTTCTTGTAGAGACGGAGTCTCCCTCTTGTTCAGGCTGGTCTCGAACTCCTGAGCTCAAGCAATCCTCCCGTCTCGGCCTGCCAGAGTGCTAGGATTACAGGCGTGAGCCACCGCACCCAGCCTCACTTTTTAATTTATCATAATTTCCACTTAACATAGGTAGAACTTTGTTTCCATTGAGTAGTAGCTAACATAAAGACTTGTACTTAGTTGTACTTGTCATATTTATTCAGTGAATGAATAAATATATTGAAAATCCATTATGTAAATGGGTATGATTTTTTAACTGAGAAATATAAGAAACTGGTATTTCTCTTTTTCCCCAGGCTCTGGTTTTCTCCATTTTCTTTTACTGGTATTTTTTTCCCACTGGCATTCGTCTGTTTCTCACTCTAAGGAAGCATTTAAACCTGCAGACAGACCCGCTGTTCTAAGGCTCCTGGCTGCTGTTTGACATTGCTGTATCTTTGTACCAGCTTGTGTGGCTCAGTACAGGGGCATTGTTGGGGCCCTTCATCATCAGGCTCCAGTTGGCCTGGGTGGATGGTTTCTTATGTCTGTACCCATTTCTTCATTGGGTTCAGCTACCTGTTCTCATACTGTGTTTTTCTTCAAGTTCTTTCCTGTATTTGTTGCCTCTTGGTTTTTGCTGCAGCCCCTGGGCTGAGGCCAGTGTTCAGTTTACTGCAGCACACACTTTCGTAGCTCCCTGTGTCTTCCCTAAGCCAATACCAGACTAATTTTCCCAGAATACCAGGGAAATTGCTGGTATATCTCAATCTCCTGCTCAAGAATCTGAGGTGGTTGCTTCTTAACTCCTGTATTATATGAAAACTCCTGTGTTTTTTTTTTTGAGACAGAGTCTCACTCTGCTGTCCGGGCTAGAGTGAGTGCCGTGGCGTCCTCCTAGCTCACAGCAACCTCAAACTCGTGGGCTCAAGCAATCCTACTGCCTCAGCCTCCCGAGTAGCTGGGACTATAGGCATGCGCCACCATGCCCGGCTAATTTTTTCTATATATTTTTAGTTGGCCAGATAATTTCTTTCTATTTTTAGTAGAGATGGGGTCTCGTTCTTGCTCAGGCTGGTCTCGAACTCCTGAGCTCAAACGATCTGCCCGCCTCGGCCTCCCAAGTGCTAGAAAACTCCTGTGTTTTTAAAAGTGTGACCACACACTACTTGTTTACCCTCATTGATTTCCACTCCTCATTATGTATAATGCTTTTACTCTAATAGGACAAGTTACTTAGTGTTCCAAATACGCATAATAACTTCCTATGCTGCTGTTCTTTTATCCTTCGGGTTCGTTCGTCTCACCTTCCTCCTTGCCGTCTTCATTTATGAGTCACCATTCTTTAGGGTCCAACTAAAACCTCACCTAGTGTGTGAAATCGAAGCTGTTCTTGCTTTCTGAACTCTCATTGGACTGTAGTTACTGTCATACCAATTAGCATGTATCCTGGGGCACTTCTAAGATAAATGTGTTTATTTTGTTTTCCCTGAAAGTGTGTAATCCCCTTGGCACTGGGCATCAAGCTTGATACTACTTTTGTGTGTTCCTTGGCACTCCGTAATTACTTGTTGATTTGAAAAGTGATTTGCTTCTTTCTAGACCTGCTCCTTATGGTTAGCAAAATAGAAGTAAATGAGGTGGTTGATGAGTTTGGGGTGAATAGGGTTAAAAGTTTCTGAAATTTTCCCTAAGAATAAAATTTTTAAAATATATAAATCTCTGACATACAAGTGAATGAATTAAAATGGTCTTCTTCGAAGGATAATTTGAGGAAATTCCAAGCAGTTGAGAACAGATGGTTGTTATGGAAGTATGTTTGGCAAGCAGATTTAGTTTATATCTGTGTGTATCTGTATACACTGAGTGTTTATACACACATGATCATACTTATGCGCAATCTCTGTTTAGAAAAAAAAAGCCCTGATTTTCCTCCCTACTTTGATGTGTATTTTGGAAATACTTCTCCCTTTTCCTTTTATTAGGATAGAATGAAAACGTGTTTTCAGTATTAGATGATCACTATTGATCTTTCCCACTAGTGCTTACCCTCTCTACTTTAACCAGTGCCAAAAAATAATTTGAAATTTTATTTCAAACTTTTCCTGTGATGAAGAGTGTTTTAAGCCCGCCAGCATCCCTTTAATACTTAAAGTCCTGTGCTTTCTTCATCCACGTGTTAAAGTTTCCATAGATCTGGTCTTAGTAAAATACTCTGAATAGCAATCAAAAAACTTCCATCAGAAACCATCTTTATCGAAATTGTGGTACATACACACAGTGGACTATTACATAGCCATAAAAAGGATGATATCCTGCCATTTGCAACAACATGGGCGGAGCTGGAGAACATTATGTTGAGTGAAATAAGCCAAGCACAGAAAGACAAATCTCACATGTTCTCACTCATATGTGGGAGCTCAATATTAAAATCAATTGATCTCATGGAGACAGAGAGTAGAACTGTGATTACCAGAGGCTGGGAAGGGCAGCAGGAAGGGGATGGTTAAGGGGTGTAAAAATACACTTAGATAGCATGAACAATATTTGATAGCACAATATAGTGACTATAATCAACAATAAGAGTATACTTTAAAATAACTGAAAGAGTGAAACTGTAATGTTCCTAATACAAAGTAATAATAAATGCCTGAGGTGATAGATGCCCCAATTACCCTGATTTGATTAATTAACATTGTATGCCTATGTCAAAACATCACCTGTACCCCATAAATACATACAAATATTATATGTCCATATTTTTTTTAATTTTAAAAAAGAGAAACCATCTTTATTCTTCATGGTAGGTAAGAATAAGAGTATTTGAAGCAATCTAGTAGTAAGGAAGAGAACATTGTTCCTTTTTTTCTTTTTTTTTTTGAGACAGAGTCTCGCTCTGTTGCCCGGGCTAGAGTGCCGTGGCATCAGCCTAGCTCACAGCAACCTCAAACTCCTGGGCTCAAGCAATCCTTCTGCCTCAGCCTCCTGAGTAGCTGGGACTACAGGCGTGCACGACCATGCCTGGCTAATTTTTCTATATATATTTTTAGCTGTCCAGATAATTTCTTTCTATTTTTAGTAGAGATGAGGTCTCGCTCTTGCTCAGGCTGGAACATTGTTCCTTTAAGTGTGTATGTACACGTGTGAATGCTTGTTTGCTAGTCTGGGGTACAAAGACTTAGGAGCAGGTAGGGAAAGTAGTCAGCAGTTATGAAAGTTCATTGCTGGCCCACAGATCTAACTCACATACCACTTCATTTCCAAAGCCTCGTCTAGTTCACCCACGTGTTCTGGCTTCTGCGTTCTCATAGCACTTTATGCTACTATTACCATGTTCTATTGTAAAATCTCTTAACATTATTTATTCAAAAATATTTATTGATCACCTACTATATGCCAAAGACTGGGTGCTGGAGATAATGCCAAGGAACAAAAGAGGCAAAAATTTCTGCCCTCATGGAGGGTCTGGCAACAAATACACAACCCATCTCTTCCTCCACATGTTTGGCAGATTTTGAACCTGCATGGGATGGTAGGCCAAAGCGCTAAGGTCAAAACTTTCAAAGGGTACAAATCAGTAGAGAGAGGCTGGTAATAAACCTAATAAATAACAAAATTATGTAGTATGTCAATGGCAATAAGTGCTGTGAAAAAAGATATCAGAGTAAGAGTTATATGGAATTCAGGGATGAGTGTTGCAGTCTTAAACAGAGTGGTCAGAGTTGCCTTCACTAAAAAAGTAATATTTGAGCAAAGAATTGAAAGAAGTAAAGGAGGGAGGGAGTTGTGTGGGGGAGAAGAGCACTGTAGGCAGAGGAAACAGTCTACGTAGAGCCCCTTTGGTAAAAGCATGCCTGTTATGTATGAAAAACAGGCAAGGAGACCTGAAGGTAACAGATGAGGTAGGAGAGTGGGT
>CM052436.1:178072215-178115143 GCA_028533085.1 Varecia variegata
CATTTTCTCTATGTACGGCGACTTTTGTCGTATAGCTATAGAGCTATATTGTCCAATATGGACACTACCAGTCACATGTGGCAATTGAGCACTTGAAATATGGCTCGTCCGAATTGAGATGTGCTCTAAATGTAAAATACATACTATATTTTAAAGACTTAATATCAAAAAAGAATATAAAAATATTTTCTTAATTTTTGTAGATTACATGTTAAAATGATAATATTTTGGATATACTGGTTTAAATAAAATATATTATTAAAATCAGTTGCACCTGTTTCTTTTTATTTTTTTAATGTGACCACTAGAAAATTAAAAATTATGTATGTGAACTGGGCACAGTGTTGCACACCTGTAATCCCAGCTACTCGGAGGCTGAAGCAAGAGGATCACTTGAGCCCAGGAGTTTAAGATCAGCCTGGGCAACACAGCAAGACCCAGTCTCAAAAAAACAACAATAACAAAAATATATGTATATATAAATTACATACGTGGCTTAATGACTTTGGTGGCAACAAAGATTTCTTAAACAGGACACATGAATACTATTTATAAGAGAAAAGACTGATAAAATGGATTATGTAGAACTTCCATTTATCAAAAGACAGACAAAGAAATTGAAAAGGCAAACCATAGACTGGTAGAAAATGTTTGTAATCTATATATGTGACAGAGGACTCTTAACTAAAATGTATAAAGAACTCCTGCAAATACATTTTTAAAAAGGCAATTTTAAAAATAGATAAATGACTTGAATAGGAGGTTCACAAAAGAGACTATCCAGATGGCCAATAAGCATGTGAAAATGTGCTCAGCATCCTCAGTTATTAGGAAAATGTGAATTAAAAAGACAACACTGCACATCCGCTAGAATGGCTAACATGTTTTATCAGGTCACCTGGAACTCCCATATATTGCTGGTGGGTATAAAAGTTGTTGCAATCACTTTGAACAAAGTTTTGACAATATCCACTAAGACTAAACACATACCTACCCCATAACCCAGCATTTCCACTCCTAGGTATATATCCAAGATAAATGAACACATTTGTCTACTAAAAAACATGTGATTTATATGAATTTTATGCATAGTACAAAAATTGGAAGCAGCCCAAATATTCCTTACCAATAGAGTAGATAAATAAAATAGTGGTGTATTTATATTATAAAATACTACACAGTATTACAAAAGACTTAAAGTATTAGGTTGGTGCAAAAGTAATTGCGGTTTTGGACTGAATTTTAAATCATTATGACTAGGTCAGACACATCTTTATTAATTAAAATAGGAACCACTGCAATCAACACATTTTTGCCAATGAGAAATAAGTTTGTTTTTTCCTGTAGCACAAAAATCTGTGCTTAGGGATTCGATGAATTCTTGGAAAGCATTTTCTGCATGCTGCTGGTCATGGAAGCGTTTTCCCTGCAAAAAGTTATCAAGATCCTTGAAGAAGTGGTAGTTGGTTGGGGAGAGGTCAGGTGAATATGGTGGATGAGGCAAAACTTCGTAGCCCAATTCGTTCAACTTCTGAAGCATTGGTTGTGTGACGTGCAGTTGGGCATTGTCATGGAGAAGAATTCGGCCCTTTCTGTTGACCAATGCCGGCTGCAGGTGTTGCAGTTTTGGGTGCATCTCATCAATTTGCTGAGCATACTTCTCACGTGGAATGGTGTCACTGGGATTCAGAAAGCTGTAGTGGATCAGACCAGCAGCAGACCACCAAACAGTGACCATGACCCTTTTTTGGTATAAGTTTGGCTTTGGGAAGTGCTTTGGAGCTTCTTCTTAGTCCAACCACTGAGCTGGTCGTCACTGGTTGTTGTATAAAATCCAATTTTTGTCATAATCCAATTGAGAAATGGTTCATTGTTGTGTACAGTAAGAGAAGACAACACTTCAAAACAATGATTTTTTTGATTTTCCATCAGCTCATGAGACACCCACTTATCGAGCTTTTTCACCTTTCCAACTCGCTTCAATTGCTAAATGACCATAGAGTGGTCGACCTTGAGTTCTTTGGCAACTTCTCATGCTGCGATGATTGCTCTCAATTGGTCGTTGTCAACTTCCGGTGTCTGGCCACTGAGCTTATCTTCAAGGCCCTCATCTCCTTTGCAAAACTTCTTGAACCACCGCTGCACTGTACGTTCATTAGCAGTTCCTGGGCCAAATGCATTGTTGGTGGTGCGAGTTGTCTTTGCTGCTTTACCACCCATTTTGAACTTGAATAAGAAAATCACTGGAATTTGTTTTTTGTCTAACATCATTTCCATAGTCTAAAATAAATGTAAAATAAACAACAAGTAATGAATCATTAGCAAAAAAACATAAAGTGAGAAATGTGCATTAAAATGATGTGTAACATAACCACATTTATTTAAAAATAAATATTGATATGTATTCCAATAAATACTGAATGTATTCCAGTATCAAATAGCAAATTTCAACAATGCTAACACTGCAATTACTTTTGCACCAACCTAATACATACTATATGATTCCACTTATATGAAGTTTAATAGGCAAAACTAATCTGTGGTGGTAGAAGTCTGAATATTGGTTACTTCCAGTGGGGGCACAAGGGTCTTTCAGAAAGGTTGTGTATAATAACTTGATCTGGGAGGTAGTTATGTAAGTGTGTATGTGTATATGTAAAAATTCATCAAGATACACAGTTGAGATTTGTGTATACTGTAAGTATGCCTCAGTAACTAAGCTTGATGTTGGCATATCTGATAGTTCCTTGATGGTGAAGACTGTACATATCTCATTTACTACTGTAAGACCAGTGCGTACACATAAAAGGCCCTCGATAAAAGGAATGTGGGATGGATATTTAGGAAGTAAGTGAAGTAGAAATTTGGGAAGGAAGTTGGCTCGTTTATCTAGTTTCTCTTAATCTAGCACATGTTCCTTTACTCATTGCTCGCTTGCCTTAAGTCTAAGTGTATGGAAAAGGGGGAAACTTACATTTAGTGATGTAGATCAAGAAAAATAGCTGTCTCCAGTCTTTGGCCTCAGAGAGTTTGATGCTTTATTTCCTCACTGTATTTCCTTCTCTCTCTCTTTTCCTCTTTCTCTATATTTAGCATTCAACAAATATCTATCGATTAGCCATTTTTGCCTGAACTTTTCTAGGCTAGTTAGCTATCTGTGTATAAGAGAAGGATCCCTGCCCTCAGAAGGTTACACTGTAAAGGGAGAAGACAAGCAACAGATAATAAACTGTCTCCTTTTCCTTTCCTTACTTACGCTTAAGAACCAAGCAGACCAAGTACTTAAAAGAGAGAAACAAAAGCTTAGTCTGTATTCCTACCCCTTTGTTCTATTATATAATAATTATAGTTCAGTTGTCTTCTTGTTGAGTAGTGAGAAAGGACTTTTGTCATTTTGTATTATACTAATTTCTGCATGGCATCTAGCACAATGCCATGTATCTGAGGTTGCTTAGTAAATATTTGTAACCTTTAGGAGCATCTGTCTGTGCCTGCTTGCTGATGTCCATAATTCATTTCTGCAATTTGCCCTCATTTGTTTTTTTTAAAACATCCATCACTTGTCTGGGAAAAGTTTGATTTAAGATCTTAAGAAATGTGTTTTGCCTGTAATCCTAGCACTTGGGAGGCCGAGGCGGGCGGATTGTTTGAGCTCAGGAGTTCGAGACCAGCCTGAGCAAGAGCGAGACCCCGTCTCTACTAAAAATAGAAAGAAATTATCTGGCCAACTAAAAACATATAGAGAAAAAATTAGCCAGGCATGGTGGTGCATGCCTGTAGTCCCAGCTACTCAGGAGGCTGAGGCAGTAGGAGCGCTTAAGCCCAGGAGTTTGAGGTTGCTGTGAGCTAAGCCGATGCCACGGCACTCACTCTAGCCCAGGCAACAAAGTGAGACTCTGTCTCAAAAAAAAAAATAAGAAATGTGTTTTGTAATTGTATGGCTTTGGACCCTGGAATGGGTAGGCTGAAGGTGATATGCAACACAAACATCCTTCTGGGATGTTCCCATCAGGAACTTAGAAGAGTGAATTTGGCAGTTAGGGTTGTTACGATGAGTGTTCTTTTCACATACTGTTTTAAGTCTCATATTGTGATCTGGAAAGGTTATAGTGCATATGAAACCACTGGGAAATAAAACTGCTCAAAGTCCTGGAAGAATGTTAAACATGGGTGTTCTGACTCAGTACATCCTTATTTTAAGTTTGTCATTTTTAATGCAGGTTTTTTTTTATCATAAATACTCTGTAGAAAGATTTCATGGAGATTAGGAACTTAGAAATGTTGATGTGTAACCAGGATAGGAAGGAAGGAATTTATTTGTTTTCAGTTGGGATTTACATTCCAAGGATGATCAGTGAAATAGAAAGCTATTTCCAGGTATAGAGAGGAAAGATGGTACAATTTAGTAGACAATACCTTGTTTTGCGTAGTGCTTACTATTCAAAAATTTTTTTCACATACCATTTTATCCTCCCAGTAACCCAGTGAGTTACGTGTTTTTAACTCCTATTTTAATGGGTTTGGAAACGAAGAGGTGTTAATCGATTTGTCCAAAGTCAACAGCTGGTAGATGTTAGAATTGGGACTTCCTAATTCTAAGGCCTCCAGATTCTTTTCTTTCACAGCTTTCTGAAAATTTTATGCAGAAACATGTAGATAGTTTTGCAGAGAAGGTAAGTCCTGGGACCAGTTTTATTTTTATTTATTTGTTTATTTATTTATTTTTTAAATAGAGACGGGGTCTCATTCTTGCTCAGGCTGGTATGTAACTCCTGAGCTCAAGCGATCCTCCTGCCTCTCATGCCTCGGCCTCCCAGAGTGCTAGGGTTATAGGTGTGAGCCACCTCGCCTGGCCATAGTAGAGTCAAAATGCAGATCTGAAATTGAATTTGAAAAGGAGAAAAACTTCTCTGCTCCTGTGATAGGGTTGTGCCCAGAGCTTTGCAAAATGTTTGTGATCTTTTGACCACTCTGTGGGCTGATAGGAGGGAGGCCCCAGTACTCAAAGGTGAACTTTTCAATGAAGTAGTACCCACTGTAGTTATTTCTTATAGAATTCTTTTCTTGGATTCTGTGGTTCCAGCAATTTTTTTTTTCTTTTTAATCTTTGTCTCCAGGAGCCTCCAGAAGATGATGCAAACATCATTGAGAAGATCCTGGCATCTAAGACTGTCCAGGAGGTCAGTGGCTCATGTTTCTGGCTTTTATATCACTAGCACAAATTACACCCTCTGTAAAGAGAGATAATTGGCTAGAAATCCTAGAATGGTCATTCTTGGCTGGAGTGTGAGAGAGGCAAGAATATCGTCTGGCTAGTCAACACTTACTTTTACCGCCATGGGTAAAAGACATGAAAGTCTTGTATATCTAGAATGGCTTAAACGGATAATTTTCTCCATTGTGATTCTAGCAAAAGGTGTTTATCCCTTAGTTGCTGTAGCGCAATGTAAGTCATCAGAGGGCCAAGAACAAGAGATGGAAAAAGAGTCCTAATGGAAATGTTGTGGATTTTTCTTTTTTCCCTTAGACATCTCAGGGCCATTGTAGGACTCTTCTAGAGGAAATTCCTAGAGTGGGAGAGTATGTTGTTACTGGCATAGCTTCATCTTTACTTAAAGTATTTATGAAAGTAAACTTTCTTACTTGGAATACCACTGGTATTTCAGGGGTAAGGGTCTGAGAGGACGCCAGAGATAAATGTGGTTACTTCTGCACCAGGCTCTGTTCCTGACATTTCTAAGAGCCCTGGGCCAGTTTGGGTTGATCAGCTGAACACTGTCCTAGCCTGGACCTTGGAAGAACACCAGGAAGATTTTGTTTTTTTGTTTTTTTTGCCTTATAACTATGTATTCAGCCTTTGGAAAACCTGATCAATAGTTGTCAGGAAAAGACCTGGAAAATGAAAATATCCTCAAGAAATCTTTACTAAAACCAGACAGAGGTGTTGATTACCTGTTTTCTTTTGGCACATAAGGATGATCTACCTGGGATCTGGGCTGATAATTGCTTGCTGTTGATTGCAGGTTCACCCGGGAGAACCTCCCTTCGACTTGGAGCTATTCTACGTTAAGTACAGAAATTTGTACGTCTATCTAAAGTATTATATGTGTTTGGATTTTATATGGATAAAACTTGCTTTCCCTTGTGACTTTATTATATTCTGTATCTTCAGAGACTGGCCCCTAAGGTGTGACCCATAGATCTTGGTGGACTCAAGTTCACCTTAGGCAGTAATGCTCAACTTTGGCTACATGGAAATTACCTAGAGAGCTTTTTAAAACTACTGAAGCCCTTGCTCCACCCAAGACCAATTGACTCATACTCAGTGGGTCCTAAGAATTGGATTTTTTAAAAAACTCTATGGGCAATTCTCACGTGCACCCAGGGTAGAGAACCACTGTGCTATGGCATATACTCTTTTTCTCTCTTGTATTTTTTTCCTGTATGCTGCCTGCCCACTTTCACTAGTGTATGTTAATGATAACTTGCTCACTCCTGCCCTCCTCTACTCTAAGCCAGTTTCTGTAGAAGGTGCAGAGATCACTTGCTTGGAATTACTCCATTTTGTTTTGATTTCTGTTGTTGCCCTTAAGGTCAAGGCCTTTCTAAGCCCAATCTCCAGCAGTTTCACAACAAAGCATTCCACTGTTTTCTGTGTTAGATGGTCACCTTGTTTATTGAACACCTTAAAGCTCAATCATTTGCTAGCTATGTGCTTGTCTCATAATTTGTGTGTCTTTGGATAGTTCCTACTTACATTGTAAATGGGCCACAATGGAAGAGCTCGAAAAGGATCCTCGCATCGCACAGAAGATCAAGCGATTTAGGAATAAGCAAGCCCAGATGAAGCACATTTTTACCGAGGTGAAGCAATATTTACTGACTCATTTGACTGCTGCTTTTCTTGCAGCATTAAATACTGGGTTTAAGTTTCTAAGTCCAAGTTGATAGCCTATACAGATCTATTGCTCAAGTCAAAGTGTTAAGTGTGTGCTGATTTGCTGCAAAACTAGTCTTTATTTAAGCCAGCAGAAAAATTATGTACCCAGGTGTAAGGATTACAACTCATAAGAACATGCATCTTGGTCTGCATACTAATAAATAGCTAGAGTGAGAAAAATAGGCACACTATTCTTTCATCCCTGCCCCCGTCAAAGACATTCCAAAAAGACTTAAAGTTTCAATGTAGGCTGGGCGCGGTGGCTCATACCTGTAATCCTAGCACTTTGGGAGGCCGAGGCGGGTGGATCGTTTGAGCTCAGGAATTTGAGACCAGCTTGAGCAAGAGCGAGACCCCGTCTCTACTAAAAATAGAAAGAAAATAGCTGAACAACTAAAAATATATAGAAAAAATTAGCCGGGCATGGTGGCACACGCCTGTAATCCCAGCTACTTGGGAGGCTGAGGCAGGAGGATTGCTTGAGCCCAGGAGTTTGAGGTTGCTGTGAGCTAGGCTGACGCCATGGCACTCTAGCCTGGGCAACAGAGTGAGACTCTGTCTCAAAAAAAAAAAAAAAGTTTCAATATAAAAGACAAAGCTGAAAGTGTTAGAAAAAAATTAAATAATAAATAATTTTACTTATATAAACTTGGGAATTTCTAAGTATTGTACCTAAAGCAAGAGCAAGGACTGGTGGATTTGAATATTAAACAAATCTATAGGTGCTACCTATCAGAAAATACCACATATACATCTTAAGTAAATAATTAGAAAATATGTATATAGTTTATGTACATATACATTTTTCCTAATTGCATCTATGAACATGCTTATATGGTATATGTTCTTCTTATCCAATATAGGAGCCTTTCTGTTTATATTTACATATGCACACACATAAGTTACATACATACATGTGGCAAATAGTTTTAATGAAATGAAATGCTCTTGTAACTTAATAAGAAAAATGTAAAACTCTAAATAGAAATGGACAGATTAATAGGGAATTCAGAAAGAAGGAAAAATTGGCCAGGCATGGTGGTTCATGCCTGTAACCCTAGCATTGTGGGAGGCGAAGGTGGGAGGATCACTTGAGCTCAGGAGTTCAAGACCAGCCTGAGCAAGAGCGAGACCCCATCTCTACTATAAATAGAAAAATTAGTTGGGTGTCATAGCATGTGCCTCTGGTCGCAGCTATTCAGGAGGCTGAGGCAGGAGGATTGCTTGAGCCCAGGAGTTTGAGGTTGCTGTGAGCTAGGCTGAGGCCACGGCACTCTAGCCTGGGCAACAAAGCGAGACTCTGTCTTTAAAAAAAAAAAAAAAAAAGAAGGAAGGAAAAATTGGCCATTGGCCATACAAAAATGTAGTCAGTCACAGTATTCAAAGAAGTGCAAATTCAAATGGGAGTCTCCTAGTTTTTACTTCTCAAATGTTTGAAGGTTCTAAGAATAGACATTATCCATTGCTGGAGAGAGTGTAGGGAGTTGACATTCTGTACATCACTGAGTGGGAGCATAACTTGGCATGACCTCTTACAAGAACAGTATGGCAATAGGCATCAAATGTCCCCAAATTTATATTTCCTTCTTTCCCAGAAATTTTGATTCTGTCATTTATTGTAACAAAATTATCAAGTCTTTGCATGAAGACTTGCTATGATAAAGTGTTGTTTATGTTGGTGAAAAATTGAAAATAGACTGTTAGGTAATAGGCATTTGTTGATTGATGGCACATCCCATAGAATGTAATACTGTATAGTTAATAAAAATTGTGGTAAATTCTGTTTTCTTCTGTTTTTTAACATGTAATTTTCAATTTTATACAGATAACTTTTGACAAAAAGAAGTAATAAAAATTACTTTTAAAATGGAAAGTCATTAGTGCTAGATCCTAAGTGTTTACTCAGATACCATCAAGTTATAGTGAATTGCTGTGCACACTTGCCAGCTTATCCATATTGTACTCCTTTTCCTCTAGTCATAAAAAATTATTTTAGGGTAATGCCAGTAACATTCTCCTTATCCCAATTGGAGATACTTCCTATTTAGCTTTAACGTTTGGCCCCAGCCCTCTCTGTGATTGTTTAAAAGCCCATGAGAACTATTTTCATGGCAGTGTTCCTCTAATAGACAGCTGGAGAAAGCAGTGTGACAACTAGAGTTGGAGGAACCATTCTTGAAGCCCCATTGGATACTCTCCATACTTCTTGGAACATTTTAGTCACATCTTGATTTTAGCAAGTATTTACAGCATAGTGACTTGTTTATGTGTCTTTTTCTTCCATTTAAGCCCTGTGAGACAGAGCCCATGTCGTCATCCTATTTCCGTCACTGGGACTAGGCACAGGGTCAGTGCTCAGTAATTATTTGGTTGCCCCCAGGTAAGGGAGGAGGATTTGCCTTACAGCATTCCCCAGCTTCAGGCCCTTCAGCACTTTCCATTTTCTTGGAATAAAGTCCAAACCTTTAACATAGCCTGCACAACCTGTGCATGTGTTTTCTGATAGATTCCCAAGGAAGCAATTTTTCCTTGGTTAGGAATAGAGAAGGGAAACTGTGTTAGGGTGTATAGACATAATGTAACGAGAGTTCATATTCTCGTGGGAAGGGAAGACATTTGAGGGAGTAATAGCGGGCAGCATTTTGTATAGCACTGCCTTGGGTCTTGACCTAGTCAACATTTTTATTAGTAACCTGGATAAATAACATTCTTGTGGTCTAAATAGT
This sequence comes from Varecia variegata, assembly GCA_028533085.1. Lineage (NCBI taxonomy): Eukaryota > Metazoa > Chordata > Mammalia > Primates > Lemuridae > Varecia > Varecia variegata. Next base: position 178,081,882 of record CM052436.1, read on the forward strand.
AACTCCGTTTTGAGTAGAGCATCTTCATATCCATTATTTCCGACTGCTTTATGAGGTAGCCAAGGCACATGTGAAGGAGACTCAGCCTGCAGAGGCTGCAAGTTCCCACGCAGCACAGCGGCAGAAGCCTTCTGACTAAATCCTTTGTAACCAGATTAGAATAAATGACACAAAGTCCAGGTTTACCTGGACAGGCTAGAATGAATAAAATGTGGGAATAAATGTAATGTCCTACATTGGTCTTTGAAGAATCTTTGTAATTTTGAAGTGAGGAAAATGACCGGATAGCAGTTCTAGAAGAAAAGATATGGCCAGTTTAATTACCTACAAGTTTACTGTGTGCCAAGAGTACGGTGTGGCTGTTTAAAAAGTAACACTAATCCTAGACTGCACCAACACAATAGTCCTGCTGTTACATTCATTTCATCCCCAAGTGTTACGTTCATTTGGGTGCCAGGACTCAGTGAAGGACCTTGTAAAGCCTGAGGGAAGACTAACATGGTCGGGGGCAGAGGCGGCAGGCAGGGCGATGGAGAGCAGAGGTGGAGAGTGGACCTAACCATGTGAGAGCCTGGCCTTGCAGTCAGACTGCCCTTCACCCTCAGCTGGGTGGCCTTGGGCCACTTGCATAAGCTCCTTCAAACTCAGTGTCCTCATCTGCGTAAAGTAGGACTCAGAATCTACCTCACAGAATCCCCCGGAGGATCAGGTAACAGTGCTGTTACTGTTTTTAGCTTTATAGATGTATAATTGACAAAGATTATATCTGTTTAAGGCGTATAACTTGATGTTTTCATGAATGTGTACATAGTGAAATGATCATTATAGTCAAGCTAATTAGCGTATCTATCACCTTACATAGTTACCATTTTCTTTCTTTTTTTCCTTAGAGTAAGAGCTCTTAAGATGTATCCTCTTAGCAAATTTCAAATATACAATACATAATTTTTAACTGTTGTTACCATGCTGTACATTATATCTCCAGAACTTATCCTGTATATATAAGATTTTGTGCCCTTTGACCAATATCTCCCCATTCACCCTCCCCTTCACCTTTGGCAGCCAACATTTTACTCTCTGCTTCTGTGAGTTTGATTATTTTAGATTCCACATATAAGTGAGATCATGCAGTATTTGTCTTTCTGTGTCTGGCTTATTTTACTTAGCATAATGTCCTCCAGGTTCATCCATGTTGTTGCAAATGACAGAATTTCCTTTTTTAAGGCTGAATAATCTGTTGTATGTATGTACACACCCCACTTTCTTTATCCATTCATCCCTTGATGGACACTTAGGTTGTTTCCATATCTTGGCTATTGTGAACAATAAATGACACAATGTTTATAGAAGTGCTTAGTATAGTGCCTGGCTCATAGTCACTATTTCATAAATAATAGCTCTCTGTATTATTGAGATACACAGGAAAGAATCAAATTCCCTGCTGCTGCTGTAGAGGAAGCAGTTCACACCAATTAGTGACAGTTACAAGGAAGGAAGTTAGGCTATAATTTAGTAATAATAATGATAAAGAGCATGATACAACTCCTAAACAGGTAGAGAGAGGTAAAGTTGTTTCAGCAGTTGATCAGATATTAGAAGGTGGTAAATTTCTTAACAGGAATAATTCAATCTGAGGGTGGGTTTGCCAGGGTTGCCATAAAAAGTACTTTTGTATTGATTAGACAATGAAACTAGATAGCCCCTAAAGTGCCTTCTAGCCTAAGAGGAAGTAAGAACATTCTAGCAGTCCTGAAGAAGGACTGTGGGTAATAAAGACCTCGATGAATATTCCAGTTTATGTAAATCTGTGACTTGGTCATATTACCTAACCTCTCTGAGTCAGTTTCCTCATGTATAAAGTAATTGTAGCATCTCTCCATGTGATAGTTTTGAGACTTAAATGAATGTACTTAGCACTACTCCAGACATTGCTTATTGTTGTTTTATAAGTAAACTTTTTTTAAAGAATAATGTGCATAAAGAGTAGTAAGCAAATCCTAAGTGAACATCTCAGTGAATTTTTACAAAACAAACACACTCGTGTAACCACCACATAGATCAGGAAATAGAACATTATTAGTACCCAGGAAGCTTCCCCCATGTTCCCTTCCAATGTTGGCAGTTGCTATTCTTGTAACTAAGAAGAAAAAGACGCTAAGGGCTACTAGGAACAAGGACCAGTAAGAAGAAGAGAACCCTTCTTGTGCTGATTACTGCTCACTCCTGTAATGCCCAATAGGGAAATATTACCTGGCCACAGTGCAGCCTCTGAGATGGTTGGATCCTTTGAATTTAGTTGTGGAGAGCAGGATTTGGGGACAATGAAGAAATGTCTGTGAAGTGACTTTTATTCTCAAGCAAACCCTTTCTTTCTGTGCTTGTTGATAGAGCCCAGAGATGGGGTCACTGAAAGGTGAAACCCTGGGTGTTGGATTTGAGGGAAGGGTTCACACTTCTTAACTGTTCTCTTCTGTTTGTGTTAGCCTGATGAAGACTTGTTCAATCCAGACTATGTAGAAGTTGATCGCATCCTGGAGGTGGCCCATACCAAGGATGCAGAAACAGGGGAGGTAGGTGTTTGCCTTTCCTAAAGCATCTTCCCTTCTTTCTACACATTTGCTTGTTTTGTTGACAGGTAGCCTATGTTTTAATGGTATTTATGTGTTGTCATGTAGGGTGGTTTTTCAGAGGTTGGCAGAGTATGATTGATTCCAAAAGAACAATTAAGTTTTCTCTCTTGTTTCCCACCAGGAAGTGACACATTACCTGGTGAAGTGGTGCTCACTGCCATACGAAGAAAGCACGTGGGAGCTTGAGGAAGATGTGGATCCTGCGAAAGTTAAAGAATTTGAATCTCTTCAAGTTCTCCCTGACATTAAGCATGTGGTAAAGTATTCCTATCTCTGTCTGACACCTCTTGGAACATGTAATTTTATGAACTTTGCAGTTACGGAAGTCCACTGTCTTCCTAAGTGGTTTCTGCAGTATTTTACCTTTATGATTTTCCCCATCGAACCTGTAGCTCAGGACGTTTTCCTCCCCAGATCACACTTTGCCAGCACCCCAGTCGGCTTTAGGTCTCAGCTTTATTTGATGTATGCAGCATTTAAGAAGCTCGGATAAATGGGCTTAGATTTCTTGGTGTATGGCTGTTGTGTGGAGTCAGTAAGATAGAATGTATAAGAAATGCCTGGCATGCGAAAGTAGCTCTGTAGATAGATGGTATCTTTCCTATTTCTTCTCTCTTGCTCCATCAGTGACCTCTTTTATCTTTCTTCACTCAACTGGAATATTCTTAAGTGGAAGAATTGTCCTTTGCCTGTAGATCCCTGGGACCTTGCAGAGAGAGCATAGGTTTTCAGTTTACATTTATTGAATCAGTTCGTTTTTCTGATCCTGGATTATTACCATGCAACTGCAAAGATGCTCTAGGGCTGCGGTCCCCAACCCCCAGTCTGCAGCCTATTAGAGACTGGGCTGCAGATCACCACCCCTCCCTCCCGCCTCCATGGAAAAATAGTCTTCCATGAAACTTGGTTGGGGGGGCGGGGGGCAGGTCATAGCAGGAGGTGAGCGGAGGTCAAGTGAGTGAGTGAAACTTCATCTGTATTTGTAGCCTCTCCCCTCCCCATTGCTTGCATCACTGCCTGAGTTCCGCCCCTTTCCCATGCAGACCATGGAAAATTTGTCTTTTGTGAAACTGGTCCTTGGTGCCAAAAAGGTTGGGGACCACTGCCCTAGGGTGCCTAAGAAATAGTCATATATAAAGTGTCAATAATGAAAAGGAGGAAGAGGTAGGATCAGGGCTTTGTTAAAGTGTAACTAACTTGGAGAAAGAATGAGTTGTTAAAATATATGGTTATAGGCTGCAATGATCAGTTTCTGTTTTTTTTTTAAAAAAAAAAACCATCATTTTTATATGAAAAACTATCATCCAATTCCTTATTAGTATTATTTGTTGCTTTTACATCACTGGAAAGTTCAGACTCAGAAGACTAGACCTCAACATTGAACTTAGATCCCTATCAGAGTCCATTCAAGAGCAGTCTTTTGTTTCTGGGTTTTTTTGTTTGTTTCTTTGTTTGTTTGTTTTAGGGTTTTTTGGCATATGAAAGGTAAATAGATGTATCTTGAGATGCAGAACGGTGATTGGAAATGTGCATAGTTTATGGTGTTTTGTCTGCATGATTGATTATTAAATTCCTCTTTCAACCCTCTCCTATGTATACACTGTTTTTTATTTTTCATTCTATTTGTTAGTCATTTATTAAGCATTTGCTGTAAGTTGATTCTTGTGTGAGATACAATAAGAAACAAGGTACCTAACAGGCCCTGCCCTCAGGAGCTCACAGTCTAACAGAAGAGAAGAAGCATGTGAGTACATAGACAAATACAGCACCAGGCAAACTGTAGCATGTGGTGCAATGCAGAGACCAGTATGGGAGCCGAGAGTAGAGAGAATTTCATTCTGAAGCTAATTGTCAGTTATCATCTAGAAGCAATCAAGATTCTCACCCGTTCTCTCTCAGCTGAACTCCCGCTTGGTTCTTCAACCTGTCTGCATTTGGCAAGAATATGAATTCTCATGTATTTTCAGGTGACTTCTCATTTCCTTCACTTCTTTGCTGTTGTGATGCAGTCATCCTCAATGAACCATAGTATCATTTTACACTTGTCCTTTTTTTTAAATTTATTCTCATTTAAAATGTACATTTTGAAATTTTGTCTCAAAAATTCTAAATTTAAATGGTGGCTTATGATATAGTTAATGCTGTCTCGTTATATTTTAAGAAGAGGGCTGTCTCCAAATGGTATTTCACCTGAAAAACTGTTTTTCTATGGTATCTTATCAGAATTTTGAAGCTTAGAGATGGCTTTACTGGTCTTGATGAATAGGACATTCTGTACTTAAAATCTCTTTGGTAAAAATGGGTTACTTGTAGGTAAAATATGGAATTTCAAGAAAGGAAGAAACAAGAGTGTCAGTAAAGGGCAAGAAGCAGTCTTTTACTAGGTGAGAGCCCACTGGAGATGCCAAGTATCAATTCCTGCCCCCTTTGAAATTAACGAAGTAGCCACTGAAGGTTGTGGAGCCCTGGGGTAATTTATATCCTCTAATCTATACCACTTAGGAACCATCCAGACTAGGCATCAGAAACTTCTAGCTTATTTCAAGTCTTAGGCTTAGGTGGCTGAAATTTCTGGCCAGTAGATGATGTAAAACTAAAACCTTTAGCACTGGGGAAAGAAGGAAAACTTGGTGGAGTAACTAGATGAGAGACTGATGCCTCTACATCGCGAGCACTTCCAAGGAAGCAAAGTAGAAATCTACGGTGAAATTCTTCTGTATACTATCTACAATGCCGAGAGTGAGCCACTTGAGTCAGTAGAGCTAAAGAAGCTTCCAGAAAGTCTCTCCATAGTATCTAGTAAGGAAGAATGACTAATGGAATGGATTGCTTGAACTTCAAGGATCCAGGCTAAATGGTTCCTGTTTGCTAAGAAGAAGGTAATTTCTTTAAGGAAACAGAGCAGGAGAATTTATATAGGATTATCTTTCTTAAAAGCTTTTTGTTTTTAAAAAAATTTTTTGGCGTAATATATTCTTTCCTTCTTTATTTCTAAAAGTTCCTGTAACTGTGTACTAATAAGAATATTCAACAGGCTCTCATTTCAAAGTGCTTAGTCTAAGTACAGCTATAGTTTTTGAAAGTAAGTTGTCATGTGTTTTTCTGCAAGCCATGGACAGTTTACATTTATATCCAACTATGAGTGACGTAATTGGGGATGTTTTATTAAACTGCACATGGAAATGGCTTAGTTTTAGTTAACAACATATTTCAGGTGTGTAAACTTTATTGTAGTAACCAAAAGTAGAACTGCCAAAGACTAAAATTGCTGTTTAGAAAAGCTTTAATCTTAATATTCTCATCTATAACTGCAGGCATAGCTAAAAAATGTTTAAAACCTTAAAGTGTCATTTTAGGAGCTCAGCAAAATAACCAAGTCTATGTTCAAATAATAACCCAAATAAACAAAAACCCATTTTTAAAACCCATGTTGGATGGGAAGGCTCGGTACAGAAAGATTTAAATTTTCCCTAAATTAATAATTCTGTGTAATTCTAATTGAAATTCCAATGAGATTTTAAGAGAAATCTGACACATTGATTCTAAAGTTATTCACAATAGTAAATAAGATAGAATGGCTAAAACATGTTGGAAACATAATTCCCCACCAAATATATAGCTACAGTAATTAAAAAGTTTTATCACAGTAATAGACAAACAAGCCAGTGGAACAGAATGCAGAATCCAGATATAGCTCCATGGATATATTGGAACTTAGCATATGATAAATGCGGCATCATATATCAGTAGAACAAAGATGAGTTACAGTCGACCTTGAACAACACGGTTTTGAGCTGCACAAGTCCACTTACATGCAGATGTTTTCAACCAAAAGCAGACTGAAAATACAGTATTCACAGGACCTGAAACCTGTGTATATGGAGGGCTGACTTTTCACACCTGTGGGTTCTGCGTGACTGACTGTAGGACTTGAGTATGCATGGATTTTGGTATGTGCAGTGGGGGTGGGAGATCCTGGAACTAATCCCCCAAGTATACCGAGGGATGACTGTTTTTAGAAACTGGTGTTTTACATAGGAAAATAAAGTAATTAAGACAGCCTCTATTTTGTTTAATGGGATTATAAGGAATTTGCAATTTTGATTATACAAATTTTTTGCTTTATGTGCTAACTTTAGAGACAGACTAACCAACGAAACATTTGACCCACTGTACTTTCCTGAGCTGTTACTCTAGGCACAAAGAAATAACAAAAAGAAAATCTGCTTATTGAAACCAAAAATCATAATATTAGCCTATGGGGGAAATTAAAGTGTAAATGGGAGTGACATCTAAGAGTCTGAGTAAAATAATATAACCCTTATCAAGATTTTAGGTAGGCCTGTTTCTCTTCTTAATTTCTGGTGAAATCTGAAAAATATAGGGCCTGTGCATTACTCAGAAAATAGTAACTGCAGATTGAAACTAGCCTTAGAGCAGCATTTGAGATTTACCACCTTCCTCATTATTATCCATATTATGCTCCTAAAATATTATCCTCTATGTATTGTGCTCTCTGCTTTCCTCCCTAGGAGCGGCCTGCTTCAGACTCCTGGCAGAAACTCGAGAAATCTCGGGAGTATAAGAACAGTAACCAGCTCCGGGAGTACCAGCTGGAGGGGATGAACTGGCTTCTTTTTAACTGGTATAACAGGTGAGGAACCAGAACCAGTCCACATACTTGTACCTAGAGGTATATTGTTTGTTGCCTTACCCTGTAAAGCTTTTGAGTGGCAATAGCAGACTGGTGAGAGAGAGCAGCATAGCCATCGATTCAGGGTGATAATCTTTGCGTGTTAGTCATTCCAAGACTTATTTTTATAACAGGTATTTCTCCAACCAAAAGAAACGATCTTTAGACATCATTGACTTTGTGCTTTTTTTTTTTTTTTTCACCTGTCTAACCAAAAGGTTAGACTCAATGTAGATGAAACAAAACCCAACAAAATCCTTTAAAGCTGTTTTATATCTTATAGTCTTTAGCAAGAAGAAAAAAGTCTCTAAAAGGGAATGGATCTGAATTCTAGCCCCCACTCTGCTACTTGTTTGTAAGCCATGGATGTACTAGACTTCTACTTTAACACTCAGTTTTGAACTCTCTGTGATCTGGTTCCACAACTAACTGAATCAGGTGAAATTGGAAAAAGATGGGTTGAGATTTTCTGAACATTCTAGAATGTACTGGATAGTAGGGATTTTTTTTTTTTTTTTAAGATATCATGTTGTAATGCAAAACACACAGAGATAGGACTCTGGAGAACTGTCTTTTAGTGTAATCTCTGCCACTTATTCATTGACTCATGCAAGCACAGTTCACCCTACATGCTGAGGTCTTGGGTTGCCTATCCAAACAGTGAAGGGAGTGAGACCAGACCAGGGCCACAGCTCTGGTGTACAGTCTGTGGTTCAGGATCAACAGAAGAGATCAACGTTTTGATTCTAACAGAATTTATCATGTGGGTTAAAAGTTTGTCCTTTGATAACATGCAAAAGACAATGGGATTCATGGAACTTAGGATTTTTTAATTTTTATCATGGCTTCCAGGAAGTTTGTCAGTTATAGAAACTGGCTTAGGTTTGGGGTATATTTTTTTCTCCTTGTCTTAATAGTGTTTTAATTTTTAGTATTTTTAGTTTATATTTGAATACACTTGCTTCATACACTGTAATGCACCACTTAATGATATTTCAGTCAACCCCAGACCACATACCAATGATGGTCTAGTAGATTATAAGGGAGCTGAAGAATTCTCGTCTCCTAGAAACATTGTAGCTGTTATAACATTGTAGTGCAACGCATTACTTACAGATTGGTGGCGATGCTGGTGTAAACAAACCTGCGCTGCCAGTTGTATAAAAATCTAGCACAGGCAATCATGTACAGTACCTAATACTTGATAATGGTAATAAATGACTGTTACTGGTTATGCATTGACTATACTGTACTTTTGATTGTTATTTTAGAGTGTATTCCTTCTACTTATTAAAAAAAAGTTAACAGTAAAAACAGCCTCAAGCGGATCCTTCAGGAGATATTCCAGAAGAAGCCATTGTCGTCATAGGTTATTGCCCACACATGTTATTGCCCCTGAAGACCTTCTAGTGCAACAAGATGTAGAGGTGGAAGAGAGTGATGTTGATGTTCCTGACCCTGTATATGCCTAGGCTAATGTGTGTGTTTGTGTCTTAGTTTTTAACAAAAAAGTTGAAGAAGCAAAACAAAAAATTTTGAAAATAGAAAAAGGCTTATAGCATAGGGATATAAAAAGATATTTTTGTACAGCTGTTCAATGTATTTGTGTTTTAAGCTAAGTGTTATTACAGAAGAATAAATTTAAAAATGTTAAGTGTTAAAAATTTATAAAGTAAAAAAATTACAGTAAGCTAAGGTTAATTATTGAAGACATGAGGACATTTTAAAATAAATTTAGTATAAGTGTTCAGTATTTATAAAGTCTACAGTTTTATAATAATGTCCTAGACCTTCACATTCACCCACCACTCATGCATTGACTCACCCAGAGCAACTTCCAGTCCTACAAGCTCCTATGTGCCCTATATAGGTGTACCTTTTTTTCTTTTATACCCATTTTTACTGTACCTTTTCTTTGTTTAGATACGTTTAGATTTACATAAATATTTACCATTGTGTTACAATTGCCTACGGTATTCAGTACAGTAACATGCTATACAGGTTTGTAGCCTAGGAGCAGGAGGCTGTACTATATAGCCCAGGTGTGGAGTAGACTATACAATCTAGATTTGTGTAAGCACACTCAGATATTTGCAAAATGATGAAATTGCTTGATGACACCTTTCTCAGAACATGTCCCTGTCATTAAGTGGCACATAACTATATTTTATCCCAAGTTAACGCAGTTCCTTTTTGAAAGTAGGCAGGGTATGAGTGATGATAATAATAAAAACTAGCTTCAGTTTGGTCTCTGTAAAATGATGATAAAGCTTTCACTGGTGATATTACAGGTAAAAGTATACTTCTGAAACATCTTTTTTAGTTATAACCAACCTCTACAACTTTTCTGTATTGATAATGAATTACTGTATTTCTCACACTCTGCAGGAAAAACTGTATTTTGGCTGACGAGATGGGCCTAGGGAAAACCATCCAATCCATCACATTCCTTTCAGAAATATTCCTCAGGGGAATCCACGGCCCTTTTCTCATCATTGCCCCTCTCTCTACCATCACTAACTGGGAGCGGGAGTTCAGGACTTGGACAGAGATGAATGCCATTGTGTACCACGGCAGCCAGATCAGCAGGCAGATGATTCAGCAGTATGAAATGGTGTACAGAGATGCACAGGTGAGCCTCGTGAGTCACAAAGACCAGGCACTGCCTGAGCTCAGAACAGCCTTTCTGCCACTTACCTTCAGGTTTTAGTGCCTGGTATCTTGAGAGTTACTGTTGACTGACTTTGTAAAATCATGTTTGTTGAGGCTGACTTTTTGTTCCTCCCTAGTAGTTTAAAATAAGCTAAAATAATTTTAATTAATCAATTGTTAATTAAATTAATTTAGTTTTCATAAATTAAAATAATTTATGATAAAACATAGGATTGTAGGACATGCTTTCCAAACTCTCTGAGATAACCAGAGGCCTTTTTTAGGACACTTGAAGGTGTGGCTTATTGGTTGGCTTATAAAATTACTTTTATATGTAGAAAATTTTATCTGAATTGTTATGTGCTCAGTGAAGAACGTGAGTGGAAGAGTTAGTGTACAGAGAATGGATTCCCAGCTAGGAAATTTAGAGGAGGTTAACAGATTTGACAGGGAAGGAGAAAGAGAAAACAAGTTTCAAATTGTTAGAATCTCTAGCACTGGGAGGCCAAGGTGGGAGGATCACTTGAGGTCAGGAGTTCAAGACCACTATAAGCAAGAGCGAGACCCTACCTTTACTAAAAACAGAAAAATTAGCTGGCATGGTGGTGCCCACCTGTAGTCTCAACTACTCAAGAGGCTGAGGCAGAAGGATTGCTTGAGCCCAGGAGTTTGAGGTTGTAGTGAGCTATGATGATGCCACTATACTCTAGCTGGGGTGACAGCGAGGCTGTGTCTCCTAACAAAAAAAAAAGTTAAAAGCACAACAGAAATTTTTTAAAAAGCTTTTGTTAAGTGTAGTCACTTTGTATGGTTGTATGTGTGTCCTGAGTACTGGTTTTTATAATTAAGCAAGGTAAAAATTAAATTACTTCAATCAGAGGAAAGCCTGTGCTCTCCCTAGGGGTTTCATAGACAGCAGAAAGAGACACTTGGAAGAAATTTAAGATGTGCTTTAACATCATGTAGCTCTGCTACTGAAACGTGATGGCAGTGCCAAGACAGGCTAAAAAGCAAAGCTGTGTCCTGCCTGGTTGCCCTTGTCCCAGGTGAATCAGGATCATTACTTTGAATCTATGGTGGAGAACCCAAGTTACAAGGTGAAATTTATTAAATCTGAAAAGTAGCAGAAGGTTTCTTTGCGCATTCAAGCCATGCATGGTTTAGACCCACTGTTGGCTGGGAATACGTGAACCAACACCCATCTTCTCTCCTTATGGCAATTAAAAAATAAAAAGCTCCCTAGCTATATCTTCTGTATTGCTCATCCTTCTCACCTTCATAAGGGCAAATGCTGCTTTGCCTCTGTTCAATTGATGTTGTGAGGTCTCTCTCTCGTTTAAATAGCTGGTTCATTATGGTCTCTCTTTTCTCACATGAGGAATAGCAGTACTTGTTGGCTTCTCACCTAAGCACAATTATTTATAGTGCTGCCTCCTCTAACCCAGCGGGTAATCCATTAGCAGAATTCTATAGCCATGGTGTAAAGCGTTGCCTTTGGTTGTGTCATCCTCAGGGAAACCCCCTTTCAGGAGTCTTCAAGTTCCATGTTGTCATCACAACATTTGAGATGATCCTGGCAGACTGCCCAGAGCTGAAGAAGATTCACTGGAGCTGTGTGATAATAGATGAAGCTCACAGATTGAAGAATAGGAACTGCAAACTTCTGGAGGGTCTAAAGCTCATGGCCCTGGTGAGAGTTAGCAGCTCTTTACATACGAGCGGTTCTTTCTATTCAGTTTAGAGGAAGCATCCTGTAGCCATTTTGCATGTAGCTTACTTGTACGTAGTCCTTCTACTATAAATTTTCTTTTTGCCCTTTATAGCCATGATAGTACAGAAATAAATTTTTTTATCACAAACTGGGTCAACAATTTGACCTTTGCCAAAGATTGATTTCCAAAGGGCTTTAGAGGACTCTTAAATAGCATGAAATTTGTGACTTGGAAATGTAAGGTGTCTTGACTTGTTTCTGGATCCCTGAATGAACTGATGCCAAAGATGATGGCCTTTTAACATTGCTGTTTTGGCACAGTGCCCAGTATGTGGTGAGTAAGCACTCAATAATATTTAGTGAATGAATGAATAGTTGCTTTAATTAACATGAAATTGCTGCTGGAATCAGTGATGTGAAAGGAAGGTTGATCGTTTATTGACTGTAACCCTATGAAGTGTTGGCACCCTATCTTTTCATTAAAGCAGAACAGAATTGTCCCAAATTGAGCACAAAATGCCCTGGGTTAATTTTCCCCACTAAAATATACTGTTTTGATGGCTCAACACTGTTCATCATGTGCTTTTAATTTGTGCAGGAACATAAAGTGCTTCTCACAGGAACACCCTTGCAGAACTCCGTGGAGGAGCTCTTCAGTTTGCTAAATTTTCTGGAGCCATCACAGTTTCCTTCAGAGACTGCTTTCTTAGAGGAGTTTGGAGATCTGAAAACAGAGGAGCAGGTAATTAGAGGCCTAAGGGATTGAGGAGACAATGTGATGGTTACCATCATCAAAGAAAGAGCAGGTCACCATGGGGACAGGACTTAGCAAGTTCTGGCATCCCTGGTAAAATGAGCATTACTAATCCCCTTTATCTTATGCATTTGTTTATGTTGGGGAGGGTAAGCTGATTGTTAACAGTTCTTATTGTTCAAAAGGATAGATGAGTCAGCACCCAAAATATCTTGTGTTGGTGTATCAGGCCTCTTGCTTCACTGATCTCACTTGTATGTTCAATGATTTTGCTTATAGCTCTGGCTTTGGGAACATGGTGCTTTCTTCTGCTTCCTTCATCCTTCCTCCTCCCTCCTACATAATCTGCAACTTGTTCCCAGGCCCATCTTCTTGAGTACAATACAATACAAGGCAGTCACATACCTAGAGTGGTTGATAAGTCCAGTTTTGTCCAGATCAGCTGAATTTCCTGAGTTTTCAAGGGTCCAGTCCCATGTCTAGTTTGTTAGATTTAATGCTGATTCAAAACAACCAATATTAATAAATATCTACCTACTGTGAGTAGAATACTAGAGATTATAGAAGCAAGCCAGACAAATTTCAGTGCCATAAGAGGAACAATAATAGAGTTGGGGACTTTAAAGGAGAGATACATCACATCTGTCTGAGAATCAGGAAAGACTTCTGGGAGAGAGTACGGTTTGAAAATGCATTTTGAGAGATGGGTAAGTTTTCACAGGTGTAGAGAAAAGAGGTAGTGACCACTTTGCATAGGAAGAAACCAGTATAATCAGAGCCATGGAACTTAATAGTGGGGAATCATCTGTTTCAGCTGAAAAGAAAGTGGATGAATTGGGGAGTATGAAGCCAGAGAGGTTTAGGATTATATTGTGGGAAGATTGTGAAAGATGGGTTGAATAATTCAGTAAGTAACGGAAAACTATGCAAGGCTTTATTGCAGGAGTGACATAATTAATTCTGCTAAATTAATCTACCAATGGTGTGGAAGTGGGTTGGGACAGAGAATTTGGGAACTGAAAGGTTTGGGAATTTTACTAGCAGATGTCAAGAGTACACTCTGTGGTTCCAATCTGTTTCTACTTCTGATGCAAGTCAGACTTTGAGAGCAGTGAATGATCAAACTTAATTCCCCTTCTCTACGTTGCAATATCTGTTGATCTTTCAAAAGCCAGCTCCAACCTTCTCTCCATTTTTGGACCATTAGAAATGCATCCTCTTCTCCCATTGCACTTAATTTGTGGTATACGTCTTTTCTTCTTCCTAGACAATGATCTCCTTGAGGACAAGGCCCACATCTTCTCCAAAGTTGTGTTTGTTGTATTGACCAGCACAGTGTCTGGCATATAGTAAACTCTAAATGATTCAAGGTATGAACCAAGTGAAGGGCAAAAGTTGGACCCAGCATGTGGCAGATTGACATTTGTCCCTATCTTTAACAATTAGCTAGCTGTGTCTTTTCTCTTGGCGTTCTTATGTGGTAATTCCTTACCCAGTTGGGGGATTAGATTCCTAAGTACCCTTGGTTAGTAGAATAAAACGTTAGGTTTAAGATTGGGGTTAGGTAGGAGAAAACCATAAAAAATGACATCAAATATCTCTATTTTATTTTAAAATTTTTTTAAATTATTTTTTAATTGACAAAAATTATATAGTGTCCAACATGATGTTCTGAAATATGTATATATTGTGGAATGGCTAAATTGAGGTAATTAACATACATTACCTCACATACCTTTTGTGGTGAGAATACTCAAAATCTGTACCCTTAGATATCTTCAAGAATACAATACATTGTAATTAACTATAGTCATCATGTTGTGCAATAGATCTCTTGAATTTATTCTTCCTATCTAACAGAAATTTTGTATCCTTTGACCAATATCTCCCAAATCCCCACCCAACCACACCACCCCAGTCCCTGGTAATCACCATTCTGCTCTCTGCTTCTATGAGAGGTCTGTATTTTAAAACACACTAAATAAAAGTTCTAGAAAGCATCTGTTTACAAAATAAAGCATATCCATCATTGTCTAAAACCTGCTTCTGTAAGTAACTCTTCTAAATAACTCTCTGTAGATCACTTTATATTTCTTCAGGAAGCATTGCCACAGCATACAACTTATTTATGCAGGCTTTACCCCTTTAAAATTTTTGAACAGCCCTTTCTGACTTGAAACTTGATTTCTTTTGCACTTTCATTTTTCTCTATTTTATTTTTCTATCAGAGCTAATCTTACTGGTATCATGTTTTAGCTCTAGGTTAGCTCAGGTGTTTTGATTTTGAATCTCTTAGTCTGTCATTGTCTTACTGGGAGAGAGAACAAGTCACCTTGCAGGTGCAGTCAAGTGTGTAAAGATCTGCTGTCCAGGCCTGGGATGTTAGGAGAAGAGCAGATAAATAGTAGCAAAAAACACCGTCAGACATAAAGTGCCCCTGATGTGACAGATTCCATGATGGAATGAGAGGTGTCACCTTCAACATTAATTCTTTGCATAATGCTACCTTCAAACATGTATGCTGGTGTTATTATTTTAAACATGTAGGAGGAAACCGTTTCCAGATTGCCTCTACTTCTGACTCTGTTCTTTTAGCATCTGTCTTCTCTTGTGATATATCACTTGTACCTCCTAACATGACTTAAAATATTCAAGTAATTACTGTGCATGTGCATGTGTTAGAGCGAGAGAGAGGTTTGTTTTCTCCATTCTAGACAACAGGTTCTGTCTTTTGTCTTTCTCCCTTTTTATCTTGTGAGATTGCCACGTAGGTTCTTAGTAATTGCTTGTGAATTAAAACCAGATCCCTTTTTTCCTTTCAGTACTGTTGTAAACTCCTCATTTTCAGGGATCAATCATGATCTTTCTTTTAGTCTTCTCCCACAGTACTATGAATAGATGTTCAAGAGATTATAGAGAAGATTGGAATACTCCAGGAATTATTAAATCAAGATTGGGCAGGTACATAGGTCTCTTTTCCTTGGACAGGTAAAGAAACTGCAATCTATCCTGAAGCCAATGATGCTTCGGAGGCTAAAAGATGATGTGGAAAAGAACCTTGCTCCCAAACAAGAGACGATCATTGAGGTAGAACTGACCAATATCCAGAAAAAGTACTACCGTGCCATCCTAGAGAAGAACTTTTCCTTTCTGACCAAGGGTGCAAATCAACACAACATGCCCAATCTCATCAACACCATGATGGAGCTGAGGAAGTGCTGTAACCATCCCTACCTGATCAATGGTAAGTCAGGACATTAGGGAGTAACTCGGGACTGGCATAGGCCTCTGCCAGAAGCTAATGATAGTCCAGGAACTCATGTGTTTGGCTTCCCGTTGTGTGCTAGAATGATGTATGCGCTCTCACCTTTTTACAGAATAGAAAACTGAGGTTCAGAGAGGTTGATGGATTTGCTTAAGCAATCTAGGTATTAAGTACACAGTGCCAAGTTTTGAACTAACTTCTACCAACACTCTGCTTCAGAGTACATACTCAGCTTGGCAGAAGGTAGACATCACTCATCTTATGCCCTGTATTTGCTCGAAGTCTAGCCCACACTTCCACTTGAGGACAGGGAAATGTGTTACTTAGTTGAATGAATGAAAATGCTGCAATGAGATTAATGCTTTCTGCAGACAAATTAACAGTTAACTGGTTAGAGAAGATGTTGGAAGGTTTTTTTACCATAAAACTTTCAGAGAAATTTTTCAATCAAAATGTGACTTGGATTCTCTTGCGGCTAGTCTTTGTGATGTCAAGAGGTATCAAGGTCTTTTTTTGCCAACTTTCTGGGAGGGTTTCTTTACCTGAGTGAGTCAGCTTAGGTTAGCACTTGGTATCTCAAATCCTCTCTCCTTTGGTGAGACTTCCCAGGACAGCCAAGTCCCTGTGTTCTCTACAGGATGGCCCTGATGTCGCTGCTGAGGGCAAGACCAGGGATGCACACCCAGCATCTCCTCACTGGACTGCTGGTCTAGGACCCAAGAATTCACTTCTTTTCCCCCAGGATCTGCAAAGCAGAGAGCAGCTTTTACCATTATGTTTTGTTCAAGGAATAGTTTTGTTCCATTCCTTTTCAGGGGCAGAGGAGAAAATTCTCGAAGATTTCCGAAAATACCACAGCCCTGATGCCCCTGACTTTCAGCTGCAGGCCATGATTCAGGCAGCAGGGAAGCTGGTGCTGATTGATAAACTGCTCCCTAAGCTGATTGCAGGTGGCCACAAGGTACTCATCTTCTCCCAGATGGTGCGCTGCCTCGACATCCTGGAAGATTATCTCATCCAGAGAAGGTGAGACTTGTGTCAAAGCTCTGCATCCAACACTGCAGGCAGTTCCTTTTATTTGATGTCTTTTTGAATCATTCAGAAATTATGTTTCAATAACAGCAAAATATTCAAAAATGGAGAAAAGGACTCTCCTTTGAAAGATTGACTAAAATTCAGAGTTAGATTTTTATGACCAAGTATACTCAAGTTTAACTGTCTGGAGTGAATTTCAGAGCCTATAACATGGAGTCCTTGTTTTGTTTAAAAAAATTCCTATATGTTTATTTATATTCACTTTGGTTGGAGGAAACAGTTCAAATAGCATTAGAAAGGGTTAAGAAAATAATGTATTTACATTTTTGTTGCTTTATAATGATGAGAGAAATATATCCTGGAAATCATCACTATATCAAGTTTCAAAAAGAGCATAAGCTGGCAACTCACAGAGAAAGAATTTAGGGATATTTTATGTCCTTTCTCAGGCTCTCTAAGTTTTGTGATACACTAGTTATGGCATCCCTATTTATTTTCTTGTTCATATTCCTATAATTCCTTAAATCCTAAATTCTATTACTCATGCACGTGAAAAGTCTGGTGTTATGTGGGTTATTTGGATTCTGTGTGGGAACTGCATTTGTTACATTATACCTGGTACCTTAGATTTTCAGTTATTATGATACATCAGTGATCTAAAGATTATAAATGAGTTTTTAAAAATTTACACTTAATGATGAAAGACTTACCAAGATTATAGAAACTAGTAGCCCAGGCATTGTTAAGTTTAAAGAAAATCTTTGTTTTCATAGCAAATCTCAGGTGTCTTAACAGATGTTCTTGTTCTTTAAGATTCTGTTTGCCCTTACACATCACATGTATTTTATAGAAAGAATATTAAAGGAAATGACAAATTTAACTATGGGTATGCTGACATTTAATGTTGTATAAATAATTCAAAAGAGTCTGGTTAGGCAATGAAAGAATTCCTCAGAGCTCTATAATAGAGATGTATGTGTAAAGAATTCTTGAGTCTTGTGTTACAGGAGTAAATCAAAACTGATAAAGCACTTTTGTAGTTTATAAATTCACTATAGATTAGCACCCCATTGCCAGAGCACTTGCTTCTTTTATAAATATATTACTCTTCAAAATATGTACAACTATTAGTTTGCAGACTTTTTAAAAAGAACCTCCCAAAATGAGTAACAATGTATCTAACAGACTTTTGGTAAGTACAAAAGTCTGTATTTAGCTCCTTTTTATCCTTTTTCCTTTTTTTTTTTTTTTTTTTGAGACAGAGTCTTACTCTGTTGCCCGGGCTAGAGTGCAGTGACGTCAGCCTAACTCACAGCAACCTTAAGCTCAAGCAATCCTTCTGCCTCAGCCTTCCGAGTAGCTGGGACTACAGGCATGCGCCACCATGCCCGGCTTATTGTTTATTGCTCATTTTGTGTTCATACACAAATTTTTTCTTGAACATACGGAAACACATTACACCACCACATGCACAACTTCTCATTCATGCTTGGGGTTTGTGTTTTCAGTCTTCTTTCTTTCTGCATACATACAAGGGCTGTCCGGAAAGTGTCCAGCCATTGTTAATATGTTTTTCATATTACATGGCTGGATACTTTCCAGACAGCCCTTGTATGTTTAGCTTTATTGTTTATTTATTTGTTTGAATTGTGATAATATTCTGCATTCTACTTTGTAGCTCATATTTAATATATTATGAAACTTTTTCCTTAATTATTTTTCTATTATAAAATTTTGATAATCTGCACGATATTCTGTCTCATTGGTTTCCAATTTTTCATCATTTTAAGGGACTATAAATGAATATCATTTTATAGTCATTGTGAATGTTTTCAGTTATTTCCTTAGGATAAATTCTGATGTGCATTTTTAAAAACACTTGATGCATAAACTATTTCCCAAATACCCTCTCTAGTTAAGTGTTTTATTTATATGTCTTTCAACACCATATGAAAATGCTTTTTTCATATTTTGTTGAATATTGTTTTGCTTCCTTATTCTCAATAATTCAGTAAGCCAAAATTATGGTCTCTTATTTTAATTTGTTTTTTTGATTACTAAGAAAGATGAATATTTTTTCATATTTATTAGATATTTATGTTTCTTTTTGTGGATTGCTTATTCATTTTCTTCCTCCATTTTCTGTCGCTGTTTGACTCCTCATTTATAAATTTATAAAAATTGTTTACTTGAGAATATGTTGCAAATATTTTCCTCAATGTTGTTTTGCCTTTTAATTTTGTTTATGGATGTGAGTTTTTGTTTATTTTATTTTTAAATGTTCTAAATTTTATAATAGTCAAATCATTGTCTTAAAACAACTTTAAGCCTCAATCCTTATTTATGCTTAAACTTAAGCTTAAATAAGTAAATTAATATGCTTTAAAATGCTGCTTCCATCCTTCAGCCGTATCATGTAAATATTGTGAAGTATTTTCTTTTCATTCTGTTATAGTTTCTTCACTGCATCCAGGAGTGTTCTTCTGGCCTTACTATTGTCATTACTTTTCTCTTTTTAATTTAGTTTTTATTTTTCTCAAAATAAAATTTAAACAGTCATTGTATTAGACTTATGAATAATTGCATTTCCTAATTCACTCTTCTCCTTTCCCACTTTCCCACACCTCAGAAGCAATTACTTTCAACTCTTTATGCTATTTCTTTTGGTATTTATAGCTAGGTCTAAATAATGTTATTAGTTATAATTTCTTGATATTTTTAAGTTTTAGGTAATATCTGTTCTGACTGTGAAAGATGAGTATTTAGCCTTCTTTCACGGCACCTCATAACCACCATGTATGCAACTTCCTGTCCTCCTGTCTTTCTAGCATGCCACAAAATACTTTGGGATAGAGTAATAGTCATTGTTTATTATGACTGAATGACACTGCTAAATTACAGTGCAGCCATGCAATATGCTGTTTAATTTTCATTCTTGCCCAATTTTTATTTTCTCTGAACTAAAAATTATGTTTTTGATTGCTTATTTTTCTATATACTTATTATAATTCAGCTGCAAACTTTACCCCAGAAAAATCTCCTGTCGTTATTTTCCAACACATCAGTGTGCTTTTATTAGGGCCAGATCTCCTGAGACCTGCTTACCTGTTCCTGTCTGGCCTGTTACTCTTCCCTTCTGATACACAGTTGTCATCTGTGGTGTGCCTTCTTTCATGGAGCTGACAAGTTTCTTTTTTGAATCAAGTCTTATTGGTGGATTCCATGTTGGAGCACCTCTTCTGGTAGCTCCTGAAAAAGGATGAATGATGGGTAAATTTCGAGACATTGCCTGAAAATGTTTTTAGTCTACCCTCATTCTTCAGTAATAGTTTGGCTAGATTTGAGATTCTAGGTTAGAAATCATTTCTCCACAGAATTTTGAGAGTGTTACTCCACTGTCTTTTAGCTTCCAGGCTTGCTGTTGAGAAGTTCAAAGCCCTTTAGATTCCTTGTCTGTGTATATGATACATTTTCTCTTTTTAGAAGTTTTGATATTTTCTCCTTGACTGCTGTCTTATGAAATTTTACAATGAACTGCTTTCTTGTACTGGATACTAAATATTAATAGATCTTTACTATCTGAAATCTAAGTGACTTTTAGTTCCAGGGAATTTTCTTTATCTTTCATTATTTCTTTTTCTTTTGTTTTCTTTTATTTGTATGTCAGACCTAGACTGAACACCTAATTTTTCCTTTTCTCTATTTTCTATCTCATTATCTTTTCTGTACCTTCTGGTAGAATTCCTTTACTGATGTTCCAACTCTGAACCTCTAGGGTTTTGTTCTATAATTATATTTTTAATTTTCCAGCATGGTTTTTTTTTGGTAATTTTTCAGTTTTTACAGCACCAGTTATTTCATAGGTACAGTGTTTTCTCTTGTCTTTCTAAGGTTTATCATGATAGAATTTTTTTTATCTGTGTCTGCTTTCTCCAAGTTGTATTTTTTCCTTCATTTTTTTATGTATCTTTCTTGTGAGCATTTTAGGTTGGCTTTTTTTTTTTCTTTTAGCACTTTAAAGTGCTATTCCACTGTGCTCTGGCCCCCATGGTTTCTGATGGAAAGTTCTGCAGTCATTCAAATTGCTGTTCTCCTGTATGTAATTTGTTGATTTATTCTTTCTGCTTTTAAGATTTTTGTTTAATTTTTGGTTTTCAACAGTTTGATTGTGAAAACTGTAATTCATCCTGGTTACTGAGCCTCTTGAATTTATAAATGTCTTTTATCAAATTTGGGAAGCTTTTGGTTATTATTTCTTTTTTCTTTTTGCCCCATTCTCTTGGGTTTTTTTTTGTAAGACTCCATTTACCTGTGTATTTGACCTTTAGATGTTATCCCATAAGTCCATGGGCTCTCTGTTCTTTTTTTGTTTTAATCTTTTTTCTCTCTCTTAGTTTAATTTCTCTGTCTTCAAGTTCACTGACTCTTTTCTCTATTATCTCCATGGTGCTTACTAAGCCCACACAAAGCTTTCTTTTAGAGAGTGTATTTTTTAGTTCTAAGATTTCCATTTGATTCTTTGTTTATTAATGTTTTGTTTCTCTGGTGAGATTGCCTATCTTTTTATACATCACTTACTCCATCGAGCGTAATTATAATAGCTGCTTTAAAGTTCTTGTCTGAATTATAACATCACAGGTTTGATATCTGTTAATTGTCTTTTCCCTTGAGAAGAGGTCACATTTTCTAGTTTCTTCATGTGTCATGTGATTTTGAGTTTTCTCTAGACATTGTGAATATTATGTTGTAGAGATTTAGGATTCTGTAATATTGTTCTGAGATGTTGATGGTTTTTATTTGGAGGCAGTTAACTAGGGTAGACTCAAAGTGCAAACTCTGTCAATGTCTCTGGAAGGTAGCAGCTTTCCTCTCAGTTCAGACAACTTGCAGCCTGCTCCAAGCAAGTGTAAGGCACTTGTCAGCTGGAGACTTTGGTCAGGTTTATACCGAGAGTTTGTGGTTCCCCATCTTTCTACTTCCTGGGGAACATAGTTGCTCCAGGTCCTTCCCTTAATGCCTGTCGGAAAGATAGCAGTTTTTTATCAGCGCTATAGCTGACCTGTACCTCTTACACCGTAATGTGGCCTCCCCTCTGGCCAAAACCACGTTTCGCTTCCTCCTCAACATCTGCCTGCTTTTGTTAACTCTCCAGTGCCCTCAGGTAGGTTTTGCTGCTCAGGTGTTTTGTTTTTTATACTTTGTTCAGACCCTGTGATTGTTATTTGCTGGCACATTGGTATGTTGGGACTGTGCCCCTCTGTTCCAGAAGCAGAGGCTCTGTGTTTCAGACCAGGCAGAGGCTGTCTTCCAGGTCTGTTGGCTAAGCCATCAAATGAGTGGGGAGCACCGTGTGGCTGATTAGAAACTCTGGATTTGTAAGCGAGTCTTGTTGACTGTGGCTTTCACTCTGCACGTGTGAGTACTTTTCGTCCAGCTGTACCGTTTCACTGGGACCCTCCAGTGTCAGTATTTTGGGGTCTTGTTTCTCTTCCTCTCTCCTGCCTAGAGGGTGGAAACTTAACTATACTCAGAGTTGATGGGGGTGGGTGAGAAAGAGTGAGGGGGTCTCAATATCTCTGTTTCTCTTCCCTTTTTTCATTAAGGTCTGTCTGCTTGTAACTGTGGTTAGTATTTCCATGAGTAGAAAGGATCAAGATCCTTTATTCTACCCTCTTCAAGGCCAGGGTGAGTGATTTAGAGGCTAACTGATACTTCAACAAATATTCCAGCAGTTCCCCTGTTTTTAGACTCTACACCCCCACTTTCAGGGATACCTAAGTGTCATCAGTATCTCATCCCTTCGGGTAGTCTCCACTATTAAGTTAGGTTGTGTCTTGCCTGAGATTCTGCTTTCTTCACATCAAATACCACTTGGCCTACTTTCCAGCTTTATTGATTTGGGGAGAGGATTATGTTTTTTTAAAAAAGTCCTTTTACTGTCCCTTTAGTAAAGGTTTAGGAAGAACAAAGAATTAAATGTGCATGTTAATTAATAATCTTTGGCTGGATTTCCTTTTTCATTTCAGTCTTCAGTCCTTCTGTAATTTTGGTAAATAGCATATAATGGAAGTCTGATTTTCTTTTCTTTACAGATATGTCTGATTTTCTAATTTTGTGTTTACCAAAATAGTCCATCTTTTTCCCCATTCATATAAAATACTATTGATGAAATATACTGATATTATACATGCTGGGTATGTGTCTAGCCTTTCTATTCTTTTGATTGGTGCTTTCATTCTTCTGCTCATATATTATTCCAGGTGAACTTCAGAATTATTCTTTAAACCTATCTCTGAGTACTACAGCCCCTCACTCCAGAAAAATGTATGTATATATACATATATACATTTACATATCTATATATACATATATCCATGTGTTGGGATTTTTATTGGCCTTTACAACTTAAGTAGGGTAGGACTGACATCTTTACAAAATTGAGGAACATGCTATTCACTACACTTACTCAAGTCTTTTATGTACACCATTGACTCAATAAATCTATACAGTGTCTACTTTGTGCTAGAACCTCTGAAGGTGTTACAAACATAGTGGTGAACAAAGCATGGCCTCTTGTGTTACTACCAATCCTGCATATTTATTATTGAATTTAATCCTAAATATTTCATGTGTTTGTGGCTGTTGTGAATGGGATTTTTTTAAAACTCTTCATGTGTTCCAGCTGATTATTGCTGGAAGATGAGGCAGTTGTTCATTTCCCTTCAGGCCTTCTAAGGTCAACATTTCTTGTGCCAAAAACGTGTCACTGCTCTTCCCTCTTGGCCAGTCTCACAGAGGCTTTTCCAAAGTGCCACCTGTTTCTTGTTGATATTTGACAGTGACTCAGATTCATAGTTCAATGAGCCACATCAGCTCCCAGGGATCTTGTTCAAAATACAGTTGTCATAGAGGGTTAATTGCTGTGCTGAAATTCAGTGTGGAAAATTTTATTATGTCTGATTTCTTCATTCAGACTTACTAGCCCTCAAGGTTTTCTTTGTTCTTAAGCCTGTTTGCCTCTCCAGCTGTCCATCTGGTTTTGTTCCCGTTTAATTTCATGCCAGACTCTCATCCAGGAATTAGGGCATAGCCAGGGATCTGGTTCAGAAGTGAGGGGGGTGTGGGGGATGATTTAAAAGAGCTCAAAGCATTTGATTTTATTTTAGTTTTTCATTCTTTGAGAGCACTCTCTCAAAACTAAACAAGTGATAGAAATGAGAAAAATTGTTCCAACTATACTGCACAAATTCTAAAAGTTATTACATCATAGTGGGCAAAATACTGTTTCCTAATTCTATGGGAATTTTTTTTCCCCTAAGGTGATGGCCAAGCTATATTATCACTTTTTATTGATTTCTCCTGCCCCTTTAAGGCTATGCTAATTCCCATCCTCACTCTGATCCGTGGGTATCTAGCTCCCTTCTGGTGACTAGGGGTGTCTTGTTGAGGAGCATCGAGCCCTCTGTTCCCACAGCATTCGTCATTCATGTGTGTGGTGGTTGGGTTGGGGTGGCAGCGGCTGTTCTTTAATTGAATCTCAACCCTGTCTCTGACTCCGAACCCTGTGCTGCTTCCCTCGCATTGCATAGGTTGTTAACCTGTGAGTAGCTCGCTTCAGATCCTACTCGGAGCGTCGGTTTATCAAAATCATTTTGATACCCACTTACAGTGTCTGTTTCCACCTTCTGTTGGAGTAAGGAGTTTCCAAAGTTAACAAGTGTTGCGTTTGTATCTTTAATGTCTCTTTAAGTTTTTAGAGATTTCTGCCCTGTGGCATTGAAATGTAGGGTACAAGGTGAAAGCCGTAAGTCAAATGGGTGTGGGTTCAACTCACGCACCAGCTTGGCGACTGAGCGAGATATTTTGCTTGTATCGGTTTCTATGTTTTGTTTTGTTTTGAAGCTTCCTCAAGGGTAAAATGGGGATGATAGTAGGACCTACCTCACAGGATTATTGTGAGGATTAAATGTGATGATGCATATCAAGTGTGTGTACAGTATCCGGCACAGAACTGACACTTAAGAACTTGCTACTAATACTATGGTTATTACAAATAGTGATATCTCTAGAATTTCGGACGTTAACCCTTAGCCTTTATGTTATGACACAAAATCTTTTTGGTTTGTCTTCATGACAGTCTTATCACCACCACCCATTGCATTTGCTACTGCAGTTCCCATACATTATTCTTGGGTGTATTATAGTAAAAAGAAGAAGAACAAACCAAAAAACTACCCCCTTAATTCCAGGTATGGTTGCATTGTTGCTTTGTAAAAGGAAGACAGTATTTCCAGATTTGTTTCTTTGCTGTGTACATGTCGCTTATAAGTCTGAGTTGGTCAGATTTCTTCATGTGTATTTCCTTAGGTGGTTTCTATACGTGACTTTTCTTCAAGGAAGTCAGGATTATATTGCCAAATGTAGTTTTCTAAAGCCATCCCCACAGAGTCATCTACCCCTAGAGTGTCTCTTGTCAGTTATTTATAATTAGTTTTAGAGATCTGATTTCCCAAATCCCGGGCTACTGATAAGATTTTTGCCAGGGTCCACGGTCTCGGCCACTTGTTGGATTTAGGATGACTTTGTCCTTTTCTCACAAAGTTCCTATTACTTTTACTTCACCAGCCAGTTCTTGCTTGTTGGTTAAAATTGGGCCCAGAGTAACATCCCCCTTGTTAATTCATTTGTTGTCAAGGGGTGAAGAAGAAAAGAGTAAGACTCCCAGCAACTGTCCAGATTGCTGCTCTATCTTACTTCTGTGTTAATTACATGATCTCCATCATAAAGGCCCCTTCTGTGCTTTCTCTCTGGGTAGACAGTAGTACTGTGTTCCCACAACAGTTTCATTTCTTACTCTCTTTCCTTTTACCCTTACCTACACCATGCATTCCACCCCTGGTCTTAACTTTCTACACAGGTATATGCCTTCTTAATGATATTCAGCTTTACCTCCTTACTTTATTTTCCCCTAAATATTCATCAGATTCTACCCCCACCCCTACCTCAAAAACCTTAACTGTGACTTATCCCTACTTGCTTGGCAGTATACTGCCCAGGAGACCTTGGTTTCAGCTATAAACTTGGAGGTTTTGCTGTGTACCTCTAAAGTTTTGAGGAGCTTGTTGGGCTAGAAATGACCTGCCTAGGCATAAAAGGACAGCCTCACAATATAGTCTTCTACCATTTCCAGTTTACCCCAAAGCAGCTGGAGACAGGTGTTAACTCTGAATTCTTGTAATGAGCACTGCTCAAAGTAGATGTTTATGGCTTTTATTTGTTTTTCCTGGTCTTATGATTAGATTTAGTACAAGTATAAACTGGGAATTACTTGAGAATAAGTAGCTTGGGCAGTGGGGATCAATATTTTATGTTTGTAATTCTTCTAGTCCTTCTTAGTTTGCAGCTGGTTTTTTTGTTTTGTTTTGTTTTTTGTTTTGAGATGGGAGACATGTTGCAGTGCAGTTTTAAGTGTCTACCCTGCTACATATGTAGGGGGCGGGATTCCTTCTAGATTGTCATTTGGTCCAAATTTAGAAGTGAGGGGTGTAAGGCTGTCGGTCAACAGCTTCCTGCATTGTTTGCTGTTCTCCATTGAAGTCATGATTAACGCCTGGGCTTTCGTTCATTTGGGTCCCCTCAGATACACCTATGAGCGAATTGATGGGCGAGTACGGGGAAACCTGCGCCAGGCAGCCATCGACCGGTTCTGTAAGCCAGACTCAGACCGCTTTGTCTTTCTTCTGTGCACCAGAGCGGGAGGCCTGGGGATCAATCTCACAGCTGCTGATACCTGCATCATATTTGATTCTGACTGGAACCCACAAAATGACTTGCAGGTAACCATTAGGATGATTGCTCTTTACCTTAGCTTCCCCTGCATCCCGGAACATCACGACAGGGCCTGGCATGGCTGTAGAGCGTCTGCCATGCTCCATGCTATGGTGTCAGCTGGATGACAGGCTTAGGGCTTTGGTCAGGGGGGTGAAACCAAATGAAAAGTAAATGTCGACCCTTCCCACCAATCAGAGAGTGGTTCTTTCCTTTTGCTTTAAATCAAATGATGTTTCACAGTGGTAGCCTCCAAGTATAGAATAGAACTATTTACTATCAGATATAAAGAAAGATACTAAGCTTGACTAATTCTCTAATTCTTGATACATAGATTGATTCTGGCATTTTCACTCGGTTTTCGTGTTAGATGGTCCTATGTCATATATGTCATATGTACAGTAAATGAGTTAACCCAAAGGAGTAGGAAAGTTCCATGGCATGGCAAGGGGTGATGGGCACCCTCACTAGTTCATATGCTTGCCATATAATGCAGAATGTTAGAGTTTATATGTGTGCAGTTAAGTGGCTTTGTGGAATCTGTTTTCTAGTTTTAACCAAACAAAATAACCGGTGGCGTTAAAAGATTACTGCAAAGACTGGAGTTAATACATTTTTTAAAAGCAAGTATAAACAAACAACAAGAAAATGGCAGAGTCTGGTTTAGAGTTCTTCATCAACCCTGTTTCAATGTAAAAACAATGGCATTCTAACCAGATTGGACAGTAAGTCAGCCAAAAAGATTCTAACTTGTCTAGGAGACTATATATAATAGAATATAGATTTATATCCATTATCATTAATGATGAACTTCATCCTAAGTGTATATTGTATATATCTTGGGATATTTACTAACACTAGAATTGTGAGTATGTTGTGGGAAGGATAGGTGGGTGGCTCAAAACCTTTTTCATAATACTGGTGGTTGATCAAAAGAAGTTTAGAGGCCAGTGTTTTGCAAGATTTAAGAGGTACTCTAGAGGCGTGGTCCCCAACCTCTGGGCTGCAGACCGGTGCTGGACCGTGGCCTGTTAGGAACCAGGCCACACAGCAGGAGGTGAGCAGTGGGCGAGCAAGCAAAGCTTCATCTGTATTTACAGCCGCTCCCCATCGCTCACATCAGTGCATAGGCTCCGCCTCCTGTCAGATCAGCGGCAGCATTAGATTCTCATAGAAGTGGGAACCCTACTGAAAACTGCACATGCAACGGATCTAGGTTGTGTGCTCCTTATGAGAATCTGATGCCTGATGATCTGAGGTGGAGCTGAGGTGGTGATGCTACTGCTGGGGAGCAGCTGCAAATACAGATTATCATTAGCAGAGAGGTTTGACTGCACAATAAATGCAATCATCCCAAAACCAGCCCCTCCACCCTTGTCTGTGGAAAAATTATCTTCCATGAAACCAGTCCCTGGTGCCAAAAAGGTTGGGGAGGAGGCTGCTCTAGAGGATACTGCAAGGGAAGGTCTGCAGGGCAGAGGGAGCTAAGCTGATGTTATCTGGGCTTCTTCCCTAAGCACCCACTGCCGTAGAGTCATTCTATTTGTCTTTTTCACTTAATGAGTTTCCAAACAAACTTTTGTTTGAATAAAGCAGTCTAAGAGTTGAAAACCAGTGCTTTAAATTATTAAATTGGTGACAGTTGGGTAAAACTCAGGAAAAACATCATGGTAAATCATTATAAAGCAAACTATGTTCAACATCTACCTTCAAAGAAAACCAGTGCTAATAAATAGCTCACCATCAGTTCTTTCTACTGGTGAAGAGATGTTTGGATCAAAAGAGAGTTGCTAGATATAATGAATAACCAAGTGTTAAAGGAATAACATATACTCAACACTAAAATAATAATAAGCAAAAACTAATATTTGATCAGCTCAATATCAAGAACCTAATTAGGGTAATGATACAGGTTAGAGGGTGGAAAACTTGTCTTTTCAGCTGCTGCCTGATTTTTAAAACAGTTTTACTGGAATGCAGCTATACCCATTTGTATATGTTATCTGTGGTTGCTTTCATGTTACAATGGCAGACTTGAATAGTTGCAACAGAGATCTCAAAGCCAACAAAACCTAAAACATTTATTATCAGGCCCTTTACAGATGTTTGCCAATCCCAAAACAGATGATTTCTTAAGTCTTTAACAGCTGTAAAATTCTCTGCTTCTTTGTGGTGCTCACCTGACTATGAAGCATGGTACCTGGGAGAGTGATGGCACAGAAGCCCAAAGTTGAGTGGCCAGTTTGAGGCCTTGTTAGCTGGAGGGACATCCAGGAGGGAAATCGGAAGCATGTGGCTGGTGTTTGGAGGCAGGTCACGGCCAGAAGTAGAGATTTTGGAATCACCATACTTCACCTGGGTGAAGTCTAAACGTTACCAGTTTAATAATAGGTGCAATACCAAGAAATGGAAAAAGCAAGAGGATGTTCAAACCTAATGGAGAAGGGAGAGTCATCTGAGGTGACTGATTTGTATGTGTAGCAACCAGAGAAGGTGGGTGGAGCTGTCCAGAATTAGGGTCTGGGAGAAGGGAGAGGCTTTGGAATAGCTGTTTTTATTGTCCACTGCTGGGGAACTGGTAAAAGGTGAATTAAGAAATAACAGTGAAGTCCAAATAGAAATT
Source organism: Varecia variegata (assembly GCA_028533085.1). Classification (NCBI taxonomy): domain Eukaryota; kingdom Metazoa; phylum Chordata; class Mammalia; order Primates; family Lemuridae; genus Varecia; species Varecia variegata. The sequence continues at coordinate 178,111,073 of CM052436.1, forward strand.
GGATAGTGCGGATTTTTTTGGTGTGCTGAGTCAGTTTCTGAACTTCCTCTAATGCTCAGCCTGAATGAAGAAACAAAGAGCAACACTATAGATGATCCAAGGTGGGAGCTCATACAGAGAATGTAGCAAAAACTTACTGAATTAGGGAGTTAACATAAGTCAAAGGGAATTATCCTTCATTTTTAAAAATGTCTAACCAAACTGGGTAGAAATGAAATAATTGGGACATACGGAGTAATATTAGGACAGGTTATTGAAGAGTGGGATTGGTGGTAAAGAAGATATGATAGAGGAAGGTCCAAGTTCCGAGTTTCCTGCAGAGATGGAGCAAGGTTCTTGCTTGCTTGGCATGATGGGGAAGAGAGCAAGAGGGTGGGGGACTGCACACTTACTAGGTGCACACACACACTCCCACTCCCCTTGGTGTTTGCCCTTGCACCCAAGGGCTTTAAATATAAAACATTTATTCCAGAGAGAGTCTGGAGACTGGGACCGTGAGACCATCACTTTTTCCTTCCAATATCCTCCTCCTCCTCCTCCTTTCCAGAAAAGTGAAGGCACAAATTTATTAGGATCCAGGATAGGAACTGAGTACTTCTTAGGAATAAGGATCTCAACAACACTATCACTTTATCTGGACTATCAAACAGAAACCAATTTTTAGGTCCCTCTAATGGGGAGATCTTATCTAGAAATGGCAGGTGAATGCCCCATCCTCTCTCAAACCTTGAATGTGTTTGTATTAGCATCCACATCTGTAAAAAATTCAAGGGTATCATTTCTCACCTTTTCTCGCCTTCATTTAGAAGATACAAACTGTGATTCAGTCCTGAATCACTTCAGCAGCAGCAGGTGTTATCTGGGTTTCCTGTAATATCTGAGGTTAAAAAAAATGGCAAAGGGTGGTGACAATAGCCTGAGAAGGAAAAAGAGTAATGAAAAACTGGCTTCACTTCTTTCTTCTTATTAGGAGGAAGCCAATATTGCTGCTAGCCCTGAGGGCAGAGGCAGGCCTCTTGGGAATAGCATGGTATCATGCCCCGTCAGAGACCACAAGCACCTTCCTCTTCCATTGCTTCATGATATCTCTGCTTCCTGTTCTCGGAGCTTTTTGCGCCTGGAGTCAAGAGTTCCTTAGGGTTGAGCAGAGTTCAAGGTAACAGTGGTAGGGCAGCACAGTTCCAGGTCCTTCCTGTTGCTAAGGTCCCTGAAGGCAGAACGTAGGAAGCATGGGAGCAGGTGTCCAGTCTAGCCTGAGGAGTCAGAGCCCCTTTCATAGTCACCGGAAGCAGACTCCAAAAGGCCACCATGCTGCTCCAGGAAGGAGAGGTGCTGGAACACATACCACTTTCTCTACTGCCACCGTATTGCTAGCACCCCCTATTTCTCGACAGTATATATGCCTGGAGCTTGGAGGATTACATCTGTTGAGTTTGCTTTTCTTTGCTATAAGAAAATAACAATTTGTAATTTTATGCACAAGTGCTCTGTTGTGTAGTCCATCCATTTAATTAATATTTATTAAACACTAGGATATGACAGGCATTTTTTAAAGTACTGGAGACCTACCAGTGAGCTAGACCAACAGTTTCTGCTCTCATGGAGCTTTCATTTTAGTGGAGTTGGCAGACAATAAATGAAGAAAATTAAGTAAGATAATTAGCAATACTTACTATAAAGAAAATAAAATAGAATAAGGAGATAAGAATGCTGGGAGTTGGGTGCCCTGGTTTAGGTAGAGTGGTATGGGAAGGCTTCTTTAAGATGACTTTTGAGCCAAAATGATGAAGAATATCTTAAATTATGAGATAAGAAGGAAGAATGTTCCAGACAGAACGAAGAGTATGACCATGGAGAGTGGGAACTGAGCATAGGTGACACATCTGAAGTGCAGGATGGGACAGGTACTTACTTATTTTATAGCACCAGTCCCAAATAGAGTACTTTTGAGTACTTACCTGCCTCTCATTTCAGTGTCCTCTCTTTTCAGCTCCCTTCTTTCTGCTGCCCCAAAGCACCCCTTTCCCATGCTATGAATTCATCTCTCCTTCCCGTTCTCAGCGAGCTCTTGACTGATTTATCTGAGCCCTAGACACCGTGCTAGGCACTGGATAACAAAAGGACTCCACACTTTGGTTTGGCCTGATAAACGGAATCACACAATAGAAGCAGAGTGCAATGGGAAGATGTGTGTGCTACTTCCCAAAGATGTTTCCTTTTTAAGAAGGGGTGATACTTTACCCCAAGGTATAAATCTGGAGCTGAAAATTACTGATTGAACCATAGGCCTACAAGAAGATTAGTGAAGAAGGGCAGTTTGCTAGTGCTCCCTGGTTCATACTGCATAGACAGCCCTGGTTCCTCTTCATGGTAGGCAGCCTGCAGATGCAGACTTTGAGCATGCTAGGAGATATGTAAAATCCCTGGGCTTGAAAAAGTACTTGTGTGTAGAAAATACTAAAAGAAGTTGAGTTTGGGTGAGACTGTAGATTTTTCTTTAACTTCTCTTATTATTCAGATTTTCATTAAAGAACAAGTAATTTAAAATGTTAAAGAAAATATACTTTTTAAATATAATAGAGCTAATGATTTGGAAAAGTATTATAGGGGTCAAAAGAGGAAGCAACCTTGTGTTTGGGTTTTTGTACCACCCATTTAATTTTTTTTTTTTTTTTTTTTTTTTTGAGACAGAGTCTCGCTCTTTTTGCCCTGGCTAGAGTGCCGTGGCGTCAGCCTAGCTCACAGCAACCTCAAACTCCTGGGCTCAAGCGATCCTCCTGCCTCAGCCTTCCAAGTAGCTGGGACTACAGGCTTGCGCCACCATGCCCGGCTAATTTTTTATATATATATACATATATATATATTTTTAGCTGTCCAAATCATTTCTTTCTATTTTTAGTAGAGATGGGGTCTCGCTCTTGCTCAGGCTGGTCTCGAACTCCTGACCTCGAGCGATCCTCCCGCCTCGGCCTCCCAAAGTGCTAGGATTACAGGCGTGAGCCACCACGCCCGGCCGCACCCATTTAATTTTTATGTGACTATAAAGATGTGTAGTATAAGATTTTGCCAAGTTCTGGACTTAGGACTAACAATAGTATATTGAAGGCCAGAATGAGTTTGAAGTCTGTCACTCGGCAACTAAGCCATGCTGCCTTTCTTGCCATTGCAGGTACACTGGGATCCATACCTGTTTTTTGAGGTATTTTTTTTTTTTTCTGTTTTCTTTTTTTTTTTTTTTTTGGTCTAAACAGCATTACTTGTTTCTCTTTAGCCTTTGTTCACCTCAAATGTATTAAAAAGTAAAGAACAATCTATGAGCCTACAAATCATGCAGGAGAGCATTAGGGCTCTATAGCTTTTCTGGGGGTTGTAGCGCCACTGCCCAATTGTGTTTTACTCCAGAGGTTTCCACATATACCTTTGCTGATGCACCTCCTTTGGACTTCATCTCAGTTCCTGTGCTAGTTCTGAATGTTTCTTTCTCTACCTCATTTTTTTTTTTTTGGTAGTTCTATTAGGAAAATAAGGAATAGTTTGAGATTTGACCGTAAAATCACGAGGCTCTTAATGTGACAAGACTTACCCTGCTGTTCAGGTAAGTCATCTTGGGAGAGAACATGTTTATCCTGGTGTAATTTAGCAGCTTGTGGCCCTGCTCTCCCAAATAGGGAATTGTTTGTCTCAGTTAACAAGAAGTCCAGAGGTAGGAAGTCCAAGACTAGTGTGGTAGCTTCGTAGTATCATCAGAGTCCGTGTTCCTTTCTGTCTTTTCTGCTCTACCGTCTGCAATGTGTGTGGTTTCCATCCTCTTGGTTTCACCCCAGGCAGGAAAACTAAGGAAGGCAGACATGTTGCTTTTTACAGGAAAGCAGAACTTTGGCAGTTATCCCCAGTAGATGATGCTACACCTTGTTGTTCAGGACTGTTAGCTCGCCTTCCCTGGGAGGCTAGAAGCAGTTGCAGGTACACGTTACTGCCCTGTACAAGAGCCAGGGTTCTTTCTGGTAATAGGCAAGAAAGGGGGAAGTGGGTGCCATGAAGGCGGTTAGTGGTATCTGCAGCACTCCTCCA
>CM052436.1:178115643-178135648 GCA_028533085.1 Varecia variegata
TTTTATGTCATTATAAAAATTAATTTTATAAACTTTTAAAAAATTGTAAAAATCACAGAGTTCCAATGTACCCTTCACCCAACTGTTCTTAATGTTAACATCTTATGTAACCGTAGTATAATTATCGAAACCAGGAAATTAACATTGATACGATATTCTTAACTAATCTACAGAACTTATTCATATGCTTTCAGTTTCCTACAAATATTCTTTTTCTGATCCTGGATCCAATCCAGGATCTCACATTCTATTTAGAAGTCATGATTCCTTAGTCTCCTCTGATCTGTGACAGCTCCTTCATCTTTCCTTATCTTTCATGGTCTTGACACTTTTGAAGGGTACTAATCAGCTGTTTTGTAGAATGACCCTCAATTTGTGTTTGCCTGATGTGTTCTTATGATTAGATTTGAGGTTATGCATTTTGAGCAAGAATATCATAGTGATATTATATCCTCAGTGTGTTTTATCAGGGGGTACATTATGTTAATATGTCTTATTACTTGTGATGTAACCTTGATCACTTGGTTAAGGAGCTGTCTGTCAGGTTTCTCTACTGTAAGATAACTATTTTTACCTCTAAAAATTGTTAAGTATCTTGTGAGTAGATATTTTGAGACTTTATAAATATCCTATTTCTCATCATACTTTTGCCCATTAATTTTAATATGCATCAATGGTTCTTGTTTTCAAAAATTGTTACCATGGTGTTTACCTAATGGTAACTTGGTATTTGCATCATTCCTTCTACATTTATTAATAGGAATTCTACTACAAAGAAGAGTTGTCCTTTCTCTCCCATTTATTTATTTATATCAGTGTGGACTTGTAGATATTTATTTTATTTTATAATCCATTACTTTCATTATTTGTTTTTAAGTTGTTCAGATTTGACCATTGGTAGCGTCTTTAAGTTGCCTTCTGTGTCCTTTTGACATGCTCCCATCATTTCTTGAGCACTTCCTTACTTTCTGGCACCACAAGATGTTCAAGTCCATGTTGCATTTTTCCTGCCACAGCCTTAGAATTGACCATTTCTCCAACGATTCCTGGTTCCTTTTATTTGAGAATGACATTTGGAAACCAAGGTCTGGCTACTAGGTATGCCCACTGCTACTGGAGAGTTATTGCTTCTAGACCCTCTGTGCAGATGGAACTAGGAAATATATGTATGCATACTAACACAAGCATTCATACTGCACATCTGTATTTATTCTGTGTATATTCATCCATAGTGAGATTTCTGATTATAGCCGAACACCACAGGGTTCAGTATAGCCTTCTCTTCCTCATTTGTAACTTCTTTCTTGGCAGGGTGAAGCCTGGATTTCATTATCATAACACAGTATGTTTACTCATTTATTCGATCTTAGTATACACATCAAGTAGTTTCAGAATTGCAAACCCATATTTTGTGAAAAATAAATTTACCAGAGTATAATACTACTCTATACTGGGTTTTTTGGTCTTTAGTATTACAATATGTAGTCAAAATACCCTTTTCCAAAGTTACTTAGTTTAGTTATTTTCTTCCCCATTTCCTTCAGTGTGGTTAAATTAATGGAAAGAAAAGCCAATCCCTAAAATTCTCTAAAGCAAAATGAAACAATTGAATCTAGCTATGTACCAAGTGAACAGGCGTAACTCCTCCTCAGAGAGGAATTATCTTAAGGGTCTATACTTGATATTTTTATACATTTTCATTTTGATATAATTTCATTTTGCAACTCCAATTTACCCTTTATCCAAATTCACTGTTCACGTTTTGCCAGTTCACTTTATCATTTTTGACCTCTCTTACTCTCTCTGTTGTCTCTCTGAGTACACAGACACACACACATCATTTTTTGCCTGAACCATTTCAGAGTAAGTTGCAGGCACTGCCATACCTTTATCCTCTAAATACTTGTTCATATGTATTTCCTAAGTGCAAGGACCTTGTCTTGTATAACCACAGTTCATTTCTCAGAGTCAGGAAATAAGAATACTGTTCTGTAATCCACAGTCCATATTTAAGTTTTATCATTTCTTTCAACATCTTTTATCACTATCATTTCCCTAGTCAGGATCACCTGTTACCTTTAGTTGTCATGTCTCTTTAGTCTCCTTTAATCTGGATCACTTCCTCAGTGTTTCTTTTTCTTTCATGATCTTTAAGTTTTTGAAGAGTACTGACTAGTTGTTTTAGAGATTGTCTCAGTTTGGGTTTGTCTGTATTTCCTCAGGATTGGATTCAAGTTGAGTACTACCACAGAATTGATACATCCTTTTCAATATATCACATCAGGAATAACACAGTATCCATTTGTCCAATGATGGTGACTTTGATCACTTAGTTAGGTGGTGTCTATCAGATTTCTCCCCTGCAGAGTTGCTATTTTTCCCTTTGAAATTAATAAGTAATTTTGGAGCGATTTATTGAGACTATACATGTTCCTCATCAAAGTTTTACCCACTTGTTTTAGCTCCCATTGATTATTTTTACCTGAATCAGTCAGCACTATGATGGTTACAACGTGGTGATTTTATAGCTCTGTCACTACTCATTTGCTAGTTAGCATTCTACTATAAGGAAGAGTTTTCCCTTTTTCCCCCATTTATTTATTTATGTCACTATGGACTCTTGGGTTATTTTTTTATTCAGTGGGCTATAATCAGTTACTATATTTTGATGTTCATGTAATCTTAGACTTAGCCAATGGCAGTCTCTTCAAGCTTCAAGCGTTATTCTGATATCTCTCCGTCATTGTTTGAATACTTTCTTACATCTGGCACAGTAATATGTTTCAGGCTCATCCTGTACTTTCTCTACCCCAGCCGTACTTACAATCAGCCATTCCTCTAACATGCTTTGGTTCTCTCTTATAGAGAATGGTATCTAGAAGGTCTGGGAGTTAGGTGTATTCATTGCTCCTGGGATAACATTGCTTTGAGGCCCTCTCACATACGCAGAGAATATAAACATGCATATGTGTATACCATATGCATTCATTTGTGTATGTGTATATGCCCTTATCTATCTTTATATCTGTGTCTATACCTGACCACGAGTTAATACTGATACTTCCAATCCATTCTGATGCCACAGAGTTAATTCTAGTTTTCCTTTTATTTCTGTATTAATAACCTCCTTCTCCAACAGTGAAAGCCCTTACTCCCATAATTCCCAGTATATTTTACTCATTTGCTCAATCCTAGATTACCCAGACAGTCGTTTCAGGATTGCAACCCTGCCACTGCAGAAAAGAAACCTACTTCAAGTGTGTATTGCTAACCCTGCCACTGCAGAAAAGAAACCTACTTTCAAGTGTGTATTTAAAATATATACTTAGTAGGATATAACCCTAAGTGGTGGGGGAAATACAAAAATCTAACATTGTTTTTAGTAATTATGTTTAGGTTAAATTGTAATGTTGGTTTTTTGTTTGTTTGTTTGTAGGTTTTTTTGAGAATGTTATGAGATAAATCAAATGAGTAATGATATTGGTGTGGTTGAGAATTGAATTTTTCAACATGGTTGAAAAGAAATACAGATGTGAGATTGATCAAGTTAAAATCCCACAGTCATAATTTAAACTAAAAATATCAGTATCACCTCATGATGTATTTTGTCTTATATGTGCACATGATTGCATACACTGCACACACACACTCTCCTATGTTTGCCCACTGAATGGCCTGGAAACCGTGACCAGCCTAGTAGCAATGAGCACCCCTAGAGCATCGAGATTGTTGTCTCTAACTACCATTTCCTTACTCCTGCCTGTGGCTAGACTGTTTCTTAGCTACTTACTCTGTAGCTCGGTCAGAGTGAGGAAGAATAAGCTGTTCCTACACTGTGAAGACCTTTGCTCTGGTTCTGCTTGTGGGCCTGCTGTGCACAGAAAGCTCAGGTCTGTGCTGCTGCCAGTGCTTGGTGGTCTTGCACATAGCTCCTGCCAACCAGCTACATGCTCCTTCTTCAGTGGGGTCTGGGTCTCCCGGGAAGTAACTGCCATTGTTATTGAGTCTGCGAAAGTGAGAGTGGAGAAGAAGTTCTGCCTTCCCTCCTGCACCAAGAACAACTTGGTAAATCAGGATATGCGAATTTTGGGCACCAAGATGAACTCAAAGCTTAATGCAAGGAGAAACCTCTGTAACATAGGGGGCCAGGTAGCAGGCAGTATCTGGGCCCAGGCCAGGGAACTCCTGCACAGCCTGGGGTCTTCCCTCCTCTGGGCCCTGCTATGTTGGCCCCTTCCTGTTCCCTTCCCTCGTGTTCTCTCTTCTGTCCCAGCACTTACTGGGCTTCTCAGTCTTTGGGCTACCGTAGCAGTGAGTTACAGGAATTCTGGTGAGGTTTTTAGCCATGAGGTTAGGCAGAGGATGTAGGCAGGGCAGGGGTAGGGGCTTCCATGTCCTTGGACTCTGGCACCAGATGAGTGTATGGTGGGTAGACTTAGCATCCCTGCTTAGATTCACCCCCTTTTCTCTGGGCCTAGTGCCTTCACACCCCCACTGACTGGGCTACCAGCTACCTTTAAATAGCCTGGCCGTAGAGCCAGTGGTCCCATCACTTGCTTGAACTCTGGGCAAGAGCAGGAGTCCAAGGCTACAGTCCTGCTCTGCCATTAACTCACCAAGGAGCAAGGGCCACATCCCTCACTGCTCTGGGCCACCTGTGTCCAAAACAAGGAAGAACCCTGGGTGTCCAGAGGTACCTGCAGGACTCGCACACATGATATGACCACCCCTCTCTCCCAATGTCAATAATCACCCCTCTGCTTGCTTAGTTGGAGGGAATAAAAACTATTTTCCACTAAAACAAACTAGGACTCTTTGAAAAAAATGGCTGAATACAGGACTGGGCACGAAATATACCAGAGGAGTGTGGAATATATTGAAAGCAAGGGAACATTCAAAAGACTGCTGGTCTTTGATACAACATACAGACCTAAATACACATATATCCATACTATTTCTATATCTGTATGTACATGTAAGTGTGTATGCACATACACATACCTAACCATGAGTTCATACTCCAAATCCATTCTAACACCACAGAATTTATTCTAGTCTTCTTCCTTTCCATATTTGACCAGGTCATGTTGAAAGAACTCAGGAGCCAACTTGAAGAGGCTTCCACAAGCCAAATCTGAACAGCAATAAGAATAATAACTGCAGTGCAGAAAAACATAGCAAATATATTTTAATGCATGACTTCATTGTGTTCCTTAAAAAACTAACAGTAATAAAAATCTTCACTGGCCACTTTTGGAAGATGTTATTTTAGACACTGATTAAAGAGATAGAATCAAACATATAGTTTGTCTCTTCTATGTGAACTGTATACCAGGGTAGCCAAAAAATTGAGGGAGGGGAATGGTATAACCCCTAATGAAGTAATGGATCTAGGCAATAATCATCAACTCATAAGAGAGACAACCAGATACCATGAACCTCTTGAAAATTGAAACTACCTATTAAATAATAGTGTTTCCAAAAACCAAATCTTAGCCTGATCATGTCTCACAACTCCTAGTTTAAAGGAAATGCAGGGGATAGAGGTAGCTGTTCAGTGACGTAGCAGAAATGCAGTCAGCAAAATATAGACTGTTGGGAACTATAGGACAGATACCTGGTTTCTTCAGCAAATTGCTTTTGAAAAAAGAGATTGAAGGCTGGGAGTATCTATAGATTAAAAGAGACTTGAAGCATATCAACTGACTGTGATATGCGGACCTTATTTGGCTCCTCATCCAAACAAGCACACTTAAAAAGTGAGATAAGCAGGGAAATTAGAATACTAACTAGATAGTTGGTACTAAGAATTAATTTTTTAAGTGTGGCAATGGTTATATGATATGTTTTACAAGAGTCCTTATCTTTAGAAATACGTGCTGAAATATGTAAGGAGAAAATGGCATGATGCCTGGGATTTATTTCCTAACAATCTTGTAGGGTAGGGGTGTGGTAGAAATAAATGAGATTGTCCGTAAGAGGTCATTACACTTTTCTCTATTTTTATCTGTGTTTGAAATTTTCTATAGTAAAAGTAAAAAAGTGGTGCTGCCGGCTCTGAGGCATTTCCCAAGAGAGCAGGCCAGGGTCCTGGCAGTGAGTTCCACCTTACTAGGTGCCTGCGTGCAGACCACAGCTGGGGAGGGCAGGACACCGTGTTCTTCTCCTTGCCTTATCCCTGACACACAATAGTCAGTAAACAATAGGAGAAGAAATGAGGGAATCCCAAAGGTGACAGCTGACATTTGGGGTGAATTCTATTCTGAAATCAGTTCCATGACTCATAACTGAGTCACTCACACCACATGGTATTTAAGCACTTCCCTATTCCCAGGGCTGCTGCTCTGCTTGGTGACATGATGTATGTGACCTTCCTCTTCCCAGGCTCAGGCCCGATGTCACCGCATAGGCCAGAGCAAAGCCGTGAAGGTGTATCGCCTCATCACTCGGAATTCCTATGAGCGGGAGATGTTTGACAAGGCCAGCCTAAAGCTGGGGCTGGACAAGGCTGTTCTCCAGGACATCAACCGAAAGGGCAGCACCAATGGGGTGAGTTAGATGGTCCTGCTCTGGAGCCTTAAGAAGCATTTGTCACAGTTCTGCCTCTCCTACAGCTGGTTCAGGGTTCATTTTTACTATATTGAGTCAGCCCACACATAGTTGTTGGATAATTCCATATAGTAGGGGATGATTCAGGGTCAGGTCTCGGCATTTTCTAGATGGATAAAGAAAATATGTAGGAGCAGTTATGTGGTAGAATTGCCCAGCATGGTATAACATTTCAGTAAACAGGGTTTTCAACTGGGCCCATTGGAAGCCAGTGTATCTTAACACTCTTAACTGTGTAAATATATATTTGTTACTATGCCTTATCTCATACTCCAGACTTCTAGCTTTGAGGGTATAATGGGACCAATGTTATCTGTGTCCCTTCCGGCCCCTAACAGTGCTCAGCATGTTAAAGATGTTCAGTGCATAATGATCGGTGAATAAATGAATGAATAAATTAGCAGCTTGAAATATGACAGTTAAAATCTTTTTCTCCCTAGGGGGGGCATAAAAATTGCAGCTAAGATTCCTAAATTTTCTCAAAGTTAGGCAAACAAAGTAGAATCCTTAATGTCTGGGCTCAGGGCATCAGTGATTGGGAATTAAAACCTTCTAAATGAGTCATCTTTAGTCCAGATGTTCTGTATCCTCTTAGCTATGTATATGTTGCTAAGTATAAAACTTCAAGTTACCCATGCTAGGAGTCATGGAATTCCCTCTTCTGATTGATATAAAGAGAACCAGATTCTTAATTACAACCAGGAAAAGGGTATTTTGAACCCCATTTCCTGTTTTCATCAAGACTTGAGAAGATCACACTTGGCACAGGATCCTTTTTTGTTTTTTTTAAGTTAAGAAATGACAAAACTTCCAATACTAATGTATGTATTTATTTAATAATGAATAAATCATTATTCTTCAGCTCATTTGGTACATCTGGAGGTTTTTAAAGATACAGGCTCAAACTAAAATATTAAAAAAGATGTCAGAAATATCCTCTTCAATGGTGCATGGTTTTAATGGTGTATGACATTTGATAATAACTAACATCCTGCAGAATGGCTAGGGCCCTTGGATCATGTGCCGGCCTTTATTCCAGAGCTCCCTATAGAGGATTATCTGCCTGCCTGCCCACCCCCAGAGTACGTTTGTCTGGGTTTTCATTTTCTGAAGTTTGTGCCCATGTTCTTTGTTCTTCTAACATGTTCAGTTAGTGGAAGAATTTTATACTGAATTAAAAAGGCCAGATTTGAGGCTATTTTTCTCCTGTACATTTTCCACTTTGTGAGTAGCCTTTGGTGACCTATCCAGGTACAGCAGCTCTCAAAAATGGAGGTGGAGGACTTGCTTCGGAAAGGTGCTTATGGAGCCTTAATGGATGAAGAAGATGAAGGCTCCAAATTCTGTGAAGAAGATATAGACCAGATTCTGCAGAGGAGAACCCACACCATCACCATCCAGTCCGAGGGGAAAGGGTCCACTTTTGCTAAGGTTCGGGACCTTCTCTCCAGAGTCATTGAGGGTGGGAGGGAAAGGAAAATTGTTTATTCTCTGACCGTCATTAGCAGACTTCTGTTTCTCTGAATGCAAACCCTTGAAAAATGGTCTGGGTGCTCATCTAGTCTATGTGACCATCTGAAGATGCAGGTCCTTAGAGGAAGTCTGAATAGTGAGGGGCTATAGGAAGAAAACACCACTCTTAAACATTGAGAGCTGATCTTTAGCAGGTAGGATAGACAATTTTGTTTGTAGTTTGTTTGCTTTGAAACCTTTGAATGATCATCTTGACTCCCTTTTAGAGCACTCCTTGATCACTGTCAGAGGAGAACCTCCAGTGAACACTACATTCCCCACACTTAAGCTTTAAGTATTTTGTTCATTTCATACTAAAGAGATTTTCCATAAGATTCCCAGCTTCTAGTTTAGTTGTCTGTTTCCTCTGCTGTTCAGGTCACTGGATTTAGAACTTACAGATCACTCTCAGGTTTCTCTGGCCACAAGCTTTGCCGATTCCTGTGTGAGGTTTGTGACCTGTTTGATTAAATCTCTTGTTTGGTGACTACTATCGGACTTTCAGTACGACAGTCTGTGTCCTACTGAAAGAGTAGAATGTATGGTTGATCCATCACTTGACTTGTCTTTACACCTCATATTGCCCAGCCAGGTACCTTTTATATAGCAGACATTTGGTAACTGTTGAACTGAAAGAAAAATGGAGTTTTTTGTTTGGGAGATGGGGTCTCTCTCTCTCTGTTGCCTGGGCTAAAGTGCAGTGGCGTCATCATAGCTCACTGCAGTCTCAAACTTCTGGGCTCAAGTGATTGGCTTCCCAAAGTGCTAGGATTACAGGTGTGAGCCACTGTGCCAGGCTTAGAAAAGTTAGAAGAATTAACCCTTTCATAGACACCAAGTAGCACATTGCCATTGTCTTCCAGGATTTGCCTTCCTACTTCCAAGTTTAAGTTCCAAAAAATGATCCCACAGGTTGAAATTGTAATCTTCTCACCCTATCTTTAAAAGAAAAAAAGAACAGCTTTGAGATTTTCATATTCATTGTAGAAGCTCTGTTGGGGGTTTGGTTTTAAGTGCAGATAGATAATATACTTAAGTTTCTGGTGCATCTGAAATAACACAAGTGGTTTATTAGTTTGTACTGTGTTCAAGTGCATTTTATTGACTCTTGTTTTCTTCACAGGCTAGCTTTGTGGCTTCAGGAAACAGAACAGATATTTCCTTAGACGATCCTAACTTTTGGCAGAAATGGGCTAAAATAGCTGAACTAGACACTGAAGCAAAGAACGAAAAGGTACAGCTTAAGAACGTGTTATTCCAGTGAACATTTCACTGGTGTCTTATACGACCATAAATTCCGACACAGCTCAAGTCATGATTTACTCCTGAGTCACGGTTCTTAGAAGACATGATATTTGTAATGTACTTACAGCATGGCTGGCACATAGACAACACTTGATAAATGTTAACTTTTATAATTTTAAAATGATCTAATGGGACATTCAGTCTGTTGGGCACTCAGGAAACCAGATGAAGGCAATGAGAACTGGAACTGGCCAAACAAGTCAAGTTCAGCCCATATTACATCCCTGACATGTGACTGTTTTACCACTATTTCAACACTTGCTATGAAAGAAACTTCACCTATGATAAATAATAGAAAGAGGGGGAAAAAGCATGCAAAAAAAAGTTTGTTAGCTTTACCTCCATTCTTTCAGTGTCTCGAGTTTTCCTGTTTTTGTACGTGAGAAAAAGAATCAGCTTTAGGATGAAACCAAAGTATGCCTTTGAGCAAGGTACTTGACCTCACTGAGACAAGTAATAAAAGGAGGTGGTGAAGCACACACCACAGGGTCATGAGGTAACATTTGTGAATATAACTGGCACCAGTGCCTCGCTCACTGTGAGGCACCCCTTAAGTGTTAATTTCCCTTCCTCCATCTCTAACCCATCAACTAACTTCAGGATGAGTACACATCCCTTTCTACCTATCTTCTCAGGTGAGTGTTGAATCTCATGGACCCACAAACCCAGGGGACAATCACTGCTTATAGCTGGCTAGTGCAGTAACCAGTACCTTTCTTCTGTAGGATTGCCAGGAGTTGCTTAATCCAACCTCTTTTCTCCAAACAGAAATGCTATTTTTCTTCTCTGCAGAATTTTCTGCAGTCTCCTTTAGTGACCTGTTGTAAGTGTTTCTCATGGTGTCCTGATCAAGAAGTTACCATGTATGCGGGACAGTGGGGGTGAGAAGGGGAAGTAGGCAGTCAGAAGCAGTCAGTCTTCCCAGGTAGGAAGCACTGTGATCAAAGCAGGGATGACACTGGAAATTTGTTATCTGGCCTACGTAGAGGAGGGTTCAGAGTTTAGCCTGACTTTGAGAAGAGCGAGGGGGAAGGGGTGAGGAGCAGGAAGTGAAGGACACTGGAGAACATGTGATGGGTGTGCCCAGGGGTGCCACCAGAATGAGCGAGGTTACTGAGCTGGGGATTGTGTTGTTGGCAAAAGATGAAAAAGTTAGTTAGATCAGTACCAGCGGAAGGCAGATAATAGAAGCAGCCAGAATATGCATTTGTCTTCAGAAAGTTGCTGAGCAGATGGAATTGTCTGGTATGTCCTGTCTCCAGAGCTCAGACTACTCTGCGTGCTGAGCAGAACAGCTGGGGCTCACCCCTGCAGTCTTTCTTGGCAAGAGCTGACTGCCACTCTGGGCACTGGGGGGCCTTGCCTGCCTGTGCCCCTGGTAGAATGACTACAGAAACAGACAGCACTGGGGGCCAGGGAACACGCCAACTTGAGCAAGTCCCAGGGAATCCCCTCTGCTTGTCCTGTGGTCACGGAGACAGCAGGTGTGCTGGGGAAGAGCCTTTCCTGCCAGAAGATGAGACAAGAGCGTGGCTCTTTCCCAAATATGTCTCGAGGAACGGCAGCAGGATATGTCCGTGTACTCTGATGGGAGCAAAGAGAAGAGGGCTTTCTCCCAACAATCCTCTCCATTTCTAGGAAAGCTTAGTGATCGACCGACCTCGTGTGAGAAAGCAGACCAAACACTACAACTCATTTGAGGAAGACGAGCTCATGGAATTTTCAGAGTTAGACAGTGACTCAGATGAAAGGCCCACGAGATCCAGGCGCCTCAATGACAAAGCAAGGCGCTACCTCCGAGCCGAGTGTTTCCGGGTAGAGAAGAACCTGCTCATCTTTGGGTGGGTATTGGCTCTGCTTGGTTTTGTTGTTGGTTTTCCCCCTCTGCTTTTCAGTCCCTGAGATTTGCCCGGGGTGTCTTTCCAGTCAGCTCTGGAATTACGGGACTGATGGGGGTCTGTTGGAGCAAGACAGAACTGTCTTTTCTGCCCAGAATCCCCCTTAGTCTTGATATACTTTGCAGCCATGGTGTAGACGCGCTGTGATTTTCTCCTGTGCTTGTCACAACAAATCTCTCATTTGCTGCCTGGTACTGATCTCCTGCCTTTCCCCGCTAAGAATATATTAGGAGTCAGTGCAACAAATGTAATAGTCAAGGTATGATTTGTGTGGGACTCTGGCTCTGGTAGAAACAGAAGGTTCAGCTTCTGTGAGTTCACCGTGGCTTTTAAATACTGCAGCTGGACTCTGTTTTAATTCAAAATTTATTCCCTGCGCCCAGTATTTTGGTCCCTCCCTTCTTAACATTCTAGTGGCCATATGAAGCTCTCAGTGTCCAATGTCCAGATCACCTTAGTGACATTTGGTGTGCTACAGTCATGCAGTCCTCAGAGGACTTTTGGGACAAAGCCTTCAGGGTGTTTAGTAGACCCAACAGACCCAGCTGAGAATGAGAAGTACTCTGGGCTCTTGTTTGCCTGCTGTCAGGTGGGTTCATGCAGGGCCCTTCCTTCCTCCAACGAATGCCCTTCTGTATTGCCACTGTCAGCTGGGGCCGGTGGAAGGACATCCTGACTCATGGCCGATTCAAGTGGCATCTGAACGAGAAGGACATGGAGATGATCTGCCGTGCCCTGCTGGTGTATTGTGTCAAGCATTATAAGGGGGACGAGAAGATCAAGAGTTTCATCTGGGAATTGATTACACCTACCAAAGATGGGCAGGCCCAGACCCTCCAGAACCACTCAGGTGAGAGGTGGCAGGGCCGTGCCTGAGATGCACAGCTCCCTGCACCTTCTTTCCCTCTTCCTTCGAGGGGCCATATTGCTGTGCTTTGGGGAACTTTTCTTTCTCGGATCTATTTCAGAATGTTACCTAAGGGAAGGCTGGTGATGCTTTCACTTCTCCCTCAGAATCATCCAGTGTTGTCTGTGACGTTTTGTTTAAGTCCAGCTGGGCCTTCTTGAAGAGTCCCAGGCCAGGGCTGCTCCCCTGGACTGGGGACTCACACCTGTGGTCTGTGACTTGCCTTTTGCATTTCACTGTTCTGTTCTTATTCCACCTCTCTCTGTACTTCTCCTTCCCTATGTTTGGCCAAAGCTCTCACTCAAGTTTCAAGTCAAGTGTTCCTTTTCCCTCTTCTAGGATATAAAGTTCCCAAAGGGCACAGGTTGGGTTACACCTTTCTTAATCTTCACAGGGTACTGAGTGAGTCTTACTGACTGATTAAATGGTCCCAAGGTTTCCTAAGTAGGGGCCTAGGCAGAACGCCTCACCACCGTCACTGCCTGTGTGTTGAGGACTGGGTCTGTCATCCAGGGCCCACCCAGCTCTGTTCTCACACCCAGGCTTGAGCCCCCTTGGCTCACCCACTTGCCCTATACTGTTTCTGTTTCAGGGTTGTCTGCCCCAGTCCCCAGAGGGAGGAAGGGGAAGAAGACGAAGAACCAGCTGCTACTCCCAGAGCTGAAGAATGCAGACTGGCTGGCCACCTGCAACCCTGAGGTGGTCCTACATGATGATGGCTACAAGAAACATCTCAAACAACACTGCAACAAGTGAGTATGCCCCTGCCATCCCCTGGTGGCAGCCCTCCTCAGACCTGTCCCGACTCCAGGGAAACCCCCAGGGAGACCACCTCATGCTCCTGTACTACTTACCATGCAAGGTCTGGAAAGACAGGATATGTGATCTTTGGTTTAAACTGGGTCAGAATTCAACCATGTTAAAGCTCTGCTGACTCCTTTAACAGCATCTCTTCTCTCCCACAAAACCACGCCTCTCTCCAATGCATGTGTGCCCCTAAGGGTTTTTCTGATCTGACTCTCAAAAGCCAGTCAAGGTACCCTCTGCCCTGAGGTCACATTAACAAGGGCAGAACACTGGCCTCAGTGGCCACTACTCTCAGTCCCCTATGCCAAGTTGCTTCCTCTTCCAATTTGTTGTTGCCATCCATGGCCTCCAGCTATTTGATAGGTCTGTGTTTGAGATAGTGCTCGATCTGTAGGCTAACAGCTGGAGTGGGGGCAGGGAAGGCAGCAAAAAATAAAGGTGATTGAAAATGAAACTGTTCTTGTGTAGTTTAGACTTGGAAAGTTAGGGCACTCAGGCACAAAACAATGACAAGTTTGCACATCGATATTTGCATCACTGTACAGTGTATTTGATCCTTAGAAATCATCTAATCCAGCTCTAGGTCATGCAAGAGCTCTCTCTAGCATTCCTGTAGGAAATGGCAGGGCCTCTGTTTGCATACCTGGTTATTAAGAGTTTATTACCTTAAGAGGTTTTGCTTGGTTTTTCCTGCCTCCCTATAATGTCAGCTTAATGATTCTGTAGTTGTTGGGTTGTGGTTTTTTGTTCTTTTACAGATAAAATCTAACCCCTTCCCTTGATCACTCCAAATACTTGAAGATAGGTCTCATGCTCAGAACTGTAATAAAACTACTGTACGAGAAAGCACAAACTCCTTGGAGATAGTAGTAAGCACTCAAAGTGTTGGTTATTATTAGTAGTATATTATTTAGAGACATGAAATTGTCATCAAAAGAATTTTTCAAAAGGTAGAAAGCACTGCTTTAAATCCAAGCTAAAAGAAGTTGGGATAGTGGTTATCTGTTGGGGTGGGTAGTGACTGGAAGAGAATGCCAGGGGGACTTAGGGGGGAAGAGTTCTGCTTCCTGATCTAGATGCTGGGTACACATGTGTGTTCCATTTGTGGGAATTCATCAAGCTGTACATTTATGCAGTGTGCACTTTGTGGAAGTATATTTTACATCAATAAAGTGTCTTTAAAAGAAAGAAAGAAAAAGAGATACCACCACCCAAAATATTAGTGGGTTGTTTTGTTTGGTAAACCAGAGGTGCCACAAACCTGCACCAGCTGTACTTCCCTTTGAGTTCAGACACCAACTGGGAGGAGGTGACTGTCTATGAGGAGTTGTCCATCTGTCCTCTGATTGATTTGCTTACCATTTAGAGGATAAATGAACACCATTGGCTTTAAATTGTATTCTTTCATGCTACAGATACTGCCAAACACCAACACATTTGCTTTTTTTTTTTAGAGAAATGGAAATAACTTCTCCTAATTGATATTGTCAGGAAAGCCTTCCTCTGATTGCACTAGATCTCAGCAGGCAGGACTGTGATATTCTGTTCCAGTTTTTGCTAAGGAGGCTGTCATATCAGCTAGGTTTAAGGATCAGCAATGGTTGTAAATTCTTAGGGAGTCCTTAATTCTCTGGACTTAAAAAAAAAATCTCAAAATTATTTGAGTTGATTGACAGCTGAGGTAAGAAGTGGTATACCAGAGATGTAACGAATGGTTCTTTCCGATCTTAAAAGTTCTGCTGCTTTCTTATATATCATTTCATATCACTAAGTTCATGAGTTTTTAATTCATTCACATTAGTGTGTTCACCTTTCATAGGGTGCTTTTGCGAGTCCGGATGCTGTACTACCTAAAAGCTGAAATACTGGGGGAAGCAGCTGAGAAAGCATTTGAAGGAACTCCTGCCAGGTAAAGCAAATCAGCCTTACCTCTCAATGGTAAAGAGTTAACATAAAGTGCCTGTTCAAGGAGCTGGCTAAACTTCCCTGTGCTTCAAGAGGCCCATGTTCCCACCCTGCCCAGGACCAGTTACTCAGATGATCAAGCAGGCAAGGCCCTCTTTATTTCCCGATTGTACCAGTGCAGATCATCTTGTTCTCAAATAGTGCTTGAGATCCCTATGTGTTGAGGCTACATATTGAGCCAAGATGATCTGGGTGCTATTTTAGGCATTCAGTCACCTATGATTGAGTCTCTTGGGGAAGTTCTGCCTTCAGATGACCAATATATTGATGGCTTTTGCTGTGGTTCTCAACCGAAGATGCACATCAGAACTGCCTTATACATATAGATCCCAAGGCCCCAACCTAGACCATCTGGCAATGGGTCCTACAAGCAGTGCTTCAAGACTCCGTGTCAGTCAGTCTGAGGTGGAGCCCGGAAATCAAGTGCATATGCTTAAATCACTCCTGAAGTGGTTCTCATGCAAAGCCCTCGTTGAGAAACATTGGCCCACAGCCTTCTGAATTATCTGTTTGTTGTTACTTCAGCATCTCAGCATGCAACTAGGAATGTGATTTAACACCAGGGCTAGGCCAGCAGGTTTTGCATTGTTTTGTGTCTGTGTTAAAGGAACTCTGAGTCTACACCCTTCCTTCCATAGGGAGCTGGATGTGCCTCTGCCCGACATCGACTACATGGAAATCCCAGTGGATTGGTGGGATGCTGAAGCTGATAAGTCCCTTCTCATTGGCGTGTTCAAGCATGGTGTGTATTTTCAGTGAATGTTTTCCCTTCGAGATCAGTCCCCACCACCCCGCAAAAGATGACCACCCCCCGACACTTTTTGACTAAGCTTGGCATATTCCTGCAAAACTCCATAGTCCTGCTACACATCCTTCTTAGATGGTAGATTCCTCTGGGCATTTCCACCAGATGAATATGTGGCTTATGGTAATACTGTGAATACTTTATTATTGGGGAACTTCCAAAACAACTTGTCTGGTGTGTATCTTCCTCACTTGCCTGTCCCCCATTGTTGGGGCTGGGACTGCCTCTCATTAACTCTTAGAGTCCCAGTGTCTGCTGTAGTGCCCGGGCACATAGTAGGCACCCAGTGTTTCTTGAGTAAAGGAATAAATAAATGGTGGGAAATGCTAGGTTTTAGCATTTCATATGTATGCAGAATTCCAAAGTTTTTCTAGATAATCAGCATATTCGTAGTGTATATCTTTTGCCCCATTGGCTTAAAAATCAAAGCATAGAAGATGGCATGGACAAACTTTTTTTAATGTGGTAACCAAGAGACTAAAGAGTTCTCAGAGAGGTTTTTGAATAGCTTAGAAAAACTGAAGTAAGTGCCCCTTCACTTCTCTCGCTATTTTAAGCGCCTGCCCTTGCTTTCAGCCAGCTGCCAACTGTTAAAATGAGTAATGAAAGTGATAGTCTCCCATAATGTGCCTGATACACACCTTCCCTGCCAGGTGAATCAACAGAAATTTTAAACTGGAGAGCAGGGTTTAAAGTGGAAAGAGTTAGGTAAACCTGCCTTTAGCTGTCAACTCTGCCGCAGAGTTGGCAAGTCATAGCTTCTCTGACCTGTTTCCTCACCTGTATGGTGGGGGATGGGGTGGTATCAAAACACCCTACCTGGAGGGTTGTTTGAAGATTAAATAGGACCACCCAGGACAGTACTTGGTACATAATAGGTGCCTGGTGCTATTCTACTCCCCCATATTACTCTGCCTTTGGAATGTAGTTAACTTTCTAACATGTATTTTATAAGCAAATTCTTCAACTTTTACAGGCTAACCAGCTACATTTAAGTAACAACCATGCCTGTACATATTTTAATTTGGAATCCCCTCAAAACTTGGATTCTGGTGTTAGGAATGCAGGCTTCAGGAGGTGCAGTGCTGCTGAGAACTCTTTGTCAAACCACTGGGGTTAAGCTAGAGCAGTGCTGTCCAGTAGAACTATATGCAATGTTGGAAATGCCCAAATTCTGCACTGTCCACTATGGAAGCCACTAGCCATGTGTGGCTGTTGAGCATTTGAAATGTGACTAGTATAACTGAATAACTATTTTTAATTTTATGTAATTTTGATTAATTTAAATTTAAATAGCCACATGTGCTAGTGGCTTCTTTGTTGGACCGTGCAGGGCTAGAACTCAGTTCCGAAGTGGGAAGATGTGTGTTTTCTCCCTGTTTATCTATCACAAGGTACCACAGTGCAACCTAGACTTCGTTTAACCTAATTTTGGAAAGAACCCAGAAGACAACAGGCTGCTAGAGGCAGCCAGCCAGATTCCAGAGCATCTGAACTTTGTATGTGTGGAAAAGCCTAGTGACCCTGGGTCTCATTTCAGTGGTAGTTTTAGGACACATTGCCAAATCTCTGTATGGTGACAATGTGATGTGAAACGAGGACACCTGAAGTCCCAGCAGTATGGCAGACAGAATTTACAAGCTTCCTCTCCTTCCTCCCTCACCCCAACACACCCACCACAGATATGCAGGAAGTTGGGGTAAATTTGGACTTGAAAGAAATAAGGAAAATCCCCAAGTGCAGAGGTCACTTAAAGCCAGAGCTGAAAGCTTGGGGGCTAATATGACAGTGGACCAGAGGGACTGAGTCTTTGATGCCCATACATAGATAGGAAACATGGCCTTGGAATGGTTGCCCCTCCAGGAAATGGGAGCAAGAAAAAGCTCTCTGGCCCAGAAAAGCAAAGCTGGAGGAACACATCTCCTAGATATAAGGAGATGGAGACATGAAAGGGAAAAAAAGTTGAAGTTGACATCCAAAGGGTAAAGCAAGACGTGCCTGGCAAATACAACAGCAACCTGGTATGGCAAAATCAAATATCACACAAAAGTCTTTAAGGCAAAAAGCATACTTTGGGAGAATGAGGGTCAGTACACAGTGATGATAGGTGTAATTCACCAGGAAGATATAACAATCCACTGGTGAATGACACAGCCTCAGAATATGTAAAAAAGGACAAGAATCTAAGGATGCCTAAGACCCTTTCTCTCCTAGTTAATATTGGTACTTTACCTACTAGTTTCCTAATTCCTAATTAAGGTTTAGGGTATTGGGGTTAATCAGCTGATCTCTTAGTGTCATATTGTAAATAGCAGAGTCAACGCAGATGATGTGTAAGGTTACTCTCAAACCTGAAACTCTTCTGCTCTATGAAGCAGTTTTAGGGGGGGGATAAGTTAATTTGTGTTTCCTGAGCACACCTGTGAGACCTTAAGATAATGCATCACCCATTCCATTCAGATTCTCACAGGTTGCCCGTTGAGGTGAATGTGGTATTTAAAGTTAGGGCTGAAGGGCAGATGCCAGGAAGGTGATTTGTATAATGCCTAAAGTGCCTCCTTATGGTACAGGATGAATTTGGCAGATACACTACAAAGATGGGAAAAGGCCAACCTGGGTACTCAGTGCTGGGGGACTGGTTTTAAGCCATACATGCAGACTCTGGATAGGACCAGATCACTTCAGGTGGATGGTTACACTGGAGTCGGCCTAGAGTAGGTTGCTCAGATGCCTCATGGACCCACCCTCCTTGACACCTTCCAAAGTCCAAATCAGACCCTTCCCCTGGCTCTTGCTGCCCATCGGACATTCCACAAGCATGGGCTTATCCCTGTCCTCATCTGGATAGCACCTGACCACCCCTGTGTAACCTCGGCCCTCACCACATTGTAACCAACTCGTGTTACCCAGTGACAGTCAGATTCCCAGGTACCTAGCAGCTGGTGGAGATGTGACATTCAGCCATTTTCAAAAAGCCAATCTGGTGTTCATTCTTCAGGGATGGTGTATCAAGAAGCCCTCTCTGCCTTTCCTCCATGCCTTGGTTAAAGTATTAGCTGTAGTACTGCAGTCATTTCCGTTGTTAAGAAACATGCAGCTATTCATTGACTGAGATTTGGTGAATCTTTTAGTCCACCCCAGACATATCCTGCTACAGTCCTGTTAAATGAGAAGAATATAGCCATAGTTCCGTCTCCAAGCTGACCCCATTAGCATTGGCTGAGTCTTTGGTTGGAGATTGAGCCTGCAACAAGAAGGCCCCTGTGGCAGACCTGTTCCAAATGATGCTTTTGACAGCTCTCAGTTGCGTTGAGTGACTACTGGCCCTCCACATCAAGCTGGGTTCGTGACGTATTTTTCAAGACAGGGATTTTAGTATTTCTGTTCCTATTCTTAGGAGTTTATAGACTAAGTGAAAAGAGGCAGGCAGCCCACACCCCTCAAGGCCTGTCATGTTGCTGTTTATGTCTTTGTGTTGCTATTACAGCTCCTACTGGTCTCTTTTCAGGACAGTTTTTGGGGTTTTTTAGGGAACTGAATCATTCACTCTTCCTTGCCTCCACCTTCATAGCTAATTGAGTAATAGAAATGCAAAATCTGTCTCTAGACTTCAAATCCACACATGACAAGAGAAAGTTTCTACTCTGTGGGCAGGCACATGAAGGATCCCAGACAGTTAACCTCCCTCAATAGTAAAGGGAGACTTTTACCATCTTACCTGTCAGAAGTTACCCATCTTTTCACGAGTAGGAGCAGATAAGAGACAATGGCAGGAATCTCCTTATACAACAGGAATGTTGGGGAAATTTGTTTTGATGTAAGCTGAAGCAGGAACTGTGGGAGAGGGTAAAAGAAGTTCTTCCTACAGTGATAATCAGAAGAGAGAATGTGGGCAAAATCTACTCATCCAGTCAACTGTTGTTGAGTATATACAGTGTCAGGCCCTTTGCTAGGTACTGAATATATAATGATGAGCAAAAACAGATACAGGTTCTGTTCCTAGGGAATGCACAGTCTCATAAGAGAGACAGTAAGCAAGTAATTGCCCTAAGGAATAAGTGAAGAAGGAACCTAAGGCACTGTGGTTTCTCATGCCATATGCCTCATATGGGCAGCGTCTGTTGTGAAGATGGCAGGAAAGTCTCTGTGGATTAAAAGATGGAGTACCCACACACAGCTCCTTAGAGAAAAAGTCCC